>OY776305.1:21759216-22132428 GCA_963675345.1 Trididemnum clinides
AGACGGCCGTACGCAAACAGGGGCGATCTTTGGAGGCAGTCCTAAGTAAATGAAAAGAGCTATAAATTCCCAGAGCACTGGTTCCTAATCTGGATGTCAGCAATTGCCTTGATGAATCTTGATAAAACTAAAAGCAATTGATTTACTGTCAGTTCTTTTTTTGATGATGTGTATACAGTATTTGTAACTTTATTAACTAGTCCTCAGATGATTATTGACAACATTAACAGTAGCAGATCACCTCCAGTGGCCCAATGGTCACCAATGACAATAAAATTGTTATCCGCAATACGTATTACTTCACTCTGCCAAGTGCAAATGCGCTTTATTGTGTTTAAAATTAAAATAGATGACCAGCGGCTCCCAAATTGAGAGCTGAGAGGCTTTGTCAAGGGAGTCGCGTGAATCCAACAGAAACAGTTGTATCAAGTTAGTCATTAAGAAAAAGAACTTCAACTTTAAAATGGGCGAATGCGATATCAAAAAACGCCCTGAGCCACGAGTTTAGGTAAAATCAATGATTTTAAGAAGTTGATCTTGAAAAAAATCTTTTAAACGAGGCAAATTTTGAACTTGATAAGGGCTTTGCAAATATTCTTAAGTTTTCAAAGAACTCCAAGAGAAAATAATTTGTGAGCGTTGAGTCTTCCGATGCTTGCTGTCAGATGTAGCCATCCAATAACTTGACGCAATTTCCTGCTTGGGCGTTGAAGGCAATGAGGCCTTGGATGAACAAGCTCTTCTAAGAAGGATCATGCAAGACGATATACCATCAAGTTCTCAGATGTTCCACATTTGTATTTTGTGGTGTGTGAAGATGATAACACCTGCCATTTGTCAAAGGAAGTCTTGATTTTGGGCGCCCAACTCCAATGCTTAGGCGATTGGAACGTTGCAAGACTTTCCATTTTCAATTGGGGCCAGACGGAAGTGTTTTGGCTGGTAGTGAAGCAGTGGCTAGAAAAGTGTTGTGTTATATAATGTACTTTGTTATTTTATGCTGTAAACGCCAGCTTGCGCCTTGCACAACTTGCCTTTAAGATTATGCAAACCTCGCAAGCCATGCTGACAAAGCGCACATGCTTCTGGCGCACTGCGACAAGTAATGGCCAATCAAGTAACAACAGGTCCAGATTACGCAACTACAATCAGAATGACACTGTATATTAAGCAGGTGTCTGGGCGTTTTCATTTATTCAATTCCGTTCTTGTATTTCCACCTAATTGTTTTGAGTTGAAGTTAAACCTCGTGTGGTAATTCGTCATTATATATGTTTAAAAATACAACAAAAGGTAGTGAAGTACTCAGTTTTTGTTTCCATGCATGCACTTTTCATGAGGCCAGGCTTTGCCTTAAGAAATCAAAACAATACTAGAAGCTTTTCTTTGACTTTTAATGACGTGGCACTGGGCAGTGATTGTAGAGCATGTGATGCGAGTCAAATGTTTGTTTCAATCGCTTTTATTTACTCATTGCTTCTCTTCTTACTTTAGGAGTAGCAGTGCCTGCTAGAAAATGAAGATTGTTGACGCAAGTTCGCTTTAGGCTTTCATTTTGAAAAAGAAAATAGATGTTTACCATGATCTGATCTTCCCTATTTTGTACAAGCGTACTCGGCTGCTTATAATTCGTCATAAGCAGTGGTTTCCAGACTGAAAATTGAAATCTGGGCAACAGTGTAATAGACCAGTAAACTAAGCTAATATAGCTGAACAGTACGATAAAAATCAGTGTAGTTTCCAAAGTTACATTGGTTCAAAAAAAAATGTTGAGCAGATATCCACAGGGCTGATAATTGTTTAAAAGGGCGGTGGCTGCAAAACGGTCGGCAATCATTGTCCTAGGCAGTATTGTAATGATGTTTTTGTCATACCCTAGCAGTTAGGCACATACCACATGTAAATAGCTGACACAAGAAATAATTATTAAAGTAGGCTCTTTTTATATCTCAACCAGACGTTTTAAAAAAGGCAACCTTTATTTTGCTCTTATAGCAACATTGAAAAATGACGCTTCCTAAGATTTTTGTTGCATTTTTAAAGTAGTCTTTTAACTTTTGTCGTCTTTTTCTAATATTAATAATCATATGAAAAATACTAGTGGCACTGCGAGTAGCGCAATTTGAAATTACTTCTATCAACTTTATTTTGTCCGTATAATAGATCTTTTGACAATTTCCTCAAAAAATCTACAAAATATTTAAAACACTGCTGCTAAACTTTTATGACTTTTAAACTTTTTCTCTGCTCTTTGAGCATTCTTACTTTGACATTTTGGACTGTGTGACCAGCCACCGGCTTGGCAGCTTATGTGAGGGTCACCGACTGGTTTGTATCCATACTGACAAGAATATTGAATTGATTCCCCAACGCCAAACGTCTTTTTCAAGGGTGTTGATAAAATAAATGTTCCGTGTTGCAAATCAGACGGCGTGTGGCAGTAGCGAGCCAGCAGACCTGTGAAGCAAGAAAAATGTAAGAGTTCTGAAATTCATGGTAGGCTGCACTGAATTTGATTTCGCTTGTGTTTTGTAAGAAAAGTGCAAATTTAGAAGCACATTGAAAAATCTTATCCGGCAAAGTTAGTTAGCGTCCATATTGCAATTTATTTAGCAATAAGCTTGAACGCAATTAAATCAAAACGTCATTTGATTTTGTTGCATTACTCGTCAACACTTATAAACTTACACGAAACTGTATACGGATGATTGCGCATAATATTTGTTTTAAAAATAAATCTAACCCAACGATTAAAAATTAAAAAAGTGAATAAATTTGTGGGGATAAAAAAGTTCAAGCTAAGAATCATACGACATCTCTCTGAATACGAATTTTAAGAATATACTCCTTTTTTGGTTATTCATTGTATTGTGGTTGGTTTTGATGTTATGAAAAAAGCAGGTGTTTTATTTCATGAGTGCCTAAAATTCAATAACGTGATTTAATTCAGCTTGCTAAATCTGCTTTGATATCAAACACCGCGTTTTCTTTTCTAACGTCACGGATATGAAATCGCAAATGACGTTTCTAGCATCTTAACTACTTTCAGCAAAAGCTTTGTTGTCAATTGCCTATAGTGACTCAGTTAAAGTCACTTTAACACAGTAGCTTGAAAAACATTGTAAAATACTGAAAACCAAACACTTGTTGTCATTGACAACACAGAATTAACACATTTAACTCATAACAAATTCCTCAAGCCTTTTCAGTTGGAAGCAACCAATTACTTACGAGAAAAAATGTAATTTGTTAAGGTATGAGATCGTGGACTATACTACTGAATTTTGTCTACTGTTATCTTTATTGAAAAAGTTAAGCCCAGAGCAGTAACCTATTCAATAATATTTTCAGGAAACCAAAAATCACGACGTCACTAATCACGATGCTACCTTTTTTGGCAACTGCCATCAGAAAACTTCATAATCATGTGATCAACCTTTAAATCTTAACACAATAACAGGATAATGAGATAGAATATGAAGTGAGAAATCTTTAGGGTAGTGGCAATCTAGCGATGTCTGAAGCGTGACCCCGGAAGCTCTTTCTACATCAATAAACCACAACTATAAAACTGATTAGTATTGCCATTTTTATACCTTTGAAATAGCAGGTTTATTAGCTTCTGGCAGCTCAGGTTAAAAAAGTTAGTTTGACCAAAACATGGATTAAAGTTACTTGTTCCTATTTTTCAGTTAAATTTCGCAACCTAGGTTGAATGAAATGGCTTCGACTGCAATTTTTAATTGATATTATATTAATAACTTGTGGTGAAATCAATGAAATCCATAGTTTAAGGAAGCAAGCAAAAAATTAGTACTTATCCTTGATGCTCTGCCCCCTTTCAAAGACCATTGCCCTCACCTAATTAATAAGATCGATTGATAATAAGACTGATAATAAGAATGAGGTTGCATAATGCTCTGCTTCTCCGAAATTTATTTCTAAATACATCAGTGGCCTGCGGTTACGGGTTTTACGTAAAGGTTCGTGACTGCAGTTGGTGCTCTCATTGGTCTAGTTTATCCAATAACTTCTAGTTAATCACCGATCTATAAAAATTCTCGGTGGTTCCGTCGATATCACAGCAAGAAAGCAAAGCTTGGCTTAAACATTTCACCGGTTGGATTGCATTGTGACGTAGCAGGACAATAGGGCAATACATCGACATGTTCGTGTATCAAGAAAACTATTGAAGGCATAAAACTCTAGTGTCAAAGTCGGACATAAAACCTAATCAAACAACTCCTGGAAAATTTTTGTGTAGTTTTTCGTTGTTTCATGTATAATACTAACTGAAGCAAAAGGGAGCACATGGCACCGTATTCCCTGGCTGCACCCCTGGGTGTCTTATTTTGCAATGCTGTACAAGTCAAAGAAATTTTTTTCTAATGGATAAAAAAGAAATGGGAAACATGCCCCGTTGACCACCTCCGATCACTAGACCTATGGTCTTTACATTAGCTAGTACGTAAATAGTAGATTCCTTAAGCATGTTTGGAAAATTTTTGTACATTTGTTTTTTCTGAATATCTTTTCAAACTTGAACAAAGTGCTAAAAATGGAAAATGGGTTGGCTTGAGATCAAAGCAAAATTACACGGTCATTTTATTTATAGGTACAATCGAGTTTTACACATAAAACAAAATTTAGGCCTTGTATAAAAATAATGATGTTTTTCCTTCCTGAGGGAGAGTGTGGCACAATGTCTCTCCTATACACTCAAGAATCTCCAAGATATTTGAAGTGAAAATATTATCAGAGATTCTCCAGCAAAACTAGCTTATCTTAGTCATCATAACGTTAAAGCCATCTTTCATTCTCTAACGTTATTGTTAACATGTTGACATTCCATAACGAAAAAACGACAAAGGAGACTTGAATGCAATACGTAAGCCTACATACAGTATTACATACTTATATTTGCATAAGAATCAAATCCTTGACTTTGAATGCAATTTGAATAAAATATGATTGCCTAATAGGTCATGTTTGAGTTTGCATGCCCTCAAGGAACCAACCAGGAAAATTATAACGGCTATTTTTCCACTTTTTTATGGTCAAGACAGTTGGCCCCATATAAGGGTTAAAGACCTTTTTTGGGGCATCCATCAACTTTACCACAAAAATACCAATATAGATTTAATTAGCCCCACTTCTTAAAAAGTAATGCTTGCGCTTTGCGGGCCAACTTGCGTTGGAATCTGATCAAAGTAATAGCGATAATTTTTGTGGATGTTTACATGATATGCTGCTTACTAAACTTTTGACTTTTTGTTTCTAAAGTGGAATTTAGGTATGTCCTTGTGTGCACTTTAAAGGCGAAAAAATGAACTCTCTTTTGTCATGTTTCACAAATTTTCGTTCTAATGTTTCACACGTACTATGAAATATTGTAATTTTCCCGAAGCTTTTTGATTAGATATCAACTAACTTGTGTCTGGGTAGTTGCTGCTCATGGCGCAGTGGCCAGAGTGTCCACTTCGCAGTGAGTAGAAGTGGTCGCGATTTCGGGTTATATCACAGACTTTGAAAAATAGTAATCGCAGATCTTTTGCTAGACACTCAGCAGCAACCGTAAATTTGTGATGACATATTGAATTAAATTCAGTCAGTCACGATATAGAGACATTTCCTGGTGCTCAAAAGCTGTTGCTGCTTAGAAAGCTCTGAAACACTGCCTGATATTTAAGTACATTAGTTTAGATTGAAAATGTACAGCAGCTGGTAAAAACTCCGGTGTTTTGTAAAATAATTTGCAAGCGAAGCTACATTTTCCTTGACCGAAGATGCTTATTAATATGAAGTAGGTTACCAGCATTTTAACCTGTATGTTCAACCTTATATCTCTGCTGTGCCAATTATGTAGCCAATATACTGCAATAGAAATATCCGTTTTCTCTTAGTCCATTCTTAATGATGCTACGTTAACACCGACTTACATATACATTTCGGCGGTGGAAAAGTCCATCCAAAACTTTTATGCATTTGAGAGTATATGCAAGTCCTGGTGACTGCTCCTTGCAGCTTACAACCCGTCTTGCATTTGTACCGCACATGCATTCCGCTTTTATAGACATTCTGAATAGGTTTGTAGCTTGAATTAGCGGTAACTTTAGGGGGCGCACAATAAGAAAATCCTTGCTTGATGAAGTACAGCACTACAACCAAGGCGCTCAAACCGTTCCTCATTTCGCCTTCACATTTACTTTCTGACTTTCAAAGAGTCTGGTCGCGCTATTTAAAGTGCTTTGTTTGTTTTAATGCAGATAAATGTTAATTTTTTAAATTATGTTTACAATTTCCTTAAGCTTCAAATTATGTTGCATGTGGGGTGGCAATTGGAACAAAGTAATCTAACAGTTTAAACCTTGTCATAATATTTGGGAAATTTTTAAACAAAGGTTGCTTGCTTTGGAAAAAGAAAAATCTTACAACGAAAATACCTCCAATGGTGTTACTATACTGTTGAAACACTAATGAGCATAAACGGAAAGAAATAATTGGTGAAAGTGCGTGACTGATTGCAAATTATCGCGCTTGATGACAGGGTTCCTCTACTTTTAATCACGCTTGTTTTTTTGTGAGAATTAATTTTTGTTGCGTAAGATTAAAGTTTCAAACATCGGCTAAAGTTGTTTGTTTAAAATGAAATACAAAACGAGACAACGCGTCAATTTAGTTGCTTCAACGACTTACTAGTCTTGAAAACTTATGAGGGTTCTTTAAGATCGTGATTCAGTTAATAACAATTATTTTCTATTTGCAACACACCGGTAGTCTAGTCGGTGAATTGCACGCGTCATTGTATATTTTTGTTCTCGGTCGTTGTCGAAATTCTTTTTGCTGTTTACACTCTCTCAATTTTTTTAGAAAAAAAAAAGGGGGTTTATTTGTCTGCAGACGCGCTTCGAACTTTCCGGCATTGCTGGTAGAATGCTTTTCCTCCTCTGCAACCAAGCCGGGCAAATTGCCGGAAAGTGTCTTTCTCATGGACGCAAAAACGCTTCCGTTGTGAGATTTAAACACGCGGTCACTGCAACATGAACAGCACTTCAACGGAAGCTTCGAACACCTTGCCGACAATGCATGTCCATTAAACAATAGCCTGTTAAAGCATGTGTTGTATTCAATGCAATCACTTCTTTTAATAAATGAATTTTTTCTGCCACCAGCTTTTTCTGTGCTTTTAATTAGGCTTGATGTAAGCACATACCATAAAAGCGATGTCGAATGCTCATAACAAAAAGTTCTAGTTACTCATGTTTCACAAAAATACGTGGACATCAGCGGACAAATTGTGTTTTTGTCATTGTTATATATTTACAAAAACATGCACGCAAACCAAGTAGCAAACAGAAAAGATAATACGGGACTTACAAATACGAGTTCCTATAAAAGCAAACAAGTAATTTTATCCAAATAAAGATATCAAAATTTTGTATATTTTTGTGATATTATCTTGTTTTTAAATACCTTATGTGATTCATGCTTCACGTTATGGTTAAACACATGATTTGTACTTGACCTATCTTTGAATCAGCAATTTCTTTAGTGGTTGCATCGAGCAATAATACGGATAACACAAACCATAATACATAAAAGTTAACATAACAAAAAGCACTAAGAAAATATAAAAAATAATACTCATGAAGCTGAAGCTACAACTGTGCGTTCACGTATAATCACAGTTTCTTCTTGGATCTGCCTGCAAAAATTTAATTGAGCTATTGAAAAAATACCTTTTTGTCACATATAAGCAATCAAGTTACAAATCGACTTGCAGATACTTAATTTGAAAAAGATAAAAGCATACAAGAAATTCTACAAATATTACTCTTTTGTAAGGGAGGATGCTATTGAAAAAAAGAGAGGATGGTATCTTTTACCCTTCCTTTAATGGCACCTATATGTTAACTTGCCAAATCCCAAAACAAAAATTAGCTCTCCTTGGATTCAAGAATTTTAATTTAAATTAAAATCTTACCTCGTATTGCGCTGCTTTACATGGTAGGATGCCTCGTCTACGATTGCAAAGTTTCAACCGATGCTGTGTTTGATTCCGTAACTTTTATGGTTGGATCTTAAAGCAAACGACTTTGTAAAATTTAAAATTTTGGAATTCGCCTGTTCATTTTTTTGTTAGGAAGAAACTTGTAAATGCTTTATCGAATGAATAAGTTTGGGCGCCCACCCAAAATTTCGATGGAAAGAAGGGAAACGAATTACAATTGAATAGTAGCCAAGGGTAAAATTGCATGCCTTTTACTTCTGCTTCCATGCAGTATTAAAGCTGGAAACTTGTCTTGAAATCAAGACAGAAATGTTGGATTGACAAGGCTTCACAGCGTACTGTATTCAGCACTTTTATTGCAGTTGGGATAATTTTTTAGAAAATTACGTCCTGCATCTTAAAACTGAGAGACAAGATTAAGACTAAGAAGAAAAAATTTAATGCCATAGCCTGCTCGCAATTACTCTACTGGACAAGATCATCAAGCTATCGAAGCTTTGCTGTTAGACTTAAATAATTTCATAGATTGCTTGCATCAAGATTTACCTCCAGCTTGTTGTTACGACTTTTAATAAATGCAATCGATATTGTTTGGAGTAGTTAGATGACTTATGAGAAATAGTTGAAACTTGTGCTGTTTGATGAAATACGTCGGTCGTTCTTACAATCAATTAAAATCATTTCGTGTACAGCCATTTAAAGGTAAATGCGACTTTTTGTTTTGAAGTGTTTGTGAAAACGTGTTTGGTCACTTATGATTTAAGCTATGTTGCCTACGTAAGACATCTATTTCAACCGAAAAATATTTTCGCAATCTCTGTGACCGACAAACTAATCTTCTCTATACGTAGTGTGTGATCAAAACAAATAATATTTGTTGCAATTTACGATTGCGTTTTCTACAACATCCACAATAACCAGCATTAGCTACCATTCATACTTAATTAGGGATAAGCTACAAAATTTTGCATTGCAACAAAACTTGACGTCATATACAATTTTTCGACAGAAATGAGTATGAGATGGTATGTAGAATTTGAGCTTTTCAGCAGAACTAACCAATGCTTTCACGTAGGGAGCATTTTGCTCAACTTTGCAAATTTATCTAATTGCATAATCCGCGCATGAAGTAAAGTTGATCTTGCGAACGCAGTCTACAGCTCTATTAATTTTGTTTACTAATTTTCCATTTTAAGACAATAGACATTTTTAGAATTAACTCTAGGTAAACAACAAGTGACAAGTTTTAAAAACTACCTTCATTTTCTTCAGAAAATATCTCTTCCATTTCATTTGTTTCTGGAAGTGAGTCAATTTCAAAATCACCAGAGTTATAGAAAGGTAACGGCGGTTCTAAAAGCAAGTTTAAGCATGCTCATTATGTATGTAAACCAAAGTAAATTGGAATAATGTCAAGCAAATCTAGAACAACGCAACTATATGCCACTTTCCCTTCGACCCAACAACATTTAAACTATTTTTTACACCAACGAATAGAAATTTTATGCTTTACAGCAAACAATGTGTAAACGCAAAAATAAATCATTTTAAAGTGGAATAAGTTAAGACCTATTCGAGCATATACCTGTATAATTGTCGCAATCAACATCGTAAGTTGGATTATATTGAGAATCTCGACTTCCCAGTAGTTCAACACCTGTGGTTGTGTTGACGCACCAGCATTTACCGAGCAAGCCATAGCATTGCTTGCTTTTGAACAAGCCATTTACTTTGTCACAGTCGGGCACAAAACTATCTTGCATTTTTTTGTTGCTTATTTCTTTTCGTAATCTTTGGCATGCCGTCACTACAACAAATGGGCAACAGTTAAAAAATAGTGAAAAGGTGAAGTTAAGACGCCGCTCGTGCTAACAGAAATTGTTGAACAGCTCATGAAAAAAAGTCAATGCGTGCACAAGTTGATTATCATTAGATCAATAATATATGTTGTGAATAGATACTTTTTCTAAGACATGCATGGCAAGATGAGCCAATTCAAACAACAAAATTGATTGAATGATCCTTACCGAAATTACCAGTTTATGATAAAACGCCTTAAAGGCAAAAAGCGTCCCTAAAATAAACTTGAGTAAAACTCGAAACACTAGATCTTTCCCATTGAAGATTTTAATGGTGGTAAGGTTTTACGCAAAAGAACCAGCAACAATTGAAGTGCACTACTTACACTGCGCTCCTATTCGTTGCTCTGATTCATCTTCGCTCGGTAAAGATGTGTGCCGAAAAATGGGAGGATTAGGAGGCACTACAGAAAAAAAAGGATTAAAAACGCATCTGATTTGCGTGTAAAACAAGGCACACCGTCGAAGGCACTATCATTACCAGTGACCCTGGTTGGCGTGCACCTTGTTTTACTCTCTTAATCCTAGAGTTTTCAACTTGATATTTGCGAGAATTCTCACAATGGCACAAAATATTCTCAAAACAGATAATTTTTGTGCAAACGTTCCCACGATTTTAGAATGTTTAGACGTGATAAAAAAAGATCCTTGTCCGGAATCACGTATCAAATTCTTTTCTTTTTCCTTCCAAAAAAAGGTCTCTCGCCAAAAACACGCAGCACCATTTCTCCGATCTTCGCCCAAAAATCGACGTCAAATTTTCTACTTTGAGCTTGATTATTAAAAAAATGATTTTTGCTCCAAACGAGGAACTCACAAATTTCAGTATCAAAAATCTCATGATTTTTCTCAACACTTTTTAGAAAATTACAACTTCTCAAAAATTTTCAATTCGCTTCAACTTTTCTGAGATATTGGGATAAATTTCTAAGATTGGCAATTATGGTGCGACTCCACCATTTCACAAATGTGTCAAAACTTTACTTTCTCATAAAAATTTGCACCTTTTTAGGCATCCAAAATTTTTTTAAAACACATTTTTTGCATTAGGTTTGTAACTCTTACGACTTATCTCAGACAAAGCTCTTACCAGCAAAATTATCACAATCAATGTCATAATTAGGATTTGTCATCGAGGCTCTGCTTGCTTCTAATTCGATTCCATTCGTAGTGTTTACACACCAGCACTGGTCGGCCATGTCGTCACACTGCCTGCTTGCATACTTCCCGTCAGTAGTGCAAGCAGGTATGAACATATCTTGCATGTTTATGGCGGCCAATAACTCTTGTCTCAATGGGCAAGGTAAAGGAGCTAAAAAAACGATAAAAGGTTATAGCTTTCAAAGTAACTTCGGGTTTGCAGAAAATTTTGTGATTCTAAAACCAGTTACGTGTGCAAGATTGCAGGTTTACGATCAAGCAATTTTTATTTCTATTTGTTACGGAAGTAAAAGCAGTAGGTTACTGAAAACATAGTATTTTCACCAAAACAAAAACATTATAAAACTTCATTGTTGTCAAGTACTAAGAGTGCACTTGTGCCACAAGCATACAATTGGGTATTTTTTAATTATTTCAAAATGGTTGAGCTGCTGTACATTAGAGTCACGCCCAAAAGTTTAAGACCATCTACGCAAAATTAGAATTTTTGTATAAAAATGCAAAACTCTTGCCAATGTTATGTCACATAAGCTTTTGTGTTCTAACAATATTGTTACGTAGCAAATGCTTTTGGTGATGCCTTTAATAATGAGATTTTGTGTGAAATTCTTTTTTTGGAAGGAAAACCATTCAGTTTTTGTCAAATTCAAATGCTGGAAATATGGGCAAAAAGGTTATCAATTGTAGAAAGGGAAAAATTTGTTACTTTGAATGAAGAGGGGTACTCAGAAAGGCAAATACCAAAAAAGCTAAAGTTTAGCGAAACAGCAATCCATCAGGCAATCGTCAGATTTCGAAATTTTGGGAGCTTTCAGGATTTGTACTGGTCTAGAAGACCTAGGATTACCTTCCAAAAGGATAATCACGTGATGAAGAGGATGGTAGTGCGCTCACCTACGAGTTCAAGCAAAAAATTAGATTGTTTTTATTGCTAAAAGGTACAGTCGACAGTAAAACTATCATAAAACGTCGCTTGACTGATGAATTTGTGCTAAAAGCTTACAAACCCGCCAAAAAACCAAGGTTTTCCCCTTCCATGAAAGCTAAAAGATATGCTTTTGCCATGGCTCACCTGGATTGAACCATCGAAAACTGGAGAAAAGATTTATTTTCTGATGAGTCAACTGTGCAGCAGTTTACATCTCGCAAGCACCTAGTGAGAAGATCAGTTGGTGCCAGATGTAAAAACCGCTATACCATCCAAACCATGAAACACCTTCCAAGCATAATTTTCTGGGGAGCAATGTGTGCGCATGGCATAGCTGGTCTGTGTTTCTCCCAGTCAGGTACCACCATAAATGGCGCAAAGTACCTAGATCTACTCAAGGATAAGTTAGAGATCCACATGATGGTGCATGATTGCAATGTTTTCATGCACGATGGCGCTCCACGCCGTAAGGCAAAGTCAGTGAAAAACTTTCTACTGGAGAAAAATATTGATATCCTGGACTGGCCAGGGAACAGTCCAGATCTAAATCCAATCGAAAATTTATGGCATGTGATGAAGAATGAAGTAGCAGATCAGCATCCTACCAGTATGGAATCATTAAAGACAGCAATAAAATTGTAAGGACTCAAAAAATGACATCGTAATAGTGTTGCAATCTCATAGACAGCATGCCCCGCAGAATGGCTGCCGTGGTAAAATACAGAGAAGACCTTACAAAATATTAAAATAATAAAGTAAATGATATTTTCTTACATTTGTGGTGTATCATTTGTTTGATAGGTTAAGTCTCAATAAATAGACAAAGAATCAAGCGCATCCAACAAAAATAAAACAAGTTAGGAACAGACAAAGTGTAATCACAGTGAAAAGTCGTGGGTGGTCTTAAACTTTCGGGCGCGACTGTAATATTTATCAAACCAAAAAAAATATTCCATTTCTACATGCAGTTTTTTCGATCAAAAACTAGCTGTTCTCCACGTGACCACTAAAATAAACTCTAAATAGGTTCATAGAGGCAACATGAAATCGTTTCAGTTTCCTTCAGTACCAGAGGATAGTTACTTAGTTCTGTATCATATCACGACAAAGCTTAAAGCAACAGGTTAGCAGCACACTGATTTACGCCAAATATAAAGCCATTTTTAACACAAATTTTTCAGTGTTAGTGATACCAAAAACACGATATGTCGCTACCTAATTTTTATTATTTCATCGTAAGCCAGGATGTATCTAATTCAGCGGTTCCCAAATTATGGGTCGCAACCCACTGGTGGGTCGTGGGCGTAATTTCAGTGGGTCGCGAAAGTCATTTAATATTTAAATTACTGCATGCCTTGTCTCAAATAATTTAGAAGTGAATTAACATCTTGAATAGATGTTTGTTTTTAATGTACCTTTTTCCAAGTACTTCGAAGTACATGCAGAATTATGTGGGATCAGAAAATGTATGTTTTGAAAAGTGGGTCGTGACTTAAAAAGTTTGGGAACCACTGATCTAATTCATCAAAGGACGACACTGTGATAACATCATAAAAATATCTGCTTCAAAACACAGGCGTGGTAACACATTCATCAGAGGCAACATTTGCTTATCAAAGTTAGTGAAAAATTCTTGTAGCCTTTCTACCAACACAAAACATACGTTGTTAGGGCTTGAAACTATCTAACTACAACTTACCGGCATCTTTTGTTTTTGGTGGTGGTTTGGTGGAAATAATTTCCGTGGTGTTCGAGGAAGTTTTAGATTTAAGCTTGACTGGATTGGGCGGAACTAGCAACAAATACAATGAGCCATTAATCGGCTTTTTAACCACTTGCATTTACGGTGTACAGCAACCACCAGCAAAAGAACGATGATTTATTTGCTAGTCTTCCAAAAAATTAGAGTTGAGGTCTTCTTCAAAACTTATTTCATATTTTGTCACCGAGGCCTAAATAGGGACGTCCAACTGTTTTTATTCTGAAAGACGTCATTTGGAAAATATATTTGTTTGTGTTACGACCCTGATAAAATTTAATGTCTGATAAAATCCATTGCATGTTTACTATAGCTTGCTAGCAAATTCACAGCTTCTCTAAGCTGCCCACATCCTCACCCAAGATGTGACTTATAATTTCACATTTATTCACTTTAGATTTCAGTTTTATGCACATCAGATTTTGGAGCATAGTTAAGATTTTCCACTTACTTGCGTATTTGTCACAGTCAATATCAGTCGAATTTATTGGAAATCTGCTTCCTTCAAGCTCTAAACCAGTCTCATTGTCCACACACCAGCACTGCTCGAAAATGACACTGCACTGCTTTCTTTTGTAAAGACCGTTTTTGTCGCATTCAGCAAGGAAAAGATCTTCAACATTGGCTGCTGTTACTTCGTCGCGAATAATCTCGCACTCGGTTCCTGCAAAATAACAATGCGTTCAAGATGGCAAACCTTCCGAGTAATAGTTTGTGCGTGTGGTCAGAAGTTGTTGAATGTTGTTTAACGGTTGTTGTTGTCAAATTCTTTTCGTCAAGACAAATCGTTTTAAAAAGCTAATTTGTGCAAAATAAAAAGATTTTCAAAAACTTTGCCCAGGCATAATTTCTAGATCTGCTCAAACATGTTGTTATCGTAAAAATAATTGAAAACTTTTTACAGCCCACTTGTCTTAGCTATCAGTTAATATCTCGTGACTTGCCGTAACAAGAGGCGATGTATAGCCCATAAAAGTTTAGCCAAAAAACAAAAATTTTCAAACGTACTCGGGCGAATCGTTTCCTTTTCTCCAGCGTTTCCTGGTAGGACGGTTGTGTTTACAAGAGATGGAATTAGCGGCACTGAAAACAGGTGTTGTTTTAGACAGCGGATTAACATTTAAAAAATTTTTTATAGCCTATAAGCAATTTCGTGGTTGAATAATCTGGATAATTTCAAAAATAATTGCATGAATCCTACCGTGATATTTGTCACAGTCAATATTGTATGGCTCCAACATTGGTCCTCTACTAAATTCCATTTCCGTTCCGGTAGTTTTGTTTACGCACCAGCATTCGTTCAGAAAACCGTAGCATTGTTTACTGTTAAATAATCCGTTTTTATCGCATTCGGGAACAAATTGATCAAAAAGATTAGTTTGTGACGATACTGCATCTCTTTGCATAACGCATTTAGTTTCTGAAAAAAAGAAACAAGCATACAAATCAAAGCAATTTTCAACAATTGACACAATAAAACTCTTGTTAAAAATATGTTTAAGTTACAGTTTTTTTAATTTTGGCCTGCTGGCTCAAAATGTTTGCTGCTGTTTTAATATTTGATGGAATAAAATCTCACAATGTCTTTCGCTTTATTTCTTTTTTAAAACTATATTAGCTCTTACTTGATTTTGTTCGTACATCTGCTATTATTTTAGTAACAGTTGTGCTCTCGAAAGCTTTGGTTTTTGTTGTCGTGACGGTAGCTGGAGAAGTCTCGGCGCTGGTTTGTGTTGGTGGTTCTACATGCAAAGTATTTATTGGTTTTTGGATTTGGCATTTAATTGGCTATTCAATCAACAACAAACTTTACTCAATATAAAGTAAAAAATTTCAAATTTGAAAGTTATTAAGCGAAGAAGGGAAATAGTAAATTGTAAACCTTGCAACTAATTGGCAAAGCAGCAAACGGGCGTAAGGGGCATTAACAATTTATTAAAATGAATATGCCAGGAAACAATAATGAGCATACCACCCAACCAATTTAGACGAGACCATCCCTGGACGCGTTTCGTCCTTTTGGACTCCTCAGCAGGGCCCGTCCCGTCAAAAGCAAAAGTAACCCACTCATTAACGTTATCCTTAAAAAATCGAACACATGCAGAAGCACTGAGACTTCAACCGACGACGTATTGCTTTGCTTAGCAGGGCGGGTTTGTCGGTTGAAGTCTCGGGTTTGTCAACCCGCCCTGCTAAGCAAAGCAATACGTCGTCGGTTGAAGTCTCAGTGCTTCTGCATGTGTTCGATTTTTTAAGGATAACGTTAATGAGTGGGTTACTTTTGCTTTTGACGGGACGGGCCCTGCTGAGGAGTCCAAAAGGACGAAACGCGTGCAGGGATGGTCTCGTCTAAATTGGTTGGGTGGTATGCTCATTATTGTTTCCTGGCATATTCATTTTAATAAATTGTTAATGCCCCTTACGCCCGTTTGCTGCTTTGCCAATTAGTTGCAAGGTTTACAATTTACTAAAAAATTTCAGGGCTATAATTAACTATTCAACACTATGGTAATACATTCAATGAAATTGTGTTACAGCAAATCTTGTTGCACTGCAACTCTGGTTGTATGCAGGTACTAGCAAAGAAAACAAGTACACGTTCAAAAATCTTTTCTGCAGAAGTTAGTTTTAACGTACGTAAACGCATCGTAGTACCTGGAGGACTCGGGCACTCATCCATTGGTATGCAAGTTTTGTTTGAAGCGCTAGAGAATACTTCACCTTCGTTGCAGAAGCAGTTAATGCTACATACTTTTGGACATCTTGGAGTTGGATCATCACACGTTGAAGGACACAGTGAGCCACAACTTGAAAATCTCATACCAACAGGACAATCTAAAGCCAAAGTTCTTCTTTAAATATGGTACTAGTGAGGAAATGCTTGGTCAAAAAATTTATTCAACTTGAAATAGTGTTTAGCCGGCAATTAAAAATATGTTGTAACATTTTCGCAAAAACATTGTCAAAGACAAATCTAAATATGTCCTAAAATGTCGTTCAATCAACGTGTCTTACTTTAGTCGTAATTTGTTCAAACATTGTGTTTAAAGCTGTGAGTAATTAGCCGTCAATGTTGATGTTGTCACTGCATTTTTAAAGCTTGAAGGGTTTTATAAAAAAAATCGAAACAGTGATACTAACCCGCTAAATAAGAGCAGTTCATAGTGTAACTAAGTTTTGGTCTTCTTGTTCCTTCCATTTCTTTTCCTGTATATTTTGCGACACAAAAGCACTCATCTTTTACACATCTTTGAGTGACAAAGTATCCTTCACTGTCGCACTCGACTGAGTTTGGAGCAATATGTCTTTCCGCTTCACATAATGTCATTGTGATACCTATATCACATTATATACAAATTATAATGTCAATAACATTACCTGGCTGTTTTTATCTCTTTTCATGCATTCAGTGGTTTAACTTCACCGAATGAATCGGACATAATTGCGTTATTTAAGACCAAAGGTTTAAAAGTTTTCTTTATGTTTGAGGGTAATCAAAAGCAACTTTTTCTTTGATTCATTTTTCCAAATACGCTATCGCAAGCAGTAGTAATTGTTTTGTTATAAGTATAGTTGCGTTTAGCAACGATTGAATTAAAGAATAACGGTTTTTTAAATATAACTTCTAAACATTTCATATCCGGAAAGTAGGATCTTCTGTACAGATACACAAGCGGATCTTATCTACATTTAATTTTAAATAACACAAGAAATAAAAAGCAAAGCCGTAAAATTAAAAGAGGAAGGTACGGTATCTTACCATCATCTATGGTGCATTGTTGAAAATTAACACAGACCCCTTGGCTATTACGGACTTGTCCATTTCTGCAGCCACAACGAGGAACACATGAGCGAAGAAGTCTAAATGTAGATTGAGGATCAGAACAGCTCGGATCGTTCAATGTCGTTGGACATTCAAGAAGTTGTTCGTTCAATGTGGCATTGCAACCTGTAACCCAAGTTCAGTTAATTAGAATTAGTACTTGGCAATGTCATTTTTCAAATCACGTTATTAGCATGCAACTACCTTAAATCGTTCAACTGATGATAAAACAGCTACAGTAAAAGGTCACATTGATTCTATTTTAAATGCATTGACATTGAGTTATAGGCGACCGTTTTATTTAACATTTATTTGCAAACACTGACGTTATCGCGGAGCGTCGCTCTAAATAGAGAAACAAAGAATTTTTCACTCTACGCGTAATAGAAACCAGCCTTTATACTTACTTAGTACACTAGGACATTCGTCAATTTGAACGCAGACACCGAATGCATTTCTAACTAGTCCGTAAGGACAAGTACATCTTTTTTCACATGTGAGCCGATTGCACCCATAAAGTGAGGAGGAGTAACAAGAATTAGCACAAGTTTTATTGCGTTCTTCGCATGTGTTGTCACATTTTGATCCACATAAACGGTATTCTTCGTTTAGTGAAATATCACAATCTGGCAAATAAAACGTAAAAATAACATATTTATCTATTGCAGAGAAATGCAACCTGCTGTCTGTGAACAACAAGCTGTGACCCTTAATATGACATGGTTTTGGGACAGTAACACGATCCATAAAACTGAAAAAGCTCTTCGTTTGTGGTTGATCTTCTCAGGCCTACGAGGCAAAAAAGACTCTGCCAGTGAATTCGCGCTCGCGCTCACGCTCAAACCCAGTTGGATATAGCTGGCCCGGTTCAGTTAAAGGTTGGACAATGCGCAAGCATGATCTATCTTATAAAACACTAATCTGTCCGTATGTACGCACTCTTTAACTTCTGCAATACCACTTGGAATAAAAATACAAAAAATTAAGGCAAAGGAGTCGGTGACATCTTGAATATGTTATAATTACATTGTTTTTAAATCCTCATGTTTTAACGAAAAAAGCCACTTTGCGTCTTAAACGAAAGCAAGTATCTCACTCATTAACTTGCAAAAACCTGTACCCTGTTTGGGAGGGCGTCAAAATAAATGTTTGTTTGTGGAATCTACTCTCATCATTTTCTGAAGAAGTGCTGAGAACAGAAACATGTTTGAAAGCTTATACCAAAAACATGAAAGAGCTGGTTCCGAAGCAAAAAAATTCTTTATTGATCATTGGCTTCGCAATGAGCAAAGCACATTTTTTGCTGCGTTTTTGGTTTTTCGGCATATTTTTTTATTGCTGCGACTGTGTTTAGATATAATGCATTTGAAGTGACAAGATTGTTCTTTTGGAAAAGACAGGAGAATTAACACTACTTTTCTGTTTGCAAATATGAAATGCTGTTGTTCAAAAGAAGCTGAAATCAGGCACATAGATTAATCATTGTAATTAGTCGTGACAATTTTGTGGAAACAGATAATTAAAAGCTATACTGACTGAAGGCCACAATTATGTTTTGGCAGCAGAACT
This sequence comes from Trididemnum clinides, assembly GCA_963675345.1. Taxonomy (NCBI): domain Eukaryota; kingdom Metazoa; phylum Chordata; class Ascidiacea; order Aplousobranchia; family Didemnidae; genus Trididemnum; species Trididemnum clinides. Next base: position 21,778,327 of record OY776305.1, read on the forward strand.
AGATATTCATTCACAAATACAAATTGTAAATTTGGAATCAGTTAAGGTTTCATAAATTTGATAAGTCTAACCATCTACCAATCACTAATTAAGAACGATTTTGAGAAATTTTGGCTATTTTGGTATCTCTAGAAGTGAGGATAATTAGCAAGAACTTTCATTTCCAGGGAGTGCGTAAAATTAAAAAGGTTTCTAAACTGCAAGCAAATGAGCAATATTCACATAAAAGTAAATGACTACTCTTGTAGATAATTTTTTTATTTTTATGAACCAGACCAGTAGAACATTAGCAACAAGGCAAATTATTGTTTATGCCTTTTTTTTAATCGTAAGTTTTAGTTCAAGGCATGATATGCAACACATTATGTTGCAAAAGCGATCAAACAGTAGCAATTATTTTCACCAAATCATTTTCATTAACAAGATTACTCCTTAATATAGCATAAAACTGCGCCAACTTTCATTAGAAATCTCTACCTTGGGAATTTTGAAAGTTCAGAAAATGTTGAGTTACCCCTTTAATTTTTGCTACTCTCCAATCTGCTTTGGCTTGCAGCAGTAGCATCTGTCAGAATTTCAATGGAGTAAACTTTAAGAAAAATGAAAACATTAGCTCCAGAGGGGCATATTCAAGGCAATTAGGTCTAATCATGCAGCGACTTCTGCGCCCAAGCTGATGCCAGATGTCGTGCTCTCCACCCTCAAGATTTCCTCAGTGGGGTCAACACAGGGGTTTTTGTGATTAAGCTGCCATGGATCTTCTTTGTTTTAAACCGAGACATGCTCCCGAGGAAGCTTGTCTCTGGCCTGTTTCATTGCTATTCAGCACGGAAGTTGGGAGCTTACGGGTTGTGCGTAGGCAAGGTCACAAGAGACAGAGCATCCTGAAATGTAATAGACCAAAATAGGGATGGGTTACAATCGCATTAGTAGGCTTCAGTATTTTGTAAAACTAAAAACTTACATCAATAACGTTTTCACGTTCATTTCTTTAATTAACAGAAAAAATTAATATCGATGTCAACAGTTTTGCAATGTTAAATTGGTAGCTAGATTATTTAATTTATTAGCAGAGCTTCTCAGTGCGACACGCTCTTTTCTTTTAGGTCAACCAAAAGTAATTGATTTTAAAAGAAAAAGAGCAACCATGTTATTAGCGCAGATTTCAAGTTGAATTTAGACCCAGTGGGCTAAAATAAAATTTATCGACTAGCCTCCCCACCTGGTTACACCTACGCACATACTCTTATATTTAGTAACTTACGCAATCATTCACTTACAATTAGGTGTTCGAAGGCAGTCAATTTGACCTTTAAGATGAGTGTGGGTATTCAAAGGTTGTCCCGTTCTCCAATTCACACACCAACACATTCCGTTTGCATTACATTGAGTAGGGTTCCAGGCATATGTGAATAATATGTTACAAGTTGGAAGCCAGTCAGGTGGAGATTGGGTTCGTCGAGAAAGTAACTGTTTTTCCGAGCGCACTCTCCAACATTCGGTGGTTGAAGGCCGATACAAAGCAGTAGCTGCACAAAAAATCCTTTTACTAGGAAACTTAATAAGCCGATATTTTTTTACTCAGTTTGCCAACTGCTTTTGCAAGAGCGCAATCAGAAAGAATGAAGACTGTCTGTTTTGGTTGAGACTTATTGCATGAGGAAAGGATGATAATCTTTTCGGAGGCATCCAACAATTTCAACATAATTTTTTTTTGGTAATTCCTATCGCGTGAGACATCAACATATTAATTTGTTTTAAGATGCTGTAGTCAGAGCCCCTTCAAGAAAACCTGGCTGCGTGATCGCTCACTAGCAGAAAGTGTTGTACAAGAAAATCAGTGGTAAACATTTTTGTGTGAAAGTAGGATAACAAAGCTTTACTGAAATTCTATATTTCAGTCATTTTTATTTGCCGAATGTCTCGATTTTTGAGAGGTGTTTTGCTTTCAAATTCATCCTATCCCGTCCACTCATACTAAACTACATATCTTACGACAATTCTAACATGAGAAATCATAAGCAATAGTGGTTCATTTTAAACTTCAGTCAACAGTGTATCGGTATCACTTTTGCGCCTACTGGCCCCCTTGGAATTTATCTTGAAATATAACCACAATCGTTACTTGGTGTTTAACAAGTGTAAATTTTAAAGCAAATACAAAGATTTTGTCTATTTCCAACACCTACATAAACAAGTAAACTATAATTGCCCACTTACGTATGTAGTTACCACAAACTGTTCCAGCAAGAACCACAGTTACAAATACGATTGATTCCATCTTCATTTTTCAAACAGCGGGAATAATAAATTTAATTGTAAATCCCTTAACTTTTTCCTTATGACACTTATATCTAAAACATACTATTTTTTGACATTTCAGTTTTTTCAGAAAACCATCAAACTTGACGCGAATTGCGTGATCATCTCACCTATATTATATCTCATTGAATTTCGATGAAACAAGAAAAAGCTTTTTTACTTGCTATTAATATCAATATATATGAAAATTCTATCATTGTTCAGTATTTTGAAATTAATTTTGAAAAGACAAAGATGCATTTTTCGTTTCTGTACTAGAACACGGCAAGCACAATCTGACGACAAAAAATCAATCCAAAAAATGAACCATCTTGTTTGTGAATGCTGAAAATTGCAGGCAATTTTGCTATACCTTTGCTGATAATTAATGATTCATCGACAGTATTATAATTTTGCACTAAATTGTTGGGCTTACTTCATGTAATGCTGTGGGATCTAAGCTATAAAAACTTACACCTAAATAACACTAATATTTACAATGCAAATGTAGCATACACAATGTATATAATTGTCTATCTGACGTGATTGCTAAACTAATTAAACAAAATGCCAAAAGTTGTTTAGTTTAAACTGAACTATATTTAATCTGAACGATCCATGGTCTGAAAATGACGACACCCGGCCTGGCTTTAATTTAAATACACGACAAATCACAGGCCGTTCTAAACTTATGTAAACCGAGCGCCGTATAGCTTTAGGGCATCAAAACGTGAATTAACTAAATCGTTAAAAAAGAAATTGACATTTTGTTAATGCAAAAATGTAGTCACTTAATGCTGAAATAGCTCGCCAAGCGCAAGCGAGTCAACTGCCACTAATTACTCGGTTGGCAAAAAATCAGACTCAGCAACAATATCAAAAAAACTAGAAACTTCTACAGTTAATTGTTGCGCAAAATTTATGAATAGATCTATTGCGGAATATTTGTCTAAAAAGCAGTGAAATTGTGATGCAGAGGTACCAGTTTGATTTTACAAAGAATTTATCGATGAACTAACAAGCGTTCATAATCACTTGTAGTCACGAAAATGTAGCTGTTCTTCATCCCAACAGCTATTTATTATAATTCTAGCCAATCCTTGTGAAAATGAATAATGACAGCTTGTGGAATGACATGGTCCGTTTTGGGATAAAATTAATAGTGTATTTTCAATAAGAACTGCTTAATATGTTAGATATAATTGGTAGTCATCGCTATATCTAATAAGCAATTGCAGATCCGCTCATAACAGTGGAAGCTTTCTATTCATTATTCAGCATAAGAAGATTGAAAATTTGGTAAGGAGGTAATTTAATTAGTTGGCTATGCTTTCTAACCTCACTAGGATCTATGGAGCTTCCATATGATTCTATTTTAGTTTCCGTAAACTATGTGTCAACCAAAAGCATTTTTCTTTGATGTCGAGGTCAAAAAAGGAAAGGAGAAAGGTATGAGGAAGGGCATTTTCCTAAATATGCTAGAGCGGCTATCGGTTGCAAGCTCAGTTCAATTACGGAATAAAACAAGATTTTTTGGTGCCATTAACGCAAAACAGTTGGGTTGAAAATTCGGAAGTTGATCAACTTTTCTCAGCATTGGAACTGTTCTTTAAATATCACTATTCGTATTCCTAAAAAAATATTTGTGCCTCGGGGCGCAACATCTACGGTTAGATCTCGTGAATCCGACAAAAACTTCGCTTCACCAAACACTGTCTGTTTTGTAAGGTAATCCGATTGCCGTGATAAAAAAAATGAAAGAAACAAAAGTGGGCACACAAGCAAGCTACTTATAACTTTATAATACTTCTGATGACGTAATATAAACCAATGCATTTGATATACGTAACGTTAAACCGTTGGACGTAGCGTTGGTAAATATCAAACATGCAAAAGTTAAAACGAAGAAAATAGCTGAACAGCAAAATAAATTACAAATATATAAAACGCTTGGCAAAAACGACAAACCATAGGTATTGGGTTGCTAATTGCGAAGCGGATTTATTTTCTTAATTTCAAAGCTTCCTGAATTTTAGTTCAGCATTGTGTTTTACACTTTCTAGTAGCACGAAATGACTTCAGGTCGCAATTGTTGTTACAAATGCAGCCTAGGTTCAGATGTTCACAGTTAGCTGTTTGTTATAGAGGAGTGTAAATGTCTTTGTATTCTAGTGCTTAAGTGGTGTATGGCCACACCCATTTACGATCATTTCTGATCTAGTAAACAATTTGTAAACCAATTTAGACGGTAAAGCAGCAAGAATAGAACTCTTTAGTAGAAAATATGTACCGCTTTTAAAGCAAGAAAAATATACTTACTTGTCGACAACAAATTTCTTTTTTAACGAGACAAATGCTAGGATTAGCAAATGGGTAAGATGATTTGTTGAAAGCGTTTAGATTTGATACGAAATGTTTGATATCTTATATCTGCTGATTTTAACTGCTTAGTGGTGAATAAAGGTGACCAGCGAAATTTAGCATTTTCATATTAAGCTTGGCTTGAGTGCGATTGATTACCATTTGAATTTGGCCACAAAATATAGATATTTAGAACAACTTGTCTCAAAAGTCGGTCAACCTTTTTGTGAAGATCGAGATTTAGAGAATATTTTTTTTTTTTGTATTTGTTCATGTTTATCCTCCATTCACGAGAAAGCGAATTGTATCGCTATGGTCTAATCCAGGGGTTCTCAACCGGGGTAAATTTACCCTTTGGGAGTAAATGTTTCGTCGATTGTTAATGTAGCAACTATTGAAAAACTTTAGCGTATTGCTGCGGTGAATCAAGTGTACTAGTCAGCTGTTTGATTAATTTTAAATGGCAACTATTTGTCAAGATGTTTCTGCCAAATCAAATGAACAGATGCCAGTAGTCTTTTACCCACTTCCGTGTAACATTAAAATAATCCTACCGATGATGATGCCGATGCACCTTATCAAACATGATTTTTAAATCTTTTTATTTCAAACTTGATTTCTGTCAAAAGCTGTCAGCAACTTTAAAACAATTGATTTTGCTATAATTCGAATAAGGTTTTCTCTTAACTCAGTCTTTCACAGCAACTTGCATCTGCTGCTTGCTAAACTAGCCTACTGAAAAAATAATGTGATGCACGATTATATAAATGGCTCATGAGGTCATATAGTAGTTACAAAAAATGAAAAAAAGCTCAATCAAAATGTGAGAAAGTCGAAATTTGGGATGCTGAATTACGAAGGATTGGGAATCAATAAGTAGCCGGATGCCTGACGTCAATCCATTGTGTCAAAGCTCTTTGCATCTTGTCACGTTTATAAACATAATTGATGTCTTTACACAACTCTTTTTTCCTTTACTTTTAGGCTTAACCTGGACTAGTAAAAACTTTTATGTCAAACCAATTCCTACTTGACATTTTGGTGCATGTAAGAGAGAAAAAATGAAGGCTGGTTTCGGTTACCACAATGGTCGATCAAAATGGGAAGAATTTCTTGTTTGCTTTATTAGGTAGTAATGTGCGTTAACAGCATCCGTGTCAAGTGCGAGTTTCGCCAACAAACAAATATGTACTTCCCAATACTTCAAATATGTTGCTGGTAGAAACCTGCCCTTATGGATGGATAAAATTCAAGACACTCGAAAGAAATAAATCAGGTTTATCAACACCTTTGCATCAGCAGACTTAAGAACAGTGGGTCACTTTTAAGTTTTCGTTCAGCCAAATCCATGTTGACTGGCTGATAGGTGACAGTAACGTGATCATGCGAGTAAATAAAAGTTTTGTAGTAACGGTGATCGCATGATGACCACGTTTAAATTTCATCATGACTGCGTTCGGTGTCTTTGCGAAAGCACTTGAAAGGTTTTTCCTTGCTTGCCATGTTCTAACAAGCAATAGCTTTATTTATTTATTTACGCGTATGAGCTCATGCTCTGTTTGCATGTCTTTCGTCAGACTGGGCCACCACGACGGGTAGACTGCTTGGCCCCACCATCTGTCTGCCACATAAAGACGGAGGCATCCCGTTAAGTGCCTTGCCCAAGGACACAACAAGCAAGCTTGCCGGCTTGTTCTCCACACTATCCCTTATGTGCTGAACGCCAAGCAGGGAAGCTGTGAATACCATTTTTTAAAGTCTTTTGGTATGACTCGACAAGGGAAATGAACCCCAGGTCTACCGACTGCAAAGCGGACGCTAAGCTTATTGAACGGAAGCAATAGCTTTATTGAACTCAATACCTCGCAATCGAAGGAAAATGTTGAAGCTCGAAAACTGCAAAGCAGGTGTGAATATTTTTTCTTCGCCGAGAGTCTCTGTCGCTGTTTTGCAATGTTCAAGGATTGGGGTTGTAAATATGATAATTTTTTCAGGGAGTTGTAGACAGTTTTACTTTCGAAATGGGATCAGCCTATTTGCTTTTTGTTTCAAAACTTTATTTGGCAAAGATATTGTTGGTGTTTTGAAATACTGTAGGATACCGTAAATCAAAAAACTAGAAAAACATTGAGAACCTGCGTGCAAACATTATCTTTTCCAATAAATACCCTAAATCCAATTTTTTTATTACAGGGGATTCCGCTTATTACGATCACTTTGGGCCAAACGTCGTGGCCTACATTTAGCGGAGGCCGCAATTACCAAAATTCAAAATCACTTTGCGGTATAGCAATGAGAGGGCTTCCTAAAAAGAAGCATAGAGCCAGACCACTAACGAGGGTGGAGCCAAAACTCAGTCCGTTAGCAGTTTTTCTGTGGATGTTACCAGGCTAGCTAGTGTTGACCGCATTAAAAACTTCAACTTTTGTGCCAAAGTGCGATCTCTCCTTGAGTGAAAAGTAATGACTGCAACTGGAAGTTATTGTGACAATCAAAAACTACTTAACCAATTCTTTATTTAAATAGCAATTGTTTGCAAGCAATGCATAAACGTCATAAACAAACTCTGCTGAACAGGTGGCCACTTGAAGCGGAGGTTTGGCTGTACTAAGCTGAGAGATATGCTTTGCTAGTTGGTTTTTGTTTTTCTTCCACAAAAATTGCTTACTGTAACCGGAGGGTTAAAAGAAGGGGAGGCCATAATAAGCGTAGCCAACAATTTTTCTAGAAAAACTGGTTTTCATTCATCTAACGATCAATGTAACACATGTCAAACGATTATTATAGGTGGTTTATCAATGGTAAAAAGAGAAAATAGATCTAAACTTTATTCTGGAGCTGAAAATAGCAAAATCTTCCGCTAAAAACTTGTTCAATTAAAAGATGTCTTCACCTCGGCAATAAACTTCAATTTAGACTAGTTCAACTACAAAAAATAGTCTTTATGCGGCCCGTGAAGTGAAAACTTTGGGGACCTTTGGTCTATTGGTTCTACAAACACTGCTTTAAAAAATTTTAAACATATTGCAAAATCACTGACTCATTTAACTATTTTACTCAGCTGATATTTTATTAAATAGCCTTGTAGCCATACTTTGGTGATTTTATCAATTTTTTAAATGAAAAGTTGAGGGCCTGCTCTTGTTCCTCTCAAAGTAAAAACAAGTTGATCGCAGCTGGTAAGCCCTCGATTTTTAACAGAATATTTACCATAAACCCATTTGGCCTTTGTAAAAGTTATTTCGAAATAATTTTGTAAGGCCGAAAGGTTTTTAAGACATATTTTTAGCATACTGTGGCCTAAAGTAATCGTTTCTGTAACCTATATAGGCTGAAACCTATACAGCCGTTCAATTTACCAAATGTCATCAAAGGAAACTATTAAATAACTTGATATTAATTCAATTTGTAAAAAATACCACTAACAGATAGCAGATGCCAATCGCCTGACTTGTAGCTACTTTACCTATTTCAGCTGAAATGGCGAGAACCTAATCTCTAATACAACAGCAGAAACATATTTCGGTAAAGCGGAAGTTGAGAATGAACGCACTACACCAGGTTTGATCGTTGTCATAAAATGCCTTGCCAAAACTGTAACATTTAACACAAAAAATTTGGACGACAAATGCTAATTTTTACTTTCACAACGTCTATATTTTCGATTGGCGTACAATTCCTCTTTAGCTGAAGTTATTCACTGCCGGTTGTGGTCAAGACTTTATCTGAATTGCTTCGGGGCTTTTGACCTATTGGGTGCAAAGAAGTAGTACACTAAAAATGGTTGGATTGTCAAAAGTGTGAGCTTTTGAAAATTTTTTTTTTATATGTTCTGGGGGGGGGGAGGAGACTATTGGGAAAAATTGTGCTTGAAACGAATTTAAGTAAATTATACCGCACGTGGGATTAAACCCCGCTATACTGAGTTGTTTTTGATCTTGGAAAAGTCACCAACGATACCTACCTCTGCTGACTAGGTTAAAAAACAGCAAATTTATGGAAGAAATTAAAGTAGAATATTGGTTTTTTGAAATACAATACTGGTTGATCAACCTTCTATGATTCAATAAGTTCTAAGATCGCTTCACGGCACCTTGCGAGTTTCATGAAAAATCTCAGCAATTCAGCGAGACAAAACTTAGCAGATAAGAGTCTTTACTTCCGTCGACATATTATTGCGGTGAAGAATTTTGACAATACAACGGCTTTCGTATTTAGTTTATAAGTGTTAAGACATTCCATCTCAACAAACAACCGTAGAACGAAAGTATTTCTAAGAACTAAAATAACAACAGTTTAAATTAAACAGTTTGCAAGGCCTGTCTGAGTTGGAGCAATTCCTTGCCAGTTTCAATAATTATGTACAGGTTTTCATGGATAAAACTTGAGATTTGCTGATCTGACCCCTAACGCCCTATTGCTCTTCTGCAAGATTTTTCACTATATTTTCGCCCTCTGGCCCTGAAAAAGCTTTTGCGTTCGTGCAAAGAACATTGTTGCTTGCAGGTCCGCTTCGGAGGTACTGGCCGGACTCCAGGCACAGCACATTTTCGCCACGAATCTCCAACGAAGCAGGGAAACTTGCCGCAAATTTCGCGATCGCGCGAGCGCTTTATCGCAATGAACTGCGCTGAGTTTGAAAAAAGACACGAACCGCTTATCCAAAACCACGTCGAATTGTTTATGTTTGACTTCCACTGAGCTTTAGAGATATGCTGACCCTGTCGCCCTATTTAAGTTTGCAATGTACAACGGATATTAAACTATTGTATAAGTTGAAATTAATTATTCTTTTAAGGCGCAATAAAGCAATGACATGAAAATTCTTTAACTGCAAAGAAACATTATGATGTAGCCAGAAAATAAACCATTTAAAAGCTAATTGACTTTTATGCCACGGACCCATGAAAAACAACATCCCGAAGTTCAATAAGTCAAAATCTTAAACACGTCACGGGCGCTTATAATTAATTATGTTTTCTGTTTAAAAACAAGGAAACAACAATGATATGACACAGGCAGGCTTACGTAACTGAACGAGGTTTTCGTCAAGGAATCCAATGTTTACCACCAGGTAGCTGCCAGTGTTGGCGGTAAACCATTTGGTATTGGCATCTTCCAAGTTCAACTAAGCGCAAAGAGCGTTCTTGGTGTATTCTGTTATGGCTCATTACTTTTACAAAAATTTCATGTCACAAACAACAGAGCGCGAAGGTAGTGAACGGCTGTTGTGCAGAGGCGTTTTGAGGCTGGTTGTTACATAAACATGCCCCAAAACAACAAACGTGGTAAGCATCTGTCAAAATAAAATAGTTCTTCTCACGCCTACTAGGTGCAAGAAATGTGCAAATTAAAAAAGTTATATATTTTGACACACCCATTACTGACGAACTTGCACTCAAGGATTTTTTTCGGGTTATCAAGAAAAGACTTGACTTTTACCAATCAGCTGCCGACACGAATTTCAAAGGGGGTGTATTTTCGTGTCTTGTTGCCCTGCCAAACATGCACTTTTTTGGCGATTTAAACCATCGTATTTGCGACATTTACGCAAGATGCACTTTTACCAAAAATTTTTGTTCAAGAAATCGCCCTGCGTCAAATATGCGAAGTTGAGACCTCCTCTGGGCAAATTTTCTCCTCCTCTGGGCAAATTTTCTCCCTGACGATCACTAACCTAGCTCATGATCGATACTTCTACCTGCTACAATTTCATGCATTATTATTTTATTGCTTGTCTTTACTGCCAACTCACTTTTTTACAGCAATGTTTTCTGCTTGCGTAATGTAGTGCTAGATTGCTTTCAACAAACTATGCTTAAATATAAAAACCTTTTTCATGAATTTGACCTGCTGAAATGGGGGTGCGCCCGTGTACCGCCAAATACGGTAATTGATTGGTCGCAGACTCATGTCATAACGTTACATATAGCTTGAATAAATGTGCATCAGCACTTCTATGACCACACATTTGATGAATTTTAGGCTTGGTAGAATTTTCAAACTTTTGAGAACATTGAGGGGGTCGCTTGGTTTTATAAACATAAATCGCCGATTTTCTGCCAACAAACTTTCCGAAAATACGTAAACGTATCCAAAGGTAGCAAAACAACAATACCGATAATATCTTTTTCCAGACACGTTGCTCACTTGGTATTTCCAAAAGGCGGAAATTTTTTTAGACTCATTGAAGTTACTTGGATTTTCTCTCATACAAATTAAACAGGTTACAGAAATAGACATATAGCTTAAAATGTCAGTTTTGTATTAACAAAAGTACTAAATTTCCGATAGGGGGGGAACTTTTCTTCCAGGTTTTAAGGAACCAAACGAAGATCCAAAATAATGCTTTATTAAACATAATCAAATTTGATTATGTCTAATAAAGCATTATTTTGGATTTTCGTTTGGTTCCTTAAAACCAAAAGTACTAGAAGAAAGTTAACTTTTAGCCAGCATAGGCACGAAAAGCAAAATCATGCAAAGCATCTGTAAACCAAAGCAAGCCATTGTCTTCTCAAAGGCGGACAAACTAATTGTCAACAGTTACATAGTGGGCTGAATGGTAAACAAATAAATATAAAACCTTTTTTCTGTACAATAGAAAAACTAAAAATTGTTGCCTTCTTTCTGAGAAAAGCAAGTGTTCGCTTAAACACATTAAATAGCGTTTATGACAGCAACGCTTACCGTCGTTGAGAAATTCAGGTTAGTTATTGGAAGTATATCACAGTTTGCCTTCGGCATGATTGTGGGAATTCTTAAGACAGGTTTTCTATTAGTTGCTGAAAGTTGTGACGTCATTTGTGGTTGTTCATAACGCTGCATCTATGCTCAATGCGGAATCAAGTGGTAGTCATTGATGTCTGCACCCTTGGTTAGGCAGAACGTTGAGGAAATTATGTCGAAAGTGTTTGATTTGTAGATGATGGATTTCGGATTATGGAGTCAAAATCTTAAAAACTTAAAACATAAATTGTGAATGCTACATTTGCTCAAAAACAATTGCTTGCTCATGTCTTATCTCTATTTTTAGCAGCATCTCCAATTTGAGGACTGGTGTTTTAATTGCCATATTCCAAAATGGCTACCCATGCACAATGTGTAATTGGGAATACCCAACAACTGTATTGCACAAGCAATACCCAAAAAACTTGCGAAAAACATGTTATCGCAAATATGTTGGTTTAACCACTGCCATTTTCAATGCTAAGAAACAGGTTGAAAAAGCTTTCTTTTATTCACCAATTCCGCGGAGAGATGAATCCTTACGCGTTGAAGACGAGCGAATAAATAAAAAAGCAAAAATTTTATTCAATTTTGAAGAGAAAGAGAGGGAGGGAGAGAGAGAAATGGTAAACACGATTTTCCTTGAACTTTCACATCAGACTTTGAAGTGATATTCACAGTAAAGTAAAAAACGTAGTGACCTGTGCTTTAAAACTTTCTTTGAATTTCAATCGAATGCAAATGCGTTGAAGTCGAAATTAAAACATTATACGAAAAATTAGGAAAAAAAGCTTTTTCAGAACTGTTTTCAAGTCATTTAATACCAACAACACATCATTGGCGAGAAATACTTCAATAATTTTGCGTTGATATTGGCTGTTGTTTGCACTTGTTTTCGGTGGATCTCCTTCAAATAGTAAAAAAGACAAAACTTTTCTGTTTGGTCACAGATTTATTCTGAGTGGTTTTAAGTAGTTATTGCGCAATTTTCATCGGGAAAGATCTATTTAAAAATATTTCTTTGACGTTATAAGCAGGTCCATGTGCAAAAAAAATGTAGCTAGTTATTACGTCTGCAAAAAATACAAAGTTTCCACTGTTTTACCAAAACGGAAACCTATCAGTTGTGCAATGATGGTATTTAATTTGTAGGGCTTCTAGGTTAGTATCTTCTTTTTAAAGTTTTTGTACTGTGCGAGAAGAGAGTAGGATATTTTGCGTAAGAATTGACCCATCGGCTCGGATCCAATACCAATACATTGTTCCGGTAACAGGCATAGCAAGAACAAAATTGTCAGTTTTTTAAAGAAACTGATGGGCTCTTGGAATAAAGCGGTGAGAAGGGTGTTTGGCTTAAATTTATTTTTTTGCCAAACGGCAACTATTTTGATAAACTATACTTAATTTTTTAAAGATTTTATCTTACGTCAAATTACAGCTGATTACATAGAAATCAAACTTTTCTTTCGGCTTTTGTTTCCTTGATGTGTCTGATATAGTCTATGCTTTTGTCTGTGGTATTTAACTAATATTGGTAAACACTTAAACGTTTCTTTGCAGCCCAATCAAATCAAAGTCTGATACGTCTATATTACTTTAGACTCGATAAACTTTGCCTAATTGTATTGAATACCAGCATGTAAAAAAGGTTATTTTCTCTGATAAAGAGTAGGCTTCAAAATTTATTTTATGTTGGTAGGCCCAGATGATCAATGCTCAGAAGCACTAACAAAGAGGTCCAGGGGTATCTTTGGACCCGCGTTCAAAATTTTTTAGTTAGCAGGGTCATTTTAAGGGAGCCCAGATGGGCTGATATGCTTCCTCCAAAATTGATTTCATAAAGTTGATCAACGAAGAAAAAAAATCTTCCACCTGAAAAATGTCCAGAAGCATCGATTTCAGCAAGTGACAAAATTTCACTGAGATAATGGCGAGGTCTCGAGATTTGGCGAGACAATTGTTTTAAAAAACTATTCTCCAAAACGGTCTTCAACTAGACATATAGATCAATTTTTTAAAAGTTTTTCTTCAAATGTGAAAGGGCACAAAAATTACACCACAAGCATGCCAACTTTAATACCGAGCACCGGTGATTCTTTTCAACATCTCAATTGATGCTTTTAAACTACAGCTATTCCTGCCAAGGCTGCAGGGCTGTTTCGTATGTAGTTTTTGTGTCGCTACTTATCACCAGTTTTCGCAGCACCAGCTGACCAATGTTTACACATCCTCAAGGTGGAGGAGAATGAGCCACTTCCAAAATGGAGCTTGATTGCCAGAGAAATCTAAAACAATTCAATTGCGCGCACAACTTCGGTAAAGATCATTTTTTACAAAGCGTTGACACATTTTCAGTAAGATTAGCTATTCAGTCAGAATAACAAAAAACATTCCTCTGATTACCTTATGAAACAAACGTTTTTTTCCAAGTTGACTCTATTCCTTATACTGAGAACATTTAAGCGGCCCCATTAATTAATATATTTCCTTTAATCTTCTTCCGTGAAAATGTATCGCAAAAATATAAATTGACGTTTCGCTGTTACCAGAAGCTGGTCAGAACTCAGTCTTCTTAGCGTCAAGAATACAACGCTAGAACGGCACTGGCTCAGAGATGGCAACTTTAATGATAGGAAACGCCATTACATTTTTTTTTGCCTTTCATACGGTCAATTATGAGAGCAGTGAACTTTCAATAGTAAAAATTGGCATTGAAAGTTAGATACTTTCAATCGCGATGATTTTATTTTATTTTTTATTTAGCCACTAAACCTTAATAACTATTGAAGAAAAAGAAACTAAATATAATTTCTGTCACACAAAATTTTACTACATCAATTTGGCTATGTACCATCATACGCCAACCTATTTTCTATTGCTTGCGGTCACTAACTGGCAATGAAACAAACTTCATTTGGAAAACAAAAAGTGAAAACTACTAGCTCGGGGCCACGAGAAACATTTTTGTTTCTTTTTTAAGTTTTGCTACATAAAATTAAAATTTTGCAAACATCCAAGTAAATTTTTTTAAATCAGTGAATACTAAATTTCTGAATATTGCAAAGTGACTTGAAGACAGAATTAAATGAAGATTTGACCATGCCAAATTAGGAGTGCAAGCTGCCAGTTGCTCATTCATGCGCTAACTCAAGCAAGCAAGCAGACTACAGATTTTATTTAAAGCAGACTTGAGAGTTGTCGTCTTTACAATTTCGAAGACTAAACAGCCAAAAAATTACAAAAATAAAAATTCCAACGAATCGCTTCAGTTTACTTCCGTGTATGACATTTCAATTAAATTAAAATGTTGGCAGTGAGCCAATATTTTAATGTGACTAACGCGTAGAAATTTACTACGTTTAAATCGTAACGCAAATTGCAGGAAGTAGTTCTAAAACTTGGCCGAAATAGAGGAAAAAAACAAGAAGAACTTTGACAAATCAAAATTTTTTTAAAGGAAAAGTTTGCTAAATAATAAAGTTTCCATAACTGTTCGGTAATACTTGATTAACTTGCATTTAGGTAATTGCCAAAAATAATGCGAATTTTTTAGAGACTAGTTATTTAAAGCCTAGCACTCTTTAAATACGTTCTTAACCAGCACTACGATTATCAATTCATATGTTCTGATAAACCTGATAGAATGAATCAGGCAGTTAGCATCTGGCGTACGTAATTTATTTAGAATTGCTTCGAAAAAACAGTTTTCAATTAGTGCAGAAGATGCAAAGAAAAGTTAATTGTAAAAACTGATTTCAAATGCTCTAAATAAGCAAATATTTTTAAACACTTTTTAAGAATTTTACAAAATTTTTTGCGATCATACAAATTAAGGGTGTGCAACCTTTTTTGCAGGAGGGCCAAATTCAAGCTAGTTGAAAATATTTGGTTGTGCCAACTGTTTGTGCGCATAAACAAATGAATAATATTTGAGTCGCCGATTGATTAAATTTTTAACCCAACAAGAGCGTAAAGAAAATTTTCTTTTTTTCGGAGATCGATTTGACAAGTTTGACATTTACTTTGAGGGGCAAAATCTTTCTCGAGCCACAGAATTTCACGCCGCGAGCCGCAGATTGTACACCTCTATCTTAAGTGATTGATGGATGCTGATTATCTTATCTTTTGCTGTGTCACATAAATATAACAGTATTTTTCTTTTCATCTTTCTTAATGTCCGAACCATCACTTCAGCAATAATCTGAAGTCTTAACAAAATCTTTAGCTACTATGAAGCATTTGCGTTTATTTCCTTGTTTATCTGCAAGCAATGGCGTGATTGGGGAAGAAAGCCATTACGTCATAGCTCTAGTATCATGGCAATGGCGCTAATCCGCATGTCAAAAAAATCAAAAAATTTATTCGTAGAAACAGTCAAGATAACTTTGAAAGTACAAATGGGCTCATAAACATTCCTTTGTCCTTTAAATTCCACCTATTTTACCGACCGTTTATTTTATGACTTAATTTTTACATCTGCTCTATTTTATCACTTTTTTCTTGCTTAAGATTCAAGAAATGCTTAAAAAAGTCTCATACATTATATGTCTACCGGGTGTATTGTACACCCCAGAGTGTACCATAATTTTGCACAAGTGTACCAACGGGAAGAAATATTCACGCATGCTACATTTTTTAAATTGAAGATCTTTCTTTAGATCAACTTCAAAAGAGCAGAATTTTTAAATTGAAAACCTTTTGCTTTGGAAAACAACTTTGAAAAGGTTGAGTTTTTAACTAAACTAATTTTTTTATGCTGTAGATCAACTTCAAAATAAACAAGTTGTTACGCTAAATACTGTTCAAACTTCATTTTACAGGTTCATCTCGTTAAAGCGTTACTGAAGTTTATAAATATTTCAAAAAACGAAATCAGGTGTCCAACTAATTGGGATTTACAAACATCGGTTTGAAATAACAAAAATTTTTAAGCGCTTTCTACAGCTTGCATTCAGGTCATTGTAAAGAACTTGTGCGTTGTAATGCAGTGTAAATTGGCTACGGCGTCTCAACGTCTTCAATCCGATGTTTATTTCACGCTAATTAAAAAAAATTTTGAGCCTTTGGTGCAATGTTGCTGATTAAACTAACGTATTATATTTTAACTAGTTTTTCTTTAACTTTACTTTTTCTAATTTTATTTTGATTTATACGAATAAAATCAATCAGAAAATGCTCTCAAAACCATTTCAATTTCCTTAGGATGAGGGGTTTACCTGAAAAAATTTTTAAAACATAAATTTTATCTAACATAATTTTGGTCAAATCTTTTTCACAATAAAAGGAATTTTTGAAAACATTTAGAGCTATTAACTGTGTTTTCTTACTACGCCATTGGTAGAGAAAGGGAGATGGCAGGGGTGAGCCAACTCCTTTCTTGGTAGGTGACTTGCTCCAGTTTGGTAGTGGCTCACTACTGAAAAAAAAACGCTGAACATAAATTGAAACTTTGGCAGAAAAATAGGATTATTTAAATAATAACTAGCTAGTTTCAGGTTCCAACCGACTCAAAGCAATTCTTCCCACATTATCATGTTTTTAGCAACTCTCATCCATTTGGGATTCTTCACTTAATTGATCTAGCTTGGAATTTTTTAATTTCAAAGACTTGTAATTATTTTTCTGCAACATCATGACTTAAACGGTTTGTTGGAGGTTTCGAAAATCGGCCTCAACCGCCTCCTTAGCCTCAAAAACGCAATGCTGAGGTTTAGAAAGACTGAGATGGTTTGGCACTGTAATGCAGTCATCAAATCACCTGGGAAAAGAGAATCGACACTTACCTTTAATAAATTCGGTAAACGTATTCTGAAGAATATCTGTAGGGAGACAAAAATACAAAAACTATATAGCCTACTTAAAAATGAAAAAATTGTTCTCATGAGACCTAGATTAAGACAATTTTGTTTCGCAATGTTCTTGTCTTCATTAACTCATTCAATTGTTCTCTATGATTGCAAAATATCAAATGTCAAAAGACAGGTATGTATTCTCTCTTTTTTTATGTCAAGCATGACTATTACTGTTTTTGGAAACTAAAAAGCAAAAAAAAAGATTAACTCCACTTATCACAGTAGACTTGCAATTCTCACTGTAAAGACTTTCAAATTACTCTTTAAAATAGGATTTCGCTGTAATTGATTGTATTTTTCATTGAAGCAGTGAATATTTCACTGGCGCCTTAGCTCAGAAGCGAGCAAACTGCGACCCACGGATGAATGTGACTTGTGGCCCGTATCCGCAAATCAATCACTCAAATTGAAAAAAGGTCTTCTGTTGTAAAACTTCATCCTTTAAGTCTGGATTCAAAAAACGAAAATGAACAATGGTTTTGAAAAAGATCTGCACCTGGCCTGCGGTATTAATCGAGCGGGTAAAATTGGCCTGCCGGCAGAAAAGAGCTTGCCCAAATTTAACAACTAATAAAAAAAATTGCCTGCCCCGATTAATATACAATGTAATAGAAATAGGATGGCGCCCAATCATTCTTTATACTTGGTCACTGTCTAAACAAGTAGAATCGCAACCGCGACGTTTAGAATTTTCCTTAATATCGTTTAGCAAACCAGCAGTATATAAAAACGAAAGAATTTCTAAACGCCAATTTTTATTCACAGGATATTTTTGAAACAAAAATTCTCTGTCGACTCAAAAAACAACGACAATGACCCTGAACAAAGACCTACCCGCTTTCCTTATTTCAAGGCTTGAGATTTTTCCTATTCCTGCTCATTGCAAGCATTACTTCCCATAATGTACTGTTTGTTTGTAAAGATCCACCTAGCAGAGAAAATCTTTAGGTAGTTGTTCTAAAGCACAATAACTAGCTTTGCGTGAATTTCAAGCACAGTACTACATGATTACTTCATCAGAAAAACGTCAAAGATCAAGTTAATTTTTACAACGCTTGTTTTCGATTGTGTCAGACGTGCATCTGCTTAATTGCACGGCATTGTGTGAGTTGTAAGGATGATATCATTGCAATAGCCAGCAAAACAGCAAGCTGCATAACAAGACCTAAAAGTAAGCTTATTTATTAAAAACCATTAAGACTTGCTCGCTTGTAAAAAAACAGTAACTCTCATTCTCTGTACGCTCGCTTGAGCGAGCAATGAAAATAGTTCCAATGGATCTTTCCGCAACAACACAGCAAACAGCCATAGGGAGTGTTGAACACAAAGACTTTTATTTGCCTAGACCATGACATTGACGGTGAAGCTACCTTAACTACATCGTCACTTCGTCTTTTGGTTATTTGTACTATGACGCAATGCATGTGCTTCCCAACCTTTTACAGTACGCGGCCTGCTTTTGCTGGCGTGAGTTAAATGAAGGGCTACTTTGAGTCCTTTCTCAACTAAAAGACTTTTTTTGGTGGATAATTTCATGCAGTAAATTTTAAAGTGATTCACTGCCCATCAGTTGGGAAGCAGCACTGTGCTGCGAACAATTTATCAACTAAAGTTAACGAAAATTGTAATTATCAAACATACGAGTATGTTAACAAAGCACAAAAACCATGCAATTATTTCAGTTGTGCCTCCTTCGACATTTTATTCCGGTTGCTTAAAACATGTCGACGCTCACGTTGCAATTTGGTTTGAGATGACGAACTTCAGTTCGAATGCAATCAAAAAAGCCCAACTAACTATCAAAACCGAAAATATGTTCTTATGCAAGGCGTATTTAGCATCATTATTCTAGGTGCATGAAACTCCCCCCATGCTTTATATTAAAATGTTTTTGTAATCCTTTCACTTTTTAGCACAGTTTATCTGTATCCGGTTTGAAACTCGCATTCACTGGATTTTGGATCAGACTACCGGTAAATGTTCTCCATAGCAGTGCTGGTGTAGAATCTATCCGAAAAAAGGCAAGGCCGTCTTTGTAAGAAGAGCGATTAACTATTTTTACCATCTGCCAAGCGGAGTTGGTGACAAGAGACGATAACAAACAGATCAGTTACACAAACAAAAGCAACAAAGCAGCATATTTAACAGAATTCGTTCACTTGTAAATAAATCAATGGAATTTTCTCCAACTTTTGATATGTCACTGTATAGGCTTACTACAACAATTTATTCAACACATAAAAACCACAATAGTAATTTCTACCGTTACGTATCCACGATCGACTTTGTATTCTTTTGGCATAAATCAACCTAGATTGACTTGGCACTCAACTGAATCACATTTAATCATAAATTCGACAACTTCTCTCAACCCTACTTCGTCAACCTAGC
Organism: Trididemnum clinides; assembly: GCA_963675345.1. Lineage (NCBI taxonomy): Eukaryota > Metazoa > Chordata > Ascidiacea > Aplousobranchia > Didemnidae > Trididemnum > Trididemnum clinides. The sequence goes on from OY776305.1 coordinate 21,797,961, forward strand.
TTTTGTTGTTGCTCTTTGATGACAATCCTGGAGAATTTTTTAATTTTTTGATTTTAAAAGACCTGGTCGAAGCCCTAGACGGCTTTGTCGAACCCTGAAAAGCTTGATCGAACCCAGGTTAGGAGCCATTGTTTTAAACACATCTCATTGTGTTGAAACGAGTTTACAACCCTCTCCACATGTTGTGGATAGTTTGATATAAAGATATCGCTTGAGTAGGTTGACCCGACCCACCGTTTTGAACCTTACAGTTGCATTTGTTTCTTCGTTTTCTTCCGTCGCGTCGTTTTTGTAGACGTTTTGATACGGCCAGAGAGGTAAAGCATCTAAAGATACACACTGATATTTTTGCAAGCAACTACAATAAATTAAAAGTCATTTTAATTAGTAAAAAATTCTATTGCAACAGGCATTTCTTAATATTATCCCCATTTTTAACATGCAAATGTCATTAAAACGAAAAAATAGAATCTTCTTTTCTTTGCTTTTAAATATCAATCAGTTAATTGCCTTCTAGTGCATTCGGTGTCTCTCGCTATAAATGCGTCAAATTCCTATTTTTCTCCTAGCACTCTTGGGAATTGTGAGGTGAGGACGTAACACAGAACTTGCAATCGAAAATTGTAGCGCTCGTTTGTAGTGTAAAGTTCCTTTGTTTAGATTCCTCTCTGTTCGATAATCAAAGGGCATAAGATGAATATTGCGACGTCCGTGAAAAGAGATAAAATCGGATTTTAAACATGAATCTTCCCCAAACTCACAAACAGTAATGTCTTGATTGTAGCGTATTGGCTTGGTAGTGCGAAATAAAAAAGAACTAAGCGCTAAAATTGCAAGAAAAATTACTCAATCCCGGAATTACTAATACAAACAGAGCCTATATTGGCTTGATTTCTTTATGAATAACAGTGTTGCCAAATGAAAATCTCTTAATAATGTTAGATTTTGAAAAAAAATGCTAAAATTATTTTGTGTGTACCCAAAAAAAATGCCAAAAAGTATTTTACTTACCAAACACTTTTTGAATTATATCTCTAACAAAATTTCATCATAACTTGAAAATGCAGACACTTTTTCTTCGGGGTCGTAAGATTCTATTGTTCCAATTTTTTTAGTTATGGCATTTAGTATTTCAAAGTTTTTACAACATTTGTTATGCCTTTTCATGCCATATTAAACAGTATGAATAGCTGAATGCATTGGCAGCAGCATTTTATTTTGTAATTTATTCTTGACGATATTGATGCTGCTGAATAAGCGTTCTGCTTCAGCATTTGAATTAGGCAGAATTAATAGACTAATTGCTAATGTTGCAATATCCTTGAATGGATTTCCTCCGGAAGCATCTCTATAATCAGATACCTCAGACCAGAATTCTTCAGTAATGTAATATTAGCCCATTTATTCAAATAGATGTTCTTATATTGCATCTCAATTGATAACTTCGCTTTGTCATCTAAACGAAATGATTTAAGTACAGGAATGATGAGAGACTTAATACGAGTCAACGTATTTTGTACTGAGAATAAGTTGATATTCTTTTATATTCTGATGTTTTTGTCAGACGACTATGTCACTCTTTACCTTAACACCGTCGCGCGATAGTTACTATACTTGGTTCCATTGGGTATAGATAACGTAATTTATTTCAAAACTGTGATATATGCGACGATTTATCTATATTTACAAATTATTTTCATAATAACAAAATAAACCTTTAAAAATGCAACATATTCTGTTATGATACCGTTTCTCCTGCCAGATGCTAAATGAAAATTTTCAATGCTAAAGTGGCAACACTGACGAACATCCCCGTTAGACTTCTCACACCAATCTTCTAACGGCGATTTGGCTTATTTTAGTGTGTACTTGTAACGACTCAAGTCGAGTCGCGCAAAGAATTTAAATGGTATTCTCAGCTCTTCTGCTTGGTGAAAAGTGCTTTTCAACAGATTATATAAAAGTTAATAACCTTTTTACTTGTGGTTTGTAACGAATGCAACAATGTTTTTGCTTTTATTACGTCAACGCATGAATAATTTCCTTAACGTAATTATTCATACAAGCATCCACGAACATTGCGCAATTTTGTCACTTGCTACAAAAAGCTCTCTTTTGGTCTTCATGAGGGTAAGATTGGGGGTATATCTGGGCTCTGTAGTAAATGTGCCCTATTTGGTAATCATGGCTCACATAATTCTATGGTCCCACTGATGAAACATATCCGCACACTTAATGGAGAACGTCCTTTGACGCAAAAATTAAACTGCAAAGATTATGGTATTTACGCAGCATGTTGCAAAAACTGTGATAATTACTATGTTGGTCAAACAGTAACATCTTTCTCACAACCACTAGCGTACCCAGGGGGGGAGGTCACTGTGCCATGGCCCCTTCTCAGACCCTAAAAATGAAAAAATGTAAAGCAAATCCAAGCAGTTTTAGCAAAAGCAAAACTGGTTTTTGGCGAGTACCTGAGGTTTGCCTTGCACTCCCATAAAGTTGATTTGTGACGTCATACGATTGTGGCGAAATTTTGGCCCCCCCTCGAAAACTTTCTGCGTACGCCACCGCTCACAACGTTGGACTAAACACCGAGTACTATAGGAAAAGCTTTGCTACTCTGGAAATAATGCTAATTCGGCCCTACTTAAACATTATGAAGAACATCAAAAAGAAATCTTTAATGGCCAGCCTGATATAGCGCAATGTTTTTTTTGTTACCTTTATCGTAAAAACTGAATTCGAAAATTTAAACTTCTATGAAGCCAAATGGTTGCGCATACTTAATGCCAAAATAAATATTAATAAAATGATTTTACCGCGTATAGAACCTAGTATCATCATTCACTGTGTTTAAATGTTTTTACTACATTGATTTATAGTCTGCAATCAACCTGCGTTTAGATCTTATTTTTTTCATCATAGTGGTCTGCTGTGTTGTGGGTAAGGTACTTCAATACTATAATATGAAATTATTTGTTTTAATACGTCGGATAGATAATTACTTACGTGATGGCGTATAGAGTTGTCAGTAGAGCCAATTGCTTGGTTTCTTAGATTTACTTGCTTTTATTGTTCTTTTGCAGCACTAAAGATGCCGATTTAGCCAAATGCATTCGTTTTAGTATGTTTAAGTTTAAATAAAGTTTTGAGCTGACATAGTTTTTTCAATCATATCTTATTAAGTTCTCAACAACAGAAACGGAATCGCTCAGATATGTTGGAGTTGGATAGGTGGAATATCTCTTATCAAAATCAACTGAACTAATTGTCTTAACAGCACTATTAGCAACAAAACTTAACGATTTTATAGTTTTGAGCCTTTTGATAAGTATGACTATTTCATAGCTACAATGATTAAAAAATTTCAGAGACCGCCTGCAAAACTTTGAGGCTTTTCTAGGGATTTTTGAACTTTGACAGCTTTATTTCAATACCTGCTGTGAAATCAAATACTTTGTATTTAGCATAATGTATTTGAAGGCTTTGTATTTAGTAAAATTTATTTGAAGGCATTCACAAATGCGAATGCGGAGGTTGTATGCTATTGCTTCAATACTCAAACTTTTAGAGAACTATATCGCAGAAAACTTCGTGTATGATATGACGCCAAAACTTAAATTTTTAGAAAAAGGATAAGTATGGTATCATTGAAATGTCTGAAGAACTCCTTATTTTGATTGATGATCCTAAAATAAACCAATTTTGATTGCAAGCCCAAATGTGGTTTTATAAGCGTACGTAATGGTTGTTCACGATTTTCAATCAGCGCTGAGCAGAAAACTAGTGGATTGACTTTGCCTATGAAGCACATCTAGCATTGCTGAATAGGCTTGATGGATCTACTAGTTGTATCGAGTCCTCGTGCTACATAAATCCAAACTAAGGCGTGAAAATTTGTTCCATCAGCGTTCTCTTTGTTTTGAGGTTTGTGTACAGATATACCGATATTCCAACTTAATTTCTTATGGTGTAAACCGCAATTCTGTGTGTGTGTGTGTTTGTCTTTTTCAACTCCTCTGGAAACTATTCGACGTGCAAGCATGAAACTTGGGACGATTGATCACAACCGCCATACGAATGTCATAAGGAGAAGACAAATTTTTCAAAATTTACATTTTTTGAAATAGGAAAGTGAAGTCAGATGACGTCAAAAGTAATGAGTAATTGTAAAATTTATTTTCTTTATTTTCTAAAAAAATGTTGACCGTAGAAATGCTATTGAAAGCTTTTCCGATAGAAAATAAAAGGTGCTTCAGATAAAATAGTTCGGCAATTTTTTTGAAACATATGCTTTTTTCCTTTTTTTTGAGCGCTTTAAAAAAGCTCTTTTGTCGTAATGCTTCTGATAAACCTACCGTTTCGGTAAAAAGGCAGCAGGCATCAGCTGCAGTGATTATTCACTGCCACCCTGAAAGCGATCGTAAACAGTATGACCTGTCAGTAATATGTCGCCTGTCAAAGTAAAATGATATACCACAGCACTAGCATAGCGGTTTAAATCTTTTTTTAAAATACCGGTACAATGGCGAGTGCGAAAATTATGATAACTGAATTGTGAATGGATCCCGCCTTAGAACACCATTGTACAGTCTTGTCGCTTGCCTGAGTATTATAAACCACTAGGATGTTTTTATCTAGTACAGTAAACTGGAGCAAAATGTTTGCAGAAATTAAAAAAATTATTCTCTTCGGCGCAAAAAGCTGTTTGGTGCTGTATGTACTTAACCCTAATCTAACTTATTGTAATGGCTTAACTCAACAGTAGTTGCTGGATTCCGGGTAACTTCGCCTTCCCCTAGATACGTTTATGCCGGAAGCAAAAAACATACGCGCAGCCAGAGAGGTTTGGAGTTTTATAATCAGGCCTACAATTACAAAAAGTTGTAAGTAGTGGACCAATCACTTCATAGCTTAATTCCTGTAAATATATTAATTACTTCAGCGTCCTTTCACTACTTTTAATTTATGCCCGTATGCACTTAGTAGATTAAATGCATGTACTGTACGTTCGTGCAGTGGCGTACGCGGAAATTAACCATGGAGGGGAGAGGCTTGGTTTCTTTAACTAAGAATGCCGAACGCACAGTTATTGTAGAGGAGTGTAGGGGCATCCCCTCTGTAAGCGCCAAATTAATTTAATAAAGCATTTACCACTCGGGATTTGAAACATCATCAACAAATCTTGCCTCAATTACGTAATCACACACGAACGATAAGGAGGCACCAGACCAATAGGGAACCGAACCTTCACCATGTAGACCTTCTACCAATGGTTAGTACGACTCAACCACCTGGATGGACGCCATTGTTGTTGTTATAGCTGCTATTTTGTGAGTAAGTGACCGGATTTTCGGTGGAAATCTTGAATCAATAATTCAGTTACCAGTAGTCTTCGTAATCAAAACGCTTTTCCTGCAAAAAAACGTACCTTTTCTCATTTAAACTTTAATTTGCACTGCCCTTATGAATTGTTTCAGTGTCATTGCTCAAAATAGCTTTTGGTTTGCTGAGTCTAGTAGTATTTCACTTTAAAGTGTTACTTCAGTTGCAGGTTCTTAAATTCAATTACGACAGCATTTATCTAATAACGATTTACTTTACCGCGTCTTTGTTTATTTATATAAATCAGTGGTTTTCAACGGGGGCGATATCGCCCCCCAGTTTGCCAATGTTCAGCTGAGAGGCGCGATAAACTGTCACAAACAGGGCTACTAATTTAAACAAAAATTAGTTGACAAATATCAATTGCTCAAAATATGTTCCGATAGTACTGCAAGCACTACAGCACTCAGTAGCTGAGAACTGTGTAGCCAGTGCCTGCTATGCAGTTCTCTGTGCGCACTCATGCTCGTGTGTATAGCTGCGTTTGTTTGTTCTGTCACCGTCGATGACAGGAGGTGTTGTTTGCTGTCTTTGCTCCGCCTTACTTAACCCTCCTTTGCGATTTATCTTCCATCCCCCTCTCTTTTACCTGCTTTACTTCTATTCCCTCTCTTCTCGGTGCTTTCAATGTTCACTGACCAATTTATTACATACATATTAAGTACGTTTTGAAAAGAATCGATTGAGTAGTGTAGCGTAAAATCTAGTGGTAAGCCTGATGTACGAGTAGCTGATTACCGGTAGTTGCGCTTTTGCAGTTGCCGAAGTAAGGGTGTCGTTAGAAACAACAATTGCTTTGTTCATTAAAATTATACTATTTTGAGCCTGCTTCTAGATTAATTCGGCGCGGTAGTCACTTGATCTGATAACCTCGTTTCATTATCTCGCGCCTGTTTGTAGATTAATCCAGCGTGGTAATCACTTGATTTGATCATTTTGTTCGTTTTATAGATGAAAGCTCAAACTTTGTGAAGAGATGTTGTTTGCAAAATTATTAGAAACTGATAAGACTGGATTATTCATTTCTGAAGCTACAAAATCTTGCTTTGAGGAGAATCAAACGTCATTTGGAAAGCTAGTTAGTATTCTACGCAATGGATGGTGCTCCATCAATGTGGTAAGCAGAACGGCTTTATTGCTTACATGGAGGAATTATTAGGGTTACCATATTTTGAGAAGCAAAAATCGGGACATTGGATGACGAATTTTCACGAGACGAAATTTATGGCCCCCGCAACGTTTTTTTTATCAAAAGCGGGACGGGGAGATGCGGTCGCAGGCTTGATTATCGAGGTAATGGTGCAGATATGAAACGAAAATTTGGGTGATCTTCAAAAAAAAAAAGGTCATCGACTGTTAATTCCAAGATTTGTGTCATTCTCAAGCCGAAAAGTGGAAAAATTCCGTAACCGAGCAGGCGTTGACCTTTTTTTTTTCTCGGAGATCACCCCAATTTTCGTCGTTATTTCCGGATCTGTACCCTTACCTCCACAAACGAGCCTGCAACCGCATCTCACCGTCCCGTTTTTGTTGGAGAATTAATTGAAATGTCCGTAAATTTGGTTAAATCCGTCGTGTTTCACCGAAGCAAAAAGCGGGATTTGCGATCAAAAAAGCGGGACAAGGCCTCAAAAAGCGGGACGTATGGTAACCCTAGGAATTATGTCCTTCAATCTTTACAGTTCATTGTATGGTACATCGGCATCATTCAGTTGCTGAAAAAATCAGTTCTGATCTTCATGAATCATTGAGAGTAGTAAAGGAAACCGCCTGGCAAGAATTGTGAAGTTTTTTGATACAATTGCTAATTTTTTTGGAAAATTTAGACGAAAACAATTTTGCAAAAGAAATCAAACACCACAAGTGCGATATTTTCTTCCTAGCGTGGATTTTTCGCAAGTTCAATGAAGTGTCACTTCAGCTTCAAGGTATATTATGTACACTGCTGGATTGTAAACGTGTTCTGAAAGCCTTTGCTGAAAAATTACATTGGTTTCGAATAAATGCACAAAAGAAAAAAATTTAAAGACATGCCCGAGTTAACAGAAGTAAGTGATCAGCTCTCAGAACAAACCAGAAAAAATATGAAGAATATTTTAATGAAATTGAGAAAAAACTTAAATAGCCGATTCTCAGATTTATTTTCATTTGAAGTTCAGCCGTGAATGACGGATCCCTTTATTGGGGCGTAGAAAGTGTCGATGAAAATATGCAAGAGGAACTTATTGAACTAAAAAGTAATGATAAATGCCAGTACAAATTTGAAAGCGGTGGAATAACTGAGTTATGGCTGTCAAACACAACAAAACAGCTATACGATATCCAAAATTGGTCTGAAATGGTTAAAATACTGCTATACTTTCCAGTCTCTTATTTGATTGAATGTGGCTTCAGTACAGTCAGTAAAATTTTGACTAAGGAAAGAATTAAAATAGATATATGCATTCGAGGGGACATCGGGCTAAAACTTACAGATTTCAAGGCTAATGTTAAAGGTTTAGCGGCGAAGTATCAACCAAAGAGATCTCATTAAAACAATGTGAGCAGCATATTTTAATTTAGCTGTTTATAATATTGCAATAAATATGGGCGATTATTTTTAAAAAATGGAAAAAGGGGGCGATATGATGAAAAAGGTTGAGAAACCCTGATATAGAACAATAGTATACTAATATATCGGCCGATTAGTTGTTGGTTGGCGGCTATTTGAATTTAGGTGACTTGTGGAGAGCCTCAAGCGGGTTCGATTCGTATTCTATTTATTGTTCGAGAACTTGTACCGTATTCTTCACAATAAATTTCAATGCATTAAAATTCAAAACTACACCATAAATAGTAATTATAATTGAGTCATTGAATCGGAACTATCTGGAAATTATCGCGCAATGTCTTCTATTTTCATGTTCGACGTTAAAATCATTTCCATAATTTCCGAATAATTCCGATCCACTAACTAGCGTATTTTCCGGTTAACAAGCCCAATCGCCGAATAAGCCGAGGCCAATTTTTCGCTCTGAAAATGAGGGTTTTTGCTTATTACTGCCTAATAAGCCTAAGCTATTCTAAAAGAAGTGACAAGTTTCTTCAAAATGATTTCTCAGTCTTGTTTGAGCGTCGTCATACATGTTGACAGCCACCAGTAAAATACAAGTAAAGTTAACAGTTAGCGCCAAATTTCATTTGTTATTAGAAGCACATAAAAGACTTTCAACAAATATTTTATTGAAACGTACAACTAGCAATTTGGCTTATAAAATAAAAAGAAAACTTGCTTTTTAAACACTTAATTGCATTAAAACTGATTTTTCTAAATTTTTGTCACCCCTTCTCATTGTAGTCGTTTTATTGCTTACAAAAAGAAAAGAATCACTTGGCGAAGCTATTTATCTTAAGCACTTTTAAATAATAACGAAAAACACTGATCACATGTACAGTTAACTCTGTCTTTCCATATTTTATTTCCAAGTGCTAGACAAAACTCCCGCTTAAAATCAAGTAGGTTTATAACGTCACCGTGGTTGTTGTTCACCAATATCCACATTATTTGTCCATTAGGGGTAACGGTTCGACATTAAAATGATTGTTTTCATAAGTTACTAGTTTTTGGTTTCCTCTGTTAAGTTATGGGTTTGATTCGCGCCGCGATGATGTTTCTTTTAATTTATTCTATCACAAGAACTATTTCATCTTTTAAAGATAAATGCACAAATTTTTTAAAAAGATTTTCTTTGCGGATATGTTTTGAAAATGTCAGAAAACTGGTCCAAATCTGATGATCGGTCAATAAGCCGACCCAAAAAAATCAGGTCCAAAATTAAGGTCCTGAAATTCTGCTTATTGAGCGGAAAATACGGTGTAGTACTATTGGCAATTAGAGCGTCAAAGGCATCAACAAAATTGCAATAATTTGCCGGGTTTTCATCGAAGATTGGTGGTTCCAGAGAAGAGGAATGAGATGGCACGATGAATACAGGGTTATGCACACTAGGCGAGGCTGCGGACCAAATATTAATATCGGAGATCCTAATGATAGCTTAATTTGCCTCGTAATGTGAGGCTTGATTTGAAGCAAGTGATTCGAGCATTGGTGAATTTTTGGTATAAAGCCCAGATGGTATATTTTGACGGAGTAAGTGATTTTGGGTGGGGGATGCAGCTATGATTGTCGTGGGCGTCTGTTTGGACGTAAAAGAGGCCGGTTCTGTTTGTGTGTTTATGTGAAATTCGCCTAAATCACAAGCGTTTGAAGTAGTTGGGTTGTTAGGATAGTAAAACACAGAGCCATCTTCCTTCCTGGTATTTGTGCTTTATGGTACTGCAGGGTGCTTGGCTACACCTATATCCTGATTATTATCATTGCTTGAACTTTTAACGTCACAAGTAAATTTAGCATCACGCTTATCATCAACACAAAATGTGAATGTTCGAGAGATCACAGCAGTTTTATGCCATTTCACTGAAATAAGATCAATAAATTTATCTTGCTACACTTCAGCATAAAAAAGTTTCGTGTCTAAAATTTCACGCAATAAAATTGAACAAGAAAATAAGTTACTCAAAGTTGTAGTCACTTTTCATTTCTTAGAGTTCGTATGGATTGCAGTGGTTTCTGAACGTCCTTCCTCATCAGCTATCTCTGCCGCGGCTTCGTTGGATTCAGCTCGGAGGCGTGCTAAGGCTAATTGCTGTTGATGACCTCTTTTCATTTCTTCTTTAAGTCGCAATTTCTTAAGCTGTTTTTATTCTTTGAGACGTGCCAACTCAAGCTCTTTACGACGTGCTAGCGCGAGTTGTTTTTCTTCAAAGTCATAGCGTTTTTGGCTTGTTGATTTTCAATTTTGCTAATTTCCTCTTGAGATTGAGGCGAGCTAGAAGAATTGCCTGTCGAGTCTTTGCATTTCTGTTCGAGGAAAAACTACTGCTCTTTGAAATCTGTGGTGTGGAAGTTTGAAGTTTTGATTTCCTCCAGCTTCCAGTTTTTGATGTGGAGGTTATATTGCTTAAAGTTTGCTTTTCAACATTGTCTAGGTTACTTTGTTTAGCAGCAATTATTTCTCTGAAGCTCTTGACAGTAGCCGGTTGAATAATTGATGTCGTATTCTGGAGAATCTTTGTTTGCGATCTCGTTATCATCATGATTGTAAGACTTTGTGTTCCGATCTCGCAAAGCGAATTTCTTCGTTTGGAAAAATTTCCAGATACCAATTTCTTCTTTTGGGAAAATTGCCAAATACTATTTTTTTATGGAAAAATTGCCAAATTCTAATAGCCTTAACAAAAAATAAGATATTCATGAAGCTCCCAAGATGAAAATGACTACTACGATTCTTAACCATCAGCAAGAAGAGCGCACAATTAAAATAGTTCAAGGTTTGGAAATCTCTGGTCTTGAGGAATCGTTTTTTCTTCATCTTCAACCACAATTGTTCATCGACAGTCTACCGGTATCTATCGAACATATTTCCACTCAACAAGACGTTGCATAATATCCGGAATTCGCCGATCTCTACAGAGGTAGAGATGCTGATAGGCAACGACAACAGCTATACAATCAAACCTTTTGAAGTTGTTAACTCAGACCATGGTCATTATGCTCCACAAACACGGTAGGACGGGTTGTCAACTGCCCTAAACGAGATTCTGGCATTCCCAAGATGAATAAAAGCTTTCTTGTAAAGTCTATAGTTCAGGAATTGTCCGCCATATGCGCATTTTATGCTCTAACGTGGTCGACACGCTCCAAAAAGTTAACGTCCTATCAAGAGAACAAATTAAACATATGAAACACGATAAGAAATCAACTCGTTTCTTTTCTTTACGTGACCAAAATTTCTATAGCCACCAGCCAACAACTAAACCGCGACTACATTGGGAAAAAGTTTAGAAAATTAATCAAAAAAATGAGCAGTTTTTGCTATCTACAACAAGTTTTCGTCTAATGCCTGCCTGGATTTTTTATTACTTTAAATTATTGAATATCATCAATTTTTACGGGGGTGGTTTTGATCAGCAACAACCCCGTGTGTACGCTACTGCTTTCGTGATATTGTTTGCTGTTTATAAGCATGCACAGTTTTAATTTATTTGTAGGGAGGTCGATATTATGGGCGTAGTTTGTGAAACCAAAGTGTGCGGGTAAATCAGCAGAAAAAATATGTCAGTAGATCAACACCACAATGTGGTGTCATAGTTACCAAATATACAATCGTACCAAAACAGGAAATTTTTTCCTGAAAAGAGTTGTTAGGCCAACCTCGTAATTTGATGCAAGGCATTTGGCCGAAGGTATAGCCCCTTTTGCTCTATTTTGGACTAAAGCACATTGGTTTAGTGGAGAAACTTTGCGTCCAAAATAGTCGTATCATCACGAGGAGTGGGTGAGTAGCATCAAGCCGTGAAATAAGCCAACCACAAAAATATCTTTATCTCTGTAATCGTAAAACAAAAGCCATTACTGAGCTGACCACCAATTTTTACTTTGTGACCCTATACTTATCGGAATTTGTGAAATGGAAGAGAGTTCGTGAGATCAGTCTAAAATTACAAGTATACGATGATTGGAATTAGGTGTAGGAACAATGCCTCTTTTATATGAACTTTTTGTTACTGCTCTCAGAAATGTTGTTTGGGTGAAGTCAGTGCACCCGGCTGAACCGATGTTGTTTACCAGACACTATAAGTTAGTGATAGCCCTGCCGGATGACCCGGGCTAGTTTAGATATATTACAACCTTTTTTTCTTTTCTCAAGATTTTTGTTTGGACTTAAATCTTTGTGTTAAGCTGGCATTCCAGTTCTCTCTCGATGCCCGAAGTAGGCTACTTAAAGAGCACTGCTTCAGTTCAGCATTTTCTTGACGCGTTGGCATAACACATTCTCATTGCGGAAAATTCATTGTCTGAAAACAGAAAATCCACACTGGAGAGCACTTGTTTTTCTGCATTTAAATGCATTTCAAGTTACATGTATTTATAATTTCATTGACCAACTCTACTCCAATCTACCAACACCTCTTGCCGCCGGGCAGCCTTAAACCATAATGGAACAAGGATGCATGTGATGCAGTATGATCGTAGACATTCTATTTTTTACGTCTGCTTACATAATTAGGCAATTACCTGGGTGATTTTTAACAGTAAACATCGACTCATTGCGGAATAAAACTCTTTTCCGTTTCTTTCTACGGCCGTAAGATACTAGTAGGACGTGCCAAATCGAGATGATGGTTTCTCTGTTTTTGTTAGAAATAGCTTTTTCCTGGCCTCGCATTTCCTTTAAGCACAGAGAGGCTTTTTACTATTGTAGAAGCAGATAACTTTGTGCTAATGCCTTCTCTTATCCCTCTATTGGCCAAACAAAGTCTTTTCAGAAAACTACAATCTCTCTTTTGTAGATTTTTGCTTCGATTTTGTACGTACCTCACACTTTGACTTTTCTTTAAAAGCGTTGTCTCCATCGTAAACAAGCCACTGATGGCCTACTTTTTACTCGCCTGTAGGAAAACATCCGATTCCTTTTGAAATAAATCTTCAATTTTTCTTGCGACCAATATATTGCTAAAGATTAATTGTGTCTCTTCATTTTGTCCTTACTTCTTGAAAGCCCACGATCTGACGACAATGATCCAATAATCCAACCACCCCGAAATCAAATAAATGTATTTTGGCTGGGATGGGCGATGGCGTTATGGTGAGAGCGTCCGCTTCGCAGCGATGGTGTAGTGGTAAGAGCATCCCCATCGCAGTCGGTACACTTGGGGTTTATTCCCTAAGTCGAGTCATACCAAAAGACTTTTAAAAAAATGGTATTTACAGCTTCCCTGCTTGGCGCTCAGCATAAAAAAGGGGTAGTGTGGAGAACAAGCTGGCAAGCTTGTATGCTGTGTCCTTGGGCAAGGCACTTAACGAGAGGCCTCCACCTTTATGTGGCAGTCAGGTGGCTCACCTGTACTTCACCGGGTTACAATTGTGAAGTTGCTAACTCAGCCTGTCGTAAAAGACGACTCTTGGGTACCCACCAGCCGCAGTCCCCCTTGGTGGTGGTAAGGGTACCAGTCACTCAAGACTGGTTCAAAATGGACTGCCATCTTTACCCTAGCCTAATTTCAATTGGGTTGACGACATGAATCTGAATTGCCGTTCATGCCGTACCTCCATTCCGAGGAAGAGGAGGGGTAACCACAAACAACAAACAGACACCAAAGTACGGTCCCCGACCCCGTTTGGATTGGGTCGAAATGGCTGTTGACCTTCCCGAAGGCTCCAATTACCCCGAGCACTCCCCTTTATTCTTTCGCCGTGCTGCCCGCTCAACGACCGCAGAAGATAAGCACACAGCTACTTTAAAATCGGTCGCCAGTCTTCTATTTTCTCCTGCCTTTCTCTTGCCCATCTTCGTTTCCTCATTCTACTTCTCCTCTTGATGAGCGGTAACGTTCGTCCCAACCCTGGCCCCATCCGTACTTGCTCTGTGTGCCCTGGAAATGGGACCTGGCGGGACAGGTGAGTGTAATGCTGCACCTTCTCTAAATGGGTTCATAAAAGGTGCTCACAACTTTCCCTACTCCAAATTTAGAACTTTTGGCAGCTCTCATTCCTGGAGCTTCCCCTCCTGCTGTGTCCCCTATCGTAACACTGTGGCTTCTTCCCCGGACTCCTCCGGCATGTATATCTCCACTGTACAATCTGGCCCCCTTCTATTAATTTTGTACTCCCACCCTACCCTCGTCTTCAAACCTCTTATCCCCCTTCTGGCCATTTTGTATCTTTTTCTCCTCTGTCCTCTCACCACCTCCTCTTGCTCCTGGCTGCCCTTCTATGCCTCCTGCTTCCTCTCCCCCTGAATCTCTCAGGGTTCTTCAATGGAATGCAGGTGGTCTTCGAGACAAGGGCACTTTTGTTTTTTTTGTTTTATTTGCCATATTTATCCTCCATTCACGAGAAAGCGAATTGTATCGCTATACTTTGGACGGGCACTCCGCACTTTCTTTTGTCCCATCCCATTGACCTTTTCTGTATCCAGGAATTCAATCTTAACTCATCTTCCTCTTTCCAGATTCCTGGCTTCTCTGCTCTTCACTTTGATCGCATCCACTCCCGGTCTGGCATTCTCTCTCCTAATGCCACGCAGGCTAGCGGCGGCGTCATCAATTTCGTCAGGCAGGGCTTATCTCTCTCTGAACTTTCTACCTCCTTTCTCTCATCGCTTGATCCCTACTCTGATTATGTAGGGGTCAACATCTCCCTTAACCACTCCTCCTCACTATCATTTCTTAATGTGTATGCTGCCCCTATTCGCTCTTCTCCGACGGATGGCAGAACTAACTTCTTTTTTTCCCCCATTTTTTCCTCCTCAAGAAATCTCTTCATTCTGCGGGACTTCAATTGCCATCACCCTCTCTCGGACTCAAAAGGTACTCCTGACCCCCGAGGGGAGGAAGTATTCAACTGGGTCATTTCTTCTGACCTCTTCCCCTTCAATGACCCTAATATACCCACCCTTCTCCATCGCTCTTCTGGCAGCCGCACCTCCCCTGACATTTCCTTTGCTATTTTCTCTTATGCTCCTGGGAGGTGCTTCAGGACCTGGGTTCTCATCACCTACCAATTCTTCTAACTGTCCCTCTTTCTCCGATCTTTCGCCCCAACAAGCGTCCCCTTTCTTCAATTTTCAGAAAGCCTGCTGGGATGGCTTTTCCTTGTACTTTGACTCTCACTGTTTTTCTGCAGAGGAATATTCGTCTCTTTCTTTTTCCTCTGCCGCTGCTCTCTTTACCTCTCTGGCACTGAATGCGGCCAAATTCTCCATTACTTTTGGCCGCATCAAACGCCATCCTAAAGCCTGGTGGTCCGCTGAAGTGAAAGAACCGGTTAGTGAAAGACAAAAAGGCTTTCGCTGAAGCTCAAAGGAATGATAAAAATCGCCAGGCTTACATCTCCGCTCCCCACCGTGCCTCGTCTGTCATTGCCAAGGCCAACGCTCCGAGTCTTTCTGAACTCCACCGAGCGTCGTGCCCTGAGAAGTCTCATTCGTTCTTTTGCTCTTCTTTCTCTCCCGCTGAATTTCATGCGGCTGCCACAAACCTTTTCTCTTCCACTGCCACTGGCCCAGACAAATTTGCCTATCCTATCTTTGCTGAAGCATCTTTCTCGCTCTGGCATGGATTTTCGTCTTTACATTTTCAATCTTTCCTGGACTATCCATCTGGAAGACATCTTATAACATTCCCATCCACAAGATGGAAAAGCCTCTAGATTCTCCTGCTTCCTTCCGGCCTTTCTCTCTCACCTCCTGCGTATCAAAGCTTTTTGAACGTATCATTCTATTCCGTCAACTCTTCTTTTTGGAGTGTAATTCCATTCTCTCTTCCCGCCAGGTCGGTTCCCGCCCTCCACGGTCTATTTTAGATCATATTATGTTCCTTTCTCAGTTCATTTCGGATGAGCGTAACAAACCCAGGCCGGGCTCTTGGACAATCCTCTCTGGCTATTAATTTCTCCAAATCTTTCCACTCTGTCTGGCATCCCCCTCTTTTCCATAAACTCATTTCGGCTGGCCTCCCTCCTTGCTTTACTCGTTGGACTCAATCTTTTCTTTCTGATAGGCGCGCTTGCGTGGTTTATCAAAATCACAAAAGTTGTTCCTTTTGAGTCCGTCGAGGTGTTCCGCAAGGGTTCCATTTTTTCCTCTCTTTTCATCAATGATCTTCCAGTTTCTCTGCCTTCTTCCGTCATCTGCTCTCTTTACGCTGACGATCTGGCATTTGGTCCTCCTCCCATTCGGTCCCTACTGCGGTGGAGACCACACAAGGAGCTATGTTTCGATTGAAGCGCTGGTCTGAGTACTGGTGTCTTCCTCTCAATCAGAGCAAATATGAGGCCTCCTTCTTTTCAGTGGATCCCCACCAAGCCCACCTCCAGCCCAACCTCCTTTTTCTCGGATCCCGCCTCCGTTTTAATCCCACTCCAACTTTTCTTTGGGTCACCTTTGACCGCACTTTTTCCTTTTCTAAACACGTACGGTATATTCGCTGAATGCCAAATTCTTTCCACGTCTCAAGATCTTATGCTGTATCTCTGCTTCCTCAATGGGGCCGCTCTAAGGAGCTTCTCTTTTTTCTGTACAGTATAAAGCTTTTCTTCGGTCCCTTCTCACATATGCCTCACCCAGACGGTTTCTTTTTTTAAGCGTTACCAATATCACCAAATTGAAACGCCTCCTCCAAGCGACTAGTCGGGCCATAATTGGTTGCCCCTCGTCCTCCCCTATCCCACTTTTACTTTCGGATGCTTCTTTACCTCCCCTACGAGTCACTCTGACTCATTTCACTCTTTTATCGTATGAGCGGACTCTTCGTCTCCCAAACTCCTTTCCTATTTTAGGTTTGGCCAGACATGGAGTGAAACCAAGACTCTGCAGGTCCTCCTGGAGAACTTTTGCGGTCACTCACCCGCTCCTAGGAAGGCTCTTCCTGCTTGCCCTCCCTATCCTCCTTTAAACCTGTCTTCCTTCACTGTAGAGTCTACTCTTTCCTCTTCATGCTCACGCTCTGATCTCTCTCTCACTCGCCAAGGTGCGGCTCTCGCTTACCTTGACTCTCTCCCCCTCATGATCTGATGCTTTGGACTGGCGACTCTGTTTCTTCTCCTTTTGGCAAGGGCGCCTCCGGCGTACTTGCCTACTGCTCTCTCTGTGGCACTTAGGCCACTCTTTTCTTCTCAGCAGGCCCAGTATGCTAAAAACCTGGAGAGGGATGGGCTCCGCCAGGCGTCTCAGACCAAGATTCGCTGCATGATGAACACAACCAGAAGAAATTGGACTGATTATAGGTTATCTGCAGCGTCCCAACGGCAACCACCACGGGACAAAAAGCAAAGCAAGCAGTATGCTAAAGTTTCTCTGCTGAAGCCTGCGCTATTCAGCATGCTTTTTTCTGGTCTCGGCAGCACCATCAAGTCTGCCATTTCTCTTCTCTTCTCCTCCAATCTGACTCTCGTTCTGTCCGCTCCTCCATCTTTTCTTCTACCACAAACTCTTTGGCAAACCTGGCAGGAACTGTCTTTTCTCTCCTCCTGTTTTATCAGGCAACAATGGGTCACCGGACACTCGTTTCTCTCGGGGAACGACGCGGCTGAGGAGCTGGCCAGACGAATAGCGCTACTTGTGCCCTCTTCAATCCCTTGTAATCTTGCTCCTCTTATTCACTCTTTTCTTTTCTCGGACTGGAGGCGTACGGTCTCATCAAAATTTTTCGACACACAATTTTCCTCGATTTCCACTGAGAAACTTGCGCTCTCTCGCTGTGTTCTTTCTCGTCTACGCTGCAACAGACACAGCCTTCTGTTAGCTCTTATCTCTCAAGGATTAACAGAATCTAGAATTCTTCCTTCAGCGCCTGCGGACACCTCTCATCTCATTCTGCACTGTCCAGCTACGGACTCTTTGTGCCGCCTACTCTTTGGCGACTCTCGGTCTCTTTCCGACTCTGGAAGTTGCCCGGCTTCTGGAGCTCCATGGTCTTCCACCATGCCCCCATTCCTCGGAAGGGGTCCGGTGACAACAACAACAACGAAGAAGCTGGGATGTATCAACGCTTGCAACGTGATATGATAAAAATATCAATGTCTTGATTGTGAGGTGTTGCGAGCAAAGTGCATTTCTTCACTAGGGTGTTCTCCATATTTCATAGAAGTATCAGTGAGTAAAAATACTTGAACTGATGCTTAATGTAAGTTCCTGGCACTACTGTCTTGGTGGAGTTCTTAAGCCTTTGTCGTACCACACCTTTTTCATAAGAGATTATAGCAGAGAACGTGGCAAAAAAATGCCTTCACACTGATGTACAACATAAATTATAACAAAGAAAAAACTCACCAGAGTCCACTCTTACAAATCGATTATTAAAAGGTGGCCTCTGAAACATGAACACTGCGGATAAACGATAGTTTGGTGGCCCGTGTGCATCTAACTTTAACAGCCATTTTACCATATTGATGACTTGCAGCCTTATCTCATTAACACTAGCCACCTAGTATTGAGCTATTTGTAGGTATACTTCGAACTGTGTTTTCCTTGCAAGCACTAACAAGTAAAAAAAAAAAATATTTTGTGCTTGTTACACATGTATTTTGTAAACTGGTGCCTACCAACATACTTGAAACACAATCGAAGGTTTACGAAAAAAAAACTACTTTAAAGCTTTTTGGAATAACAATTTCCATCTTTAGGAAAACTATTTAAACGTAATTCAACAAAAACCTAAAAAACAAGACTGAACCAGGGTTAATAGAATCTACCACAACATATTTAACGAAAAGGCAATACCTTGGTCAGACGGAGAAAAAAGAAACGTTTTCGTGGTCACTCGACAAATTTGTTTCGAAAATCGCAAGAATTTTAGACTCGCTCGCTAATCAAGGGTTAAATTGAATCTAACACCACATAACCAGAATCTCAGAAGCCATTTGACAAGCATTCGTTGCGCCAAAAAGCAACAATTGTGTCTGTTCACTGTCTTTTCGAATGAAGGATCTGCGATTTAATTAAATTTCGTCTATAATCATCGGTTTGCGTTCAACACCAGCGCTAGTTGCTGTTTGGTATTTCTGGCTGGCTACATTGATTTTTTGTGATCATAACGCCTTCAAACCATTGTCTAAAAAAGATAAATATATATTGAACAAACCGTAAACCTTTGACCTCACGAAAGCAACATTATAGCAGATAGCAACGCCCACAAATACAATACGGTGTTAAATACTTTTTTTGTAAACAGTGCTAGACTTATATCAAATTGACAATTGTTACATCATTTGCATAATAACGTTAGCACAATATACACTTTGACCAGCTGAGGTTGATGACGTCAGATAACTTTCTAAACATGACGGTGTTAACCTCTTCAATTCTTTACTACAAAGTTTAATTTTTTAAACAAAAACTACTTTTTTTTTTATGAATAATTGCTTTTCTCTGGTATCAACTTTTCGAAAAAGTTGTGCAACTACTACCAACTTAAAAAAAACTGATTCACAAAATATTCTTAAAGGTAATTAAATGAGCACCCCTACCGCTAGTGTTATGTGCGAATGGTTTTAAATGAACAGAGGTCGTGAAGGCCATAGCGGTTGCAAAACCACATCGATGGAACACCCATTGGTGACTTTTACTTCGCCTAATTCAATTTTATAAAGAAACACACTTGGCTAAAATGGTCTCTAAAACGAGATAACCCCACGCCAATGACTATAATCGTAATAGCAAGTAGAAGCAAAAAAATTAATTGAGCATTAACAACACAACCGGAAGACATTTATTTAACAGTAAAGACTAGATTTTAAATTGCCCGAAATCGGTTAAAAAAATATGCACGAGGCAAGCATCGAACTCACAACCGTACGTTTGCAAAACCAATCGTTGGTAGACTTTCCTGCAGCGTTAGATTTCCGAAGTCAAATTTGTTGCACAACAGATTTAACCAACAGTTGGTTAAATACATAGTTTTTGTGAACTGTGCTGAAGCGGATCAAATTTATGTGAAAAACTACCAGATCAGCACAAAAAAACGGTCGATTGCGAAGATATTTAAATATACAGCCTATGTTAGATTTTTTATTGGTAAAACTGGGTTTCGTCAAGAAACTTATTTTATTTTATTGTTTTGACCCTAGGCTGTTTAAGCAAGGTTAGTTGTGTAAAAACAATCAAACGGTACACTGCGCGGTAACGTAGTTTTAGAAGTTGATATTCATGCATAAAAAAGGCAATTTGGTCCAAATATGAGGGCGCTTTTCCTATCTTGCACACTGCAGAAAAATACTAAAACCAGTCCTACTTTGTTAAAACGTTCACAATCTAATGTTTAATGAAAATGGGAAGATTGAATTGAGTACCATATCGCCTAAGTTTTATCTTAGACAATTTTCAGAAAAACTGCTTTCTAAGTGTTTGACAACTTGTTATTAAATACAGTCCCAGTTTTGTTCCAAAATTGTTCGTTAAAGTTATTTATTACTTGCTTAGTTCAGCCTATGTGAGTAAATACACATTTTATTTGACTAAATGCTCGTTGATTCAAAGCGAAGCAATGCTTATCTGCATTAGGTGCTTTTCATCTTTCTACCACGCTTTGCAAACTAATTTCGTTTTTATGCACCTATCTAAGGCTATTCGTGTTTGTATCATAAAAAGAAAAAATGTTGTGGCAAAGTTAAAGTGGCCACAAAAATACGTAAACAGTAATAAATGTTTAAATGCGGTTTACCACTTGAGAAAACGATGTTTAAATGGATTTACAACATTCAAATCTTGCACTATGCGTTGCTACCGATTTCACAGTGCCAGATTAAAGTACGTTAATGCCATTCACTGGAGTCATAGTGCGGAAAAACGCAAAGCCTCCAGCGCTTGTCAAGTAATACCAATGCAAAACTATAACAAATATGACCATAACTTCAAGTTGCTAGTAGCCAAGCTATGATCTTGCCGCTTTTGGTCACTCTTGCTAGCAGATGGTATCACTTGATGGCTGAAGCGTCGGGTTAGCAGGTTGAAACGAAGCAGTGGGTTACAAACACATTCAAAATTAGCTTTTCCTAGTTGACAACACGTTTAAAATACTTTATAACCAAACAGAAAACCGCGCCGGAAAATAAACCCATTCGGAGAAATAAGGGCAGTATTTCGTAGAGCGGTATTAAAAATGCTCCGAATGATATGTGAAAAAATTCTCTGAAAAATCAGAGTTATCCGAGAGATAAATGGAGTTGAAAGTATTACCAAAGCTAGGAGAAGTCAACGACTGGGGAGGTACGAGCTGTGGACAGAATGAGTTCCGGTAAAGCATTGTTCTGGACAAGAAAAATTCTTGTTGGTGGAAAGATTGGCAAACGAAAGAAGAGATGTATAGAGGTGATAACGGATGACGTCAGGAAAAAAAAACTGGAGGGAGATGATTTCCAAAACAGAGGCGCTCGGCGAAAAGGCTGCAAAAACCGATGGACCCCGGCTAGCAGGGACAAATACCGATTCTCCACTGTTAGAAAACAAGAGGAAGAGAATGATGATAATGAGAAATATAACAATAGCAATCTCCAAATTTAGTATCGCAAATTACATGTTAAACTCCTTATCTCATACTCATTCTATACAATGGAATAACAATATACTTATAATAGATGAGATTTCTTAAGAATAAGATCTATGCAGTCATTGCCTTGAATAATGACAGGATTTCAGTGTTGATCAAAAATTCGTACCCTTGCATGAAATTTCATAGAACAATTTCAAAATCAAGATGACACTATCGATCTCTCTAAAAGTCTCACACTACATGCAATGTAAGTAGCAGTTATACTCAGTAGTGAAACTGAACTTACTGAATTTAGGTTATGATCAATGATGGTATTAATCAACAAAATGTTTGTTTCGATGATACCCCCCCCCCCCCCCCGAAACGTTAAGCATTAAACAAAAAGATCAAGAAAAAATTGCATTCAAAAACCAGTAGCTTTTAATTTGAGACACAAATAGATGGAAACATCATACGAACATTTTGACTGTTACCAAATCTAGGATAACTGCATTAGATTGGCAAAACAAGAAAAACTGTCAGGGCATCAGCAGGCAAAAAAGTTTACACTACATTGCAAAAAAACCGACCCCACTTGAAAATACACAACTTTGATCAAACAACAGTAAAGCATTTGGTATAGTTTCATAGGGAATACTGATATCGAAAGTATCGCTCTTACAGTAACAAAAGGTGTGCACAACGGCGAACGTTGCAGATGTACTGTTAACTGCTATTAAGTTTAAACCACGTAATCAACACGTCCCAGTTTCGATATGATATTACTGAAATAACTGTGATGACGACGGTGAAGAAAATGCGACTCTGTAATGTAAATAAAAAAAGTTAAAACAGTACACTAAAATGCCAATAAGTGGATACCATGGGTTTCGAGTTTGCGGCGACACTAAGACCGGCGGCCAATTACTGGGGCCATAAACTTGCTTCCATCTATAAAAATGCATGCAACTTTGCTCGAATTCTTCCTAGCTACTGAGGCCTCTTGGTAGTCAGCTTATCAGGATTCTAATCTATAATTCTTTCTTTTTGACATTTGCTCTTTACGTCATGACGGAGAGAATGCGCATTAGGTCAACGCTAAAATATGGAAATACACGAATTGCGAAAATGCAAAAATTCTTACAAAAACACGAAAAATATTCCAATCAAATAATGGAAATCGCAGAAATACGGAAAAAATTAGTTTCACTCAACTCAATTATGTAATTTTACCCAATTTGGTGGTTATACTTTCAGTTCTAATCGACTTCAATAAATTTCCGTATTCTTGTGACTTCCGCGCTTTTTCTATGTTTACATGAGTCAGTGATTATTTTTGTAAATAAATTTCCGTAATTTTATGTTTGATATCTATGGATTTTCGTTAGTATCTCCTTAACGCGCCCTTTGCATGGCACGTTATGGGCTTGTAAACAGTAAACTAGCAATGACAAACTTTAGGACTACATGAAAGACGATTTTTCTACTTAAACAAAATAGCAAAAATTTTTGCGCCTCAGGCGCAACTACACATTCTTAACATCGCCTAACGGCTCCTTTGAAAGAACTAACAAACGACACGATCAGCATGAAAAACAGGAGAAAACCTTGAGCAAACTGAATCGTTGCACTCTTGTATTTCTTTTGGGAAAAACCTATTTTCCAGTGCTAAAGGTCTGCTGTTCATGCTTCTCCAGGCCACTAAATTTGCCTTTGCAATTACCCTAATCAAGAATAAAAAAGCTCAAAGCCCAGACAATATCCCGCCAAGCATATTCTGAAGCACTGCAGCCCCAAATGTCTTACATAGTTTTAAAAATTCTACACAGCCTGCGTGACCTATCAAACAATTACCTCAATAAGGCGACTGGCCACAATTTTCTTGCTAATAAAATCTGGCAAAGCAGCTGATGACTGAAATAGCTTCCTGCCCATATCGCTGCTGAGCGTTTTTTACAAGCTTTTCGAGCGGTTACTCTTACGGCGTCTAAAACTTGTTTTTGATCCCCAACTCTCTGACAAACAAGCTGGCTTCAGGCATAGTCAATGCATAACCAATGAAGTGTTTAAACTTTAAACTAACCTATGACGTTGAACACCGCTTTGAAGAAAACAATAAATTAGGTATTGTATTTGCAGATTTTTCTGCCGCAGACGATAGCCTACTATATGTTACGAAGACCAAACACCCACCACCCCCTTTGATTTGCTGTTACTTCTATAGACCAAGTTTTAAGAACTGGCTAAAAATAAGAAACACGTTTTTTTCACAAAATTAGCCGAATAAAGTACAATAAGTTAATTTTATTTTTTACTTCGATGATTAGTGTAGAGTATGTAGACTAAGAGAAAATCAAAGTATTTTTCTGTATTTACTAATAATGGTGATTTCATTTTTGTCATAACAAGTCAAAAATTTTACTGGACCTTTGGAAATACTGAACTCATCCAACTAGACCTTTGTTAAAATTGGTTAAGTAGCTCCGGTCTAAGGGTATGATAGAAATATTCGCTATAGTTGACTTCAAACTTAGAAAATTGCTTACTATACAGCTAGTTAACGCACCTGTGACTTTAAAAAAGGCATCAAAATGCCAGACACGGTTGATACAAGGACTAATAGCACCGCCATGACCGACAGAAGTAAGTTGATTAATTTTCCCATTAAAGCACGTGCACTTGCGTTTTCTATCCCATCAACACCTATAGACTGCTGCTGTTGTTGCTGCAATTCCATTTTTGAAATCCGAGTTTGACAACTTTCAAGCGCTTCCTAAAACCATTAAGACTCATATTAATACGGCGCATGCTTGTTAGGGCAGCACGCAGGGATTCGTCCTAAATAAGCTGATAGCATGGCGTGGCTGATCACGCGTCAAACTAGTAGTTAGAAGTCCGCCAGTTCTGAGCTCAGACAGCAACGTTTGTTGTATTATTTATAGCGTTTTTCTCCTCCACACTCGCAGGACAGCGACAGAGGTGCAGAGTATTGGACAATTGTACAGACCAGCTTCGTAGTATACACTTTAAACATCTGCTTAAACTGCTTCCAATATATTGCTACTGGTTTAAATTGGTAGAAAGAAGATCATCGTTAAGAGCCTTTTCCAAAAACACGACATCTTGGTGATCATTGAGTTTGAGCGCAGGACCATTTAATTAGGTCGCCATAAAACGCCCTTCTAATTCATTCGACAGGTAACATCGCGCACATCATCGCAAAGCAAAACCGTCGTTTGATTTCAAGCTCACGCTTGAAGGCGCTATCGTGATGCCATTTCGCAGCCTTGGTAACTGTACGTTTCTCTCGCGTCTAAAAGAGTTGAGCAAGTTTTCATGAATTTTCGTTTTTAACTAAACGGCCGTTTTATTTAGTCAAGTGCAGTAATTAGACTAAGCTAAAAGGCATAAATAAAACCAAAATTTTTAAAACTATAACCGCTGTGGTGCAGTGGTCGTTCCAAATTTCGGAACAAAAGCTCTGTGGTTCAAAATTCCAGCAACGCATCAATAGTGTTGGTAAGGCAAGACAGCCAAAAGTTAAGTGCTGCGTTGCTCCAGTAAAAACTCTAATTTGAAAGCGGGTGTGTAGTGGTAGACTAGTTAAGACACTGAATCAAAATTTGTGACTTAAAGTCGGGCGTATCTCAGTCTGGATGCTGTATATCGCACCAAACATTGCGTCATGGGAAAAATTGGACTGAAGCACATCACACTCAAGAAGTAATTTAAGGAGACACAAGCGAGGCGTGCTCACTAATTGAATTGTCTGCAAGAGTCCTAACGCAAAAACAAGTCGAAAACGTACAACACATCGGCAACATCCTTCCTTGTTAAAATGAAAAAAATATAGTGCGCTGAAAATAGCGAAAAATATCACCGTTCTGTAGCAAGGAAAAGATAGCGCAATAGTTCACCACAGATCGAATGACGAAACAAAAGTCGCAGAAGACTGCGAATTGGTACATTTCACGAACTATGGCGACATTGTTTAATTTCACAGGAAACAAAAAAGGCCAAGCAATGTAGCAGCTCTAGCAAGCATTAACGAAGTTTAAAGCACCACTATTTCGACAGAAAAAAACAATTCCTTTTTAGGGCCAGTTCTTATGAGCTGGAGGGAAATTAGGACATCATACTTTTTTTAATTCTCGCAGATAATAAATAGTAATTTCATCTACAACGCACCTGCAAGTCTCTAGCGCGTTCATGTGCATGATATTCCATCTTCTCTTCCATGCTCCTCAACTCCTGCTTCATAAAACTAACTTCGCGGCAATGCATTTCGTTAAGATCGTTTAATTGATCTTCATGCCTGAGCATAACATCAGTAGTACGTGTACTGCTATCGTCAGGGAGGGCAAAGAGAAGCCTCCACCCGGCCCTAACTTCGGATTAGCGACAGGATTAAATATTCACGTCATCGCAACATGTTCTGAGTCTCAATATAGTTTCACCATTTTTTGATCTCGTCCCAGCGTTTCTTTCCAGGTGTGAAATCCGATTGTGCCCAAGACGTTTATTCGTCATTTACACTAAGTATGTGGTGTGCGTTAACGTATCTACCTCAAATGGACACCGATTTACTACCAAAGCACACGTGCTTTGGCCCCAACTTTGAGCAATTCGCAAATCGTGGATGACTTATAGGGAGCAGATGGGAAGCGCTTTCTGGTAAATTTAATCCTCAAATAACCCTAAAAGATCAGAAATTTTCATTGCTTGGCTGGTTCAAATTAGCAGCAACATCAAGCGATACCAGGAAAACTTACACAAACCGCTTGGGGTAATTCGCTTCATGCTTAGTCGAACTGGGGGACACAGATCGTGGCCAATACATACAGTATGTGTGTCGTACCTTAGCC
This sequence comes from Trididemnum clinides, assembly GCA_963675345.1. Taxonomy (NCBI): domain Eukaryota; kingdom Metazoa; phylum Chordata; class Ascidiacea; order Aplousobranchia; family Didemnidae; genus Trididemnum; species Trididemnum clinides. The sequence goes on from OY776305.1 coordinate 21,824,282, forward strand.
GTTCTTCTTGAAGTTGATTAGTAAGCATAAGTTGAAATTCTTGTTTTCTAGTTTCCCATTCGCCCTCTATCTTTGATTGCGAATCACGGATCTCCTACAAATTTTATATTTATGCACATGAAGCAAAAAAAGATTGAAACTTGGGTTGATACAGTGCACATGAAACAAGCCGAACAATATCGCTAAATAAACGTTAACAAAAAAATGTTTTCGCTTATCTACATCTGAAATACGCACACGGCAATAATTTTGTGTCCGCTGCCAGCACATATATTTCACATGCCACGATGCATCGCTCAGCGTCCGCAAAATTCTAGCAATAGCCAACACCGTTCCGCCTTGCATCCCTTTCAGAGAATGGACCATTTTTATACATGATATACGCAGCATTACACTGGCTTGGTCAACAGCTCCGTCAGTTTATTTTTTAAGATTTAACTTTAATAATTGAGTAATTATTATAATTATTTAATAATTGGTTACTAATAATAGTAACTTAATTAGTAACCGACGCGATGGCGTAGTGGTTAGAGCGTCCGCTTCGCAGTCGGTAGACCTGGGGTTCATTCCCCTTGTCGAGTCATACCAAAAGACTTTAAAAAATGGTATTCACAGCTTCCCTGCTTGGCGCTCGGCATTAAGAGGAGGTTGTGGAGAACAAGCCGGCAAGTTCGCTTGTTGTGTCCTTGGGCAAGGCACTTAACGGGACGCCCCCGCCTTTATGTGGAAGACAGGTGGCCCAGTTTTCCCTCCGAATAGAGGGTTGGTGGCAGGAAGGGCATCCGACCGTACAACAAATGCCATGTAATAAAAATGTAGATATCTGCTGTGGCGACCCCTAATCGGAAATAAGCCGAAAGACAAAGAAGAAGACGAAGAAGAAACAAGAAAAAGTAACATGGTCTGAAAGATAACTGTACGTTGATGCAGATTTATAAAATAAGTTTTCAAAGTCTAAGACTCAAAGGTTTAGTATTTTAATTGCAGTTGCAATTAACAAAAGTCACCAGTTAGACGGTAGTCTACCTCCTTTGGAAATTCAGAACACAAACATTAAATTAGTTGCAGCTTAATCCTGGCAACAACCATGATATGCCAGCTCGTAAAACCGTCCAAAAAATAAGAATTAAGCTCTATAAGATTTTCTGTTTTAACTCAACTTAACTACTAACGAAATTAACTTTTTCACTCAGTAAGCCAACCAAGTTTTGCAGCAATTGTCCAAACCCTATCTGCAGCTGATCAGAGGAGCAGACTGGTGAATAGAGCAATGACTACAAAACTAGCCGTTTAAATCATTGGTCGGACACTCGAATTTTGAAGTGAAAAAATCATAAAAAAAATCGAAAAGTAATCCAGAGTTAATTTGGCATTCAAAATTCTTTCTAAACAACATACCTGTCGCGGCGCAGTAGGCGTCAAGATTAACCAAAAAAGTATGCTGAGCGATTAATATCATCAGTGTACAGCAAAAGCAAGTAGTAAAAATATGAAGTTTGTTTGAAAAGTAAAGGATACCGTGCGTGCTGCGTGAGCTATTTTTACGAAAGCGATTTGCGCTCTGCGTTACAATGTAGTTCAATCTTTCATGAAATCACAACTGCAGATTCAGCTTTCTGTGTAAACCACACGCTTTTGTTTGAATCCAATCTAGTGTCGATTGTAGTGAGAAATTAAAGCCTCAATTTTTGCTGTAACTTGATAAGAACCTAACAACGAATGAACTTAAAATTTTCTGTTAGGCTCAAAAAAATTCCCACAAATCACTCTGATTGCAGCAGAATGTGTATGGGAATGACACAATGTAGAGAGCTAAAGCTTTGAAGTGGAGCAGGAGTTTTAGGAAGGAAAGGGGGAGGGGGGATGTAAAAGATGACTCTAAGAGCGGGAGACCTTCCACAAGAAGGACTGAGGAAAATGTCGAGCGCGTCAGCCAGAACATGCAAAGAGATCGCCGATTAACTGTTAGAATGATTGCAAGTGAGCTAAACATGAACTGCGAAAGGGTGAGGACAAGTATTACAAAAGATCCGGGGATGGCGATGACCTGAGCAAAAAGAATTTTAAGGTCGCTAAATGAAGAGTAACAGAAGCCACGCGAGCAGATGTGTCACGACATCCCGAAACAACTGAAAACTGAACCAAAATAGCTGGGGGGAGTAATCGTTATGGATCGTCGAGAACCATCCATTCATCAAGCGCCAGAGCCTTGTGTGAAAGACTCCGGCGTTACCGAGAACAAAGAAAACGAGGACGCGCAAATCCAAAATCAGGGTGATGCTAATTGCTTTCTTTGATATCAAAGGTACGGTGCATGCACAATTCTCACCATAGGGCCAAGCCAACAACCAGCGCATTTACAGGGACGTTCTGCGACGTTTGATGCGGTCGGTGAGACAAAAGCGGCGACAATTTTACAAAAAAATCATGGCTTCTTCACTACGACAACGCTCTGACGATCAACACCTTGAGCGTCCGCGAATTACTTGCCAAAAATAACATTGCTGTGTAGCAGTAACCTCCATACTAACCAGACTTGGCTCCCTGCGATTTTTTCCGGTTCCCAAAGCTCAACAAAGTCATAAAAGATTTTTCTGACATAAAAGTCATTAAAACGATCGTGATGCAAGGGGCTCCGAGCAATCGGGGAAAAATCCACTCAGGAGTACATACAGGCATAGCAAAGGAGGATGACAAAGTACTTGTACGTCTCAAGAGAATTACTTGAAAGGCGACAGGTTGTAGTTTACACTTTGGAGAATAAAAGTTTCGTGCGTATATTTTCATTACTTTTCAAACACATCTCGAACAGCCACACATACACACCTGCAGATCTTTTCTGATGTTTTGTAGTTCCAAAAGAATATGGGTAATGTGTGAGACACTTCCTTCACTTTTTCTTACGCCCAAATTGGGACTTTCTTGGGTAGAAATTCGACCTTGAGCACTCTCATCCGGAATCATAATGTCCGATCCAATGGAGTTAATGTAGTCGATAGAACCGGAAGTGGAACTAACATTATCGGGACTTCTGCTGAACGTGTAATCCCGATCAAACATGCCAGCTGAAATGTATCACAGACTCGTTAAACACTTAGGTTTTCTATCATTTATTTCACAAAAGTATGACAAGTATTTTGCTTCGTTTTGCCGAAAATAATTCACCGATTGTAATTCACCGCTTTAGCCATAAAATACTTCCAGAGTAACATTGAGAGCACGTAAAGAAAAATTGGTTTACAATAAGGCCTCAAATAGGGAGAAACATTTAGAACGAAAACTAAAATAAGGAAAAACATTTGCTGAAAGAGTAACTGCAGAGTGCTCACTCTTTCTCATTACTAGGCCACATCAGAGTAACAAGAAAACAAAATATTGACCAGAAACTTTAAAATAAAGCATAGTCTAAAACTTTATACACTTTGCGGTCATTGGAACAAGGCACAATACATCTTTGTCTCACGTTCAATCATGTTTAGCAATGCTACTGGGATTAGAAAAATCAGCCACAATTTTAAACCAATCGTAAATTTAGACTAGTAAGCTCGGCACAATGTCTCTGAAGTTGCCAAAAAATCACTTCCTACAACATGCTAAGCGGGTAGCTTCATTATTTTTACCAAAAGCACGGTCGCGGGTACCTTGAGATTGACATACAACTCACTTTCAAATTCATCTTTCTGTTTTTCAGCCTCATCTTTCATTCCCGGTAAACTATCGGAACTACCGAACCGACTTATGAGCTTGGACGCCATTTCTTTTGGTTTGTTCACGATCGCACCGGCGGCGTTCTGCGTTGCCTGCATCCAAATAACAAAAACACATCTTTTTCAATGCTTGCAAAATTATAAGCAAGAGTTTACGTCAGTTTTTACTTCAGTTTTGCGTAGACGTGTTGATTTAGTGTATGTTTACCACTAAACACTTGCTTTCGAACTAGACTTTTTGATGGAACAACGCAGCATTTTCAATTTCGGATTCCCTTCTCACGAATACGAATAACGCTTTTATGGAGTTTCGAACATCAACCTTTAGTCCCGTAATTTGGGCCTGATACCATTACGCCAAGGCGGCTGTTAATGCATATCGCATACAGGACTAGAGGACACTTAATGCTTATGTAGACATGGCCCCCACTAACAACCACCTTGTGCATTAGACGATGATCAACGTGCAAACTTTTAATCTTACACGTCTGTTGTGCACTGTAGGCGCTTTTAATTACACAAAATTCTGCACTTTGTGTGGTGGAACTATGAACAATAACAAAGCACAAGGAAGTTCTGATGCAAAAAACCTACTTATAAGTTCTGCTTGCTACAACATGATTTAAGGATAGGTTTGCGTTTAATTACAGTAGAATTTACCTTAGTTGACATCCTAAGGGGAATTACAAAAGTGTCCATTTAGGCCAGTGGTTCTTAAAGTATGGGTCGCGACCCAAACATGGGTCGCGAAGACTTAAAAAATGGGTCGCGGCAAGGTGATTCAAATCCGTCAAAACGATTTTTTGCAAGATAAGAATTTTCAAAATCTACAGATTTTTTTTCTTTCCGTTTATTAAGTCTTTCAAAATCATTGTATCATACGCAGTTAGTTGGCTTCATCTCAATAAAATAAGATTATTGCATCATAAGTAGTCTTCTAAAAGTTTTAGTGGCAGACCAGCTGCTGCAGAACTTGCCGAAATTACTTAGCCTACTAGTAGCTAAGTCTAAGTTATGTTATGTTGATTGCGGAAGTATGTTGGAGCTGAATAATTCAGTGAATAGGTCAGTGGAGTACAAGGGTTGGTAGTAAGGTTTGAAAATATAAAAATTTAGCTTTTTATAGTGGTGGAGTAGTTTGAAACAATTTCCTAAAGTAGCACATTAAATTGCAGGTATTATTGTTAAAAATTAGCATTATACTGTAATTAGCGTCTGAGAATGAATAAGTATTCCTACAAGCAAGAATTTTTGGACTTGGGATTCACTTCTATCGAAGATCATGGTGCTGAAAAGCCGTAATGTGTACTGTGTTATAAAGGGCTATCCAACGAATCTCTGAAGAAAAATAAATTGAAGAGACATTTGGAAACGAAGCACCCGCAACATGTGAAAAAGAATCGCATTTTTTTTCAGCACCGAGAAACGGAACTGATACGAATCAGAATTTGCTCAGAAACGAATCCAGCGCTTTTAACCTCCAAGCAAGCCACGCTGGCATCGTATGTTGTCTCGCTACGCATGGGTAGAGAAATGAAACCGCATACGATTGGAGAAAGGCTCGTAAAGCCTGCAGCCATTGACATGGCCAGACTCATGTGCGGCGACAACGTGGCCTCGAAACTGCAGTGTGTCTCGCTATCGAACGACACAGTCAAAAGTCGCATTGCAGACCTTTCATTGAACATAAAAAACCAAGTGGTTGCTCGAATGAAGAAAGCAGGAAAGTGGAGCTATCAACTTGATGAGTCAACCGACACTGGAAAAAACGCGCAGCTAATGGTTTATGTGAGGTACGAGGGTGACATGGACCTCGAAGAAGAATTTCTGTTTTGCACACCGCTAACAACAACGGCAACTGGCGCCGACATCTTTAACATTGTGGACAACTTCCAACAAGAAGAAGGCATTAACTGGAAAAACTGTGTCAGCTTATGCACTGACGGCGCTCCCGCAATGCTTGGTGCTCGACACGGGTTTACTGCACGAGTCAGGCAAATCAATCCTAGTGTCCAAGTCGTCCACTGTCTTCTGCACCGTGAAAACCTTGCTGCGCAACATTTGTCTCTGGATCTTTGTGCAGTGATGAAGGAGGTTGTAGGTGTAGTCAACTTTATCAAAGCAGTGCTGTTAATTCTCGTCTTTTCGAGCAGTTGTGTGTTGACCACGGGTCTCAATTCCAACATCTCCTATTTCACTCTAATGTTAGATGGCTTTCTCGTGGAAAGCTCTTGCACCGTCTTATAGATCTACGAACAGAAGTGCAGGTTTTTCTCAATGAAAAAAATCATCGACATGCCATTCGGTTTCAAGATAAAGAGTGGATGCTCAAAGTATGTTACCTAAACGACATCTTACCACACTGAACGAGCTTAACACATCAATGCAAGGCAGAAATCAAAACATCATTACTCTCTCCGAGAAACTGTCTGCCTTCAAAGAAAAGCTGCAACTCTGGATGAATAAACTGGAGCATGGACAAACAGCAGCGTTTCCATCCCTGAACGAGTATCTGGAGGAATGGAATCAGACTGATAGTAGCAGATTTGATGTCATCAAACCCATTCTAGTGGAGCATTTGGAAAACCTAATCACGGACTTCGATCGCCACCTTCCCGACGTAAATTTGGAAGCTCACCTGTGGGTCAGAAATCCGTTTCTGGCAAAGGTTGACAACTTATCAGAAGATGTTGCAGGGCTGCAGGAAGAGCTTATCGACTTGCATCATGACCAGTTCCATCGACAACTTTTATCCACAGCGTCACTTGGAGAGTTCTGGACCTCAGTTAAAAAGGAAAAGCCAATAATTGGTAACGAAGCAATGAGTTTTCTGCTGCCATTTTCGACCACATATCTCTGCGAACAAGGATTTTCGGCACTGACAGTTGTTAAAACCAAGGCTCGCAATCGCCTCAGTCCTGGTAACGATCTGCGCGTTGCGCTCAGCAGAATAGAGCCATGCATTGAAGAAATTATGAAAGGGAAATATCAGTTTCATCAATCACACTGAACCAATGATCTGTTCTTAATTAATTGTTGTGTCAAAATATTATGTACTATAACTGGTTGTTTGTGTCTTATCTGAATAAATAGCAGAGTGCTAACATTAAAAAAACATTTTTTCTAAAGATAGGCTGAGCATAAAAGCTGCTGCAGTAGCTGAAACGAAGGTTTGGGTCGCGAGATAATCATAAAACTCAGATTTGGGTCGCGCTCAAAAACGTTTAAGAACCACTGATTTAGGCGAACTGTCGACTTAAGCAAACATCTTGGTGGACTGAGGATTTCACAACAAAACAGTTTTAGCAGGAAAGGTTATAATTTTCCAGCAAAAACCCTTTGTTTATTGCTCATGGAATAGAAAATACAGTATTGTGATAGATTCATAGAACATAACATCAAAAAGCAGAAATGTTTATTCACTTTGAACAACAACAAAAATAAACGCGAGATTGTTAATTGTTTTTGTTTGCTAAACACTGGTCTACGAGATACGAATTCAGACCGCAGTGCTTCTTCACATTAAAAAAAAATATTAGAGGGAGCACTGCTTTGGGAGTGAACTTCGAAAAATTTTTCTTTGGGAGAGGTCGGTAAAATGGTATCGAGTTTCGCGAAATGTTAACTCGGCCAAAATCGACAACTCACAAAAGACAGGATTTCTAGCAGGACCAGAAGATATGTCGACTTAGGCGAAATGTCAACTAAACCAAAGTCGACTTACGCAAATTCTACTGTATTATGTTTACTTTGCACTTGCACTTACAGCTGCAGTCCTGGTGTAGAAGTTCAAGAACATAAGTATTTTTATAGCTATCGGTGGGTTCGCACCGGATTTCTATGGATATAACAATGCAGTTTGCAAGTTTAAAAAAATCGACCGTCAATAATAAACTTGCTGCCATTAAAGAAATACAAACAAAAGTTGAGCAAAAGAAAAACTCACAGCCACGCAGTGCAACTCTAGTTTCCGGGTTTTACTTTCTAATGTAAAAGCTAGAGTCTAAACAAGAATGCCACGTCTGAAGTACAAGCAAATGTCATAAACCAACGACACATTTGCAATTATATATAACGCCTTTGCTGTCAACTGTACATGCATTATATAAAACAGTACTTTTCATTATGTTGACAAAGCTAACCTTGACTGCACAAATCCGATTGACAATTGCAGGTAATCCGTAAAATATCGATGACAAAATACACGCAAAAAAATGACAAAAATCAATGCATTTCTTTTTCAGAGTAATGATTACTCACATGTTGAAGTCCCGATAATCCTCCTTTAACACTGCCTACCACATCCCCAAGAATTCCTTTTTTATTGTTTCCATTATCCAGCTCCTTCAGTTTTCTGTGGTACGAATCTAGTTTCTTTTGCATCTAAAAAGAAAATTCCCTTAAATAGAAGCAAGCGCGATCGTTTTAGATTACTTTTTTTTAAATTTTACCAGGAGATATATGGTCATGAAGCTGTTCATGCTTTATTTTGTCTACAACGAAACTTCTCTTGTATTAAGATCTAATTACCTAGCCAACATAAAAATTCCTAATATTGTTTGTGATGAATAACGTTGGCTGTTGCAATCACACACGTATATGAAACTTGTACTAAAGTAAATTATAACCAAAAAACGAGTGGGCAATAACATTAATATGGCAAATAAACGACAGGTATTAACTCTAAGGAAAAGGACACACCAAGACAACATCACAATGAGCTAATAACGTACATCTGAATATGAAACTTGCACTGAAACAAATTAACATTTACTGTAGGCTTAATTAATTACTCTTGATAATCAAAAACCAGTTGGCAATAGCATTACTGATATGACGAATAAACGACTGGTATTAACTATAGTCAAGGATACATCAAAACAGTATCAACATGAGCTAAACACCAGCATAAACTACCCATGAGGACTGCTGCCGCTTTCCATAAATCGCATGAAATCTTTCTTTTAAAATCCAATGCCATATTGTTGCCCTATCCTTATGGCTATTACTTAAATGGTTTGGAAGTAACCAAAAGTACTACTTGAAATCAGCAATTAACAATAGATACAAAACTACTTATTTTTTAAACACTGCTGTCTTTTTTTAGGGGATTCGCGAAGTAGCAACCCTAAACACTTCTTTATACATCTTATCATCTTAAATCTTGCACTTGTTAATACCTTAAAACGTGTTAGAAGGATTTTACTAACTGCCTGTAGCTTTTTACTGTATTTTCTTTAAATTTTCACGTTTTAAACGTTTTATAGCTTCCTTGCGAAGCATTTCATTGCTTTTCAGTACCTAAACACAACTTTCTAGCTTTGTTACCACCTAAAAACGATAAAGATTCGCAGCAACCCAGGCACAATTTTTCTTTACTTACAACATTTGACTTACTGCCAAATTAGATTTTCTTAAAAAAAGCAATTAAGGGTTTGCCCAAAAGTGCAGCAGCGAAAAAAAAGAAATGTCCTTAAACAGGATTACGTAATTCAGCCTAAAACCACTTTTAAATATACAGTCAAACCTCGGTTGTCGAACACAATTCGTTCTGAAAGGCTGTTCGAAAACCGAATCATTAGATATAATAAAAAAGAGATTAATTCGTTCTACACACCAAAAGGACACAGTGAAACCCCGGTTTTGGAAGGTCTCGGAGTTGGAACAATTCGGTTTTCGAACAAATTGTGGGGGAGATTGACCTGTATCAAAGAGAAACCGAGGTTTCAATGCATAAGCGGTGTTGAAAAGGACCATTGACAGCCTTTGCAGGCGCATTTTCCGTCCGTCAAGAGGGTGGTGACCTTTTTTTATTTTGGAGACCATCAAGTCTACGCGGCCATCTTCGGCAACTATTATTGGTCGAAGGTCAGCGCTCAGGACCTAGCAATAGCGAGTGTCGGTTTCATGTCATGCGAGCCCTCCTTACATTGACCTTATACCGCGCGTGGACATGGTGGTCTCCAAAAATAAGGTCATCGCCCTCTTGTCGGACGGACAATGCGTCTACACAGACTGTCAATGGCTCTTTTCAACGCCGCATGTTCATTCAAAGCTCGGATGCTCTTTGGTGCAGGTTAATCTTTCCCTCAATTTGTTCGAGAACCGAAATTTTGTTCGAGAACCAAATCGTTTTCATCTCCAAATTTTTGTTCGAAAACCGAATTGTTCGAACTCCGAAACGTTCGAAAAACGAGGCTTGACTTTTGCTTCTTTCTGAAAATGAACTACGAAGCAGAAGTCAACAAAAAAAAAAAACAAAAAACAATTTGCTTGCACTCCATTCGTTTATGTTGTCTCAGCACCAGTGAAAAATATTTTCCTCTTGTCTGCCAACGTCTATTGCAGTGATTCTGAACCTACTTATGTCAGCAGCCCATTTTTGATGGGTATTTTATGTCATGGCCCGCATCTTTAATCTTTGACTTTTGATCTAAAACGAAAGTGAAGGTCTTTTTTGGAGATCCACTATTGACATTTATCATTTCAAAGTGTTTGCATTTTGGTTCTTTTCTTATTCGAGACGGACTTTTTTGAAGTCAATATTGGAAACCAAGTTGGGGAAGTTTTAAACTAGTTTCACCTCGGGGAAGTTTTGAACGTTTACAATCTCAAAGGGAGTTTTAAAATATCTGTTGGTTAACAATAAGTATACCATTCTGTAGACAAAAAAAAAATCTCATGACAGCACATGACCAAATATAGTAAGCGTCATTCTTCCGAATGTGTCATGCTGTAAGATTCGAGAAGTTGCGACAAAAGTAATGGTAAGAAGCGGCGTACTTTAAAGGTTAAATAAAGAAAAACATTAAAAATAACAATTGAAGTGAACTCATCAATCAGATCATAATGAATTAAGTTGTTAGATTTGTTTAATGTTTTTAAACAAATCTAGCAGTGCCGACACTTCTAACTTCTGCAAGATTCTTCACTGCAACGACCGTGGTTCAAGTGATGAGGCAGAAGTATGGAGGTGAGCGGCAACAGTTGGTCATCGATTCATATCTGCTCTTGGATGTGGCTCTTAACGCGATACTTGCAAAATGAGCGACCGCTTTTTTAACTTGCTCTGCATGTTTTCACATCGTGAATGGGTCCACAATAAAATCTGAATACTAGGCTCTACACAACACGTCTATCACCGAAACACAGCAAAAAAAAAGAGCAACCCGCCATCATTTCACATTTGAATACGAAAAATAAAATTAACAAATTAAAATCAGAAGACTTGAAAATAGTATGTGTATTTGCTACCTTTAAGGTCGTAAACGCGATTCAAACAAAAACCAGCTCAGAAAAATACGAACCCAATCGCGCTGAAAGTATGTTTCGTATGCAGTCCAAGAGCTTGTGATATATATCATACGAATTCTAGACAAAAACAATACTACCTGCGCTATTACGGCATTTGACTTTTGGTTTTTCTTTTCAAAAACATTCTTGATGCGAGCACCTTGTTGTTTATCAGCGTTGGCCGATAATTTCAAGTATTCGGCGACATTCTCGTTATTCGTAGCCTGCTCCTTTTTAATTGCATCGCTGTGAAAATTTTAAAGAGCACATCATAATTTTCTTGGTTGATCCCATCCTCATGAAATCGATTCTTTAATATATCAAATGTATCACGATAAGTAGTAAATGAGCCTAGAAAGAAATTATTTACACGTAAAGCACAGCCGTTTGCTAAGAACAGTTCACGGTATTAAAACATTTTACAAGTTAATGCACGTAAATAGGTTTATGTGCACAAACTTGTTATTCATATAGCTGTTTTTGCATAAACTTGTTATTCATAAATAGATACAATTCCCTACCCTTTCGCTTAACCACTTACAACAAATCTTGGAACAATTCAAATGTGTGATTCAACCATTCTGTGAAAATTCGTTCGGTTTAACCTACTTTGTAATTTCACGGAATTACGCGTTATTTCGATGATGACAAACAAAGGCCAAATGTAATCAACCAACATGTGACGAATCTCTTCACCACATTATGCATAATCACATGGCAACCATTAACGTATAACACAAGTTCAAGCGAAAAAGCCATCACATGGATCTTCATGTGTTTCTATATGGATTTAGCAGGGTAGCCTTTTTACCGCAATCGACTACCACTGTTTATGACGTAATATTTATTTTTTTACGTATTAAATGCCTGTGATTTCCAGTCACACGTTATGCAGACCCTGCGTACTTAAGCATTGTATTGCAATAACAAATAAGCCTTAATTCCTAGCTTTGCAAACTAACCCTTTTGGGCTTACTGCCAAACCTCATTCGAAAGTGGCCGTGTTTTGAAACAATCGTTGTCCTAGCTTGACTGGCTCGATCATTTTTTAAAATTCTGATTTGTGAGCGTAAACAAGCGCAATTGGTGTCAATATTTGGGACCTAGGTAGAAATGAGGAAAACCAGAGATTTTTGAGTTTTAAGCCAATCGTTATCGTTTGCAATTTACGAAAATAGCGCTGGGCAATTAAATCAATCGCTGAATCAAGCCAACCGATAAAGAACTTGCAAATTTTTTGCATGCGAATCAATTTCAATGAACCGGATGATCACGCGAACCAGATGCAGATTCATTTAAGACCTTTGTTGTTGCTCGTTTAGATATCAACCTCAAGAAAGCGTAGTTTTCAAAAAAAGAAATTTATTATTTTGGATGTTTAATCTGTGGGCTTGGGCCGCAAATCGCATTTTTACGGGGACAGAATTCGCACACCACTACGTTAGATTACCAAGAACTGGCACGGAACGTAGTCTTCTGACTAAACAAGGGGGTACACAGTCACATGCAAGGTGACACCTGTTCCTGAATTACCATGTTAGTTTCGATGAAGAACAGTCAATACGGGACCGTCGTTCGGCGGTCTCGGTCAAATCGAGCTCGGGTAAGTTACGAACCAGTGATCAACATCTGCTACTTGGATTGGTAACCCAGGTATTTATTACAACTAGCATTGAATGCTTTGGAAAAAGAAAATAGTCACTCAAAAGCAAAAACCATAACCAACATATCTGGAGACAGCGTACCAGCTGCATTTGTTGCAAATAATTTGGTGCTAAAAGTTCAAATAAATTTTTGATTAACTTTTTGTAATGCAACTTTATTTACCTTTTACGTACAGTATTGTATCGCAAAATGGCCCACAATAAATATTTGTGAAAAATGGTGAAATTTCCGCTAGATCAAAAAACTTCAAGCTATGGTGCAACGCCAATGTACTTTTAAGAAATCTTTTGAACAGTTGCTTGATTAAAGAAACGTAGCATACTGTAAATGGTGAACACCTTTACTTTTCACTAAATTTGTAAAAAATGTGCTTTTATTTGATAACTATAATTATTTACCGAGGTAAACAGCAAATGTCGAATTACTGGAAACAATATCTGCGGTAAAAAAGTGAAATACAGTCAAATCTCGTTACTATACCACCTTGATACTATGCCACTCTCGATACTATACCGCTTTTGATCGACCCAACAAAATTCAATACAAATTGAATAGGGAATAAATTTACTATGCCACCTCTTACTCTCGCTACTATGCCACGTGAGATTTATGGATACTGTATACAGTACTGTCGATAAAAACAGCCTTGTTACGTGTACAAGAGTGTACAAAAATAGAACGTGGCATACAGGCATCCTTGTTACGTGACAATGTACATACAGTACACTGTATGCCATGTGCTGCTTTTGTACACTGTTACAGTACAGTAGCCTACGGTACATTTTTGAAGTCTAAATTTTGTTCCAAATTTTACCCAAAATGTCATCTCAAAAGCGCAAGCGAACTGACTTTACGTTGAAGGAGAAGAAGGAGATCATCGATGCTGCGAAGAAGGAGCCAAATCAGTCCAAACTGGCAAGGGAGATGAGCAAGAAATGGGGCATCGAAGTTAAGAGAACCACAGTGAAGGGAATTCTCAGCAAGAAGGATGCAATCGAGGCGGCCATCAGAGCTGGAATTCCATCAAAACGCAAGAAGCTGAAGCCGGCTAAACACTCGGAGCTCGACGAAGGGGTGCTCATATGGCTGAAGCAAGCACGAGAACAGAATCTGCCAGTCGTTGGTGATCTGATCAAAGAAAAGGCATTGAAACTGGCCGAGTTGATGCACATTCCAGACTTCATCGCCAGTGACGGTTGGCTGGACAATTTCAAGAAGCGCAACGGCATCACGTTCAAGACAGTGCAGGGCGAAGCTGGGGGGGGGTAGATTTACAACCCCTTCTTGAGTGGCAACAACAGGTTCTCCAGCCCTTACTTAGGCAATTCTCCGCAGACGACGTCTTCAACCTGGACGAGACTGGACTCTTCTGGCGGTTGCTTCCGAACAAAACCATGAGATTCAGGGGAGAACGGTGCACTGGAGGAAAGAAGAGCAAGCATAGGATTACTCTTCTGATAGGGGGCAAATATGAGTGGCACCGAGAAGTTTCCTCTTCTGGCAGTCGGCAAATCCAATAGACCCCGTGCTTTTAAGAACAAGGAGATTCCCGTCAAGTACGAAGCAAACTCGAAGGCGTGGATGACCGCAAAGCTTTTCGAAGACGTGTTGCGTGCATGGGACGGACGACTCGGCCAGCAGGGACGCAGAGTGCTGCTCTGTCTTGATAACTTCTCTGGCCATCCTCCTGAGCTCCAGCTGGACAACATCCAACTGCTCTTCTTCCCACCCAACACGACATCCCATTCTCAGCCAATGGATCAGGGAATCATAGAGAACCTCAAGCGCCACTACAAGAAGATTCTGCTGCGTCGTCGGCTCGAGGCCATGGACATGGGAAAGGAGTTCGAGTTTACATTGCTCGACGCTCTACAGTCTACACGTTGTCCGGTGTGCTTGGGAGCAGGTCAGCGAGTCCACGATTAGAAACTGCTTCGCGAAGGCCAAGTTTAACGAATAGGAGTATCAATCTGAGCCAGATGATGCTGAACTGTTGGAGATCTGGGAAGCTCTTCCTGCCGAGGAAAAGATGCACGAGAAGGAAGAGATCGAGCTATCTGACTTTCTTGAAGCCGATGAGCGCCTCGAGACTGGAGGATCTTTCACATTGGAGGACATTGCGGAGGAGATGTTGGGCAGAGAGGAGCCGGTCGAAAGCGAAGATGATGAGGTACCTATCGAGGAAGAAACCATTTCTTTCGAGAATGCCCAGCGGGCATGGAGCACTGTCCGGAAGTTTATGCAGTAGAGAAGCGAGAAATTGGGTGTGATGCAAGCATGCGATCGCCTAGAAAATGAAATACACGAGATTCGCCGAAAGAACATGCGACAGCTGACGATTCTTCAGAGTTTTGGCCTGAGTTAGATAACTTGGGGAATACGTTACGTGTACTTTACATACACTGTAGTCGTTTATCGTTTTGTTCGTTGCGTTTATTGTTTCGTCAATACTGTAGCAAACTCTTGTTACTATGCCACTCTTGCTACTATGCCACTTTACCTCGGTCCCAATGGGTGGCATAATATCGAGATTTGACTGTAAATCTAAAAAAAATGTCTAACCAAAACGCAATACATATTGCAATACAAACAAAATTATACCTGATTTTAATTATTTTTTGTTTTAACTGTTCTGCCATCTGTTTGTTTCTTTGCATTTCAGTGAGCATGAACCCTCCATCAACAGTATCAAAGTGATTGCACGCTGCTGACTCTGAAGATTGAAATAAAGTAGGTTATTATCATAGCAGCTCTTAATCATATTTTACGCATAACAAATAGCTTAGTTATGCAACTGACATTAACCATGCTGATTCGACGTCATAACTTTGACACCAGATCTTGAAAACTAAGAACACCTACGATGTGTCAAATACACCGTTCAGTTTCAAAAGCTCACTCGGATTTTTCATTTATTTCATCAACACTATGCTCAAGCATGCTGTAAACATAAACTTCTTGCGTATGCTTGAAAAGCATCGGTAGAAACCGACTAGATGCTTCAAAAAAATAACACAGCGAGCAGTGCGCCGATAAGAACGGAGCGCCACATTTTATTCGAAGGACTGCGAGTTTAGCGCTCAGGTTATCACGTTGCATGAGGCGTAGACGAGTGCATCCTTTCAGTGCATTAAATCTGAGTTTCAGTTCCAGCCACGGCCTCCGCCGACTACAATGCCACCTACGGGAAACTGTTGAAACGCAGTACGTACGAACGAAAAGGATAACATATGAGAAGAACGTAGGGAGGGAGAAAGTTCTTGTACTCGCGCGATGGATGGCGCGATGCTTGGCGAGCAATATTATCTCGTCTCATCCTGTGGATTCTATCTGAATCCAGGAATCCAACGGCAACTCATCTTCCCCTTTCCCGATCCTTTGATTCTCTGCTCCGCGATTTGATCGCACTCACTTCCGGTTTAGCATTCTTTCTCCTAATGACCCGCACGCCAACAGCGGCGTCATCATTTTCGTCAGGTAGGGTTTATCCTTCACAGAACTTTCTACCTCCGCTCTTTCTACGCTTGACCCCTACTCTGATTATGTAGGGGTCAACTTCTCACTAAACAACTCCTCTTGCTCTTTTTCCTTGATCTAAATGCTCTTCCTATTCACTCTTCTTCGGCGGATAGCAAAACCGACTTCTTTTTTCCCTGCATTCTTTCCTGCTCCAGAAATCTCTTCATCCTGGGGCACCTCAAGAGCTATCAACCCCCTCTGGAACTCAAGACACTTTTGACCTCAGTGGAAAGGAATTACTTGATTGGGTCATCTCCTCTGAATTCCTTCTTCTTAATGACCCTGACATGCCAACTCTTCTCCATCGCTCCTCTCCCGACATTTCCTTTGCCCCTTTTCTCTTGCTCCTCGGAGATGCTTCAGGACGTGGGTTTTGACCACCAACCGATTCTACTAACTGTCCCTCTCTCTCTGGTCTTTTCCTCCAACGAACGACCCCTTTCATTCAATTTTCACAAAGCTCGTTGAGATGACTTAGCCTTTTATTTTTGACTCTCATTTTTCTTCCACAGAGGAATACTTCTCTCTTTCTTCTTCGTCTGCTGCTGCTCTCTACCATTCCAGCACAGAATGCAGCCAATTTTCCATTTTTTTCGGCCACGTTAAACGCCATCCTCAAGCCTGGTGGTCTTGTATAGTGGAAGAAGCGGTTAGCGAAAGACATAAGACTGGTGTTGGCGCTCATAGAAGTGATGAAGATCGTCAGGCTTACATCTCTGCTTCGCGACAAGCTTCGCCTGTCATCGCCAAAGCAAAGGCTGAGGGGTGGCAGGCGACATGCTTATCTTTCCCTCCTAAATCTGACCCTAAATCTGTGTATTTTCCTTCGTTTTGTCGCTGGCTTTTCTTCTTTATCTTCCTTCTCCCCTAACTTACCCAACTGTTCCTCTCCCAGAAAGTCGACTTCTGTCTTCACCGACTACCTGAAATCCTTCTTTTCCGTTGCCGACCAAAGGCCTTGCATAGTAAAAACAGAGGCTACCTGTGCGAGCTCCGCCTAGGCACGTGCCTTGACGAGTCTCATTCTTTTTTTGCTCCTCCTTCTCCACTGCTGAATTTTTCGCGGCTGCCACAAATCTCTCCTTGTTTACTGCCGCTGGCCCAGACAAGGTTGCCTTTCCCATGCTAAAGCACCTTTCTCGCTTATGCATGAATTTTCTCCCACACATTTTTGATCTTTCCTGGTCTGTGCATTCCTTTCCTTCCATATAGAAAACATCTTCTAATATTCTCATGCATAAGATGGGAAAACTTCTCGACTCTCCTTCTTCATTCCGGCCTATCTCTCTCACCTCCTGCGTCTCAAAGCTTTTTAAGCATGTCATTCTATCGCGTCTACTCTTCGTTCTAAAATCTAACTCCACTCTCTCTTTCCGCCAGGCCGGTTTCCTCCCTCGACGGTCTTACTCTGGATCAAATTTTTTGTCTTTCTTAGTCCATTTCGGATGGGTTTATCAAACTCAAGCCAGGCTCTCAGACGATTCTTGTCACTATCGACTTCTCCGAAGCTTTCGACTCTGTCTGGCATCCCGTCCTTTTTTCACAAACTTATTTCAGCTAACCTCCCTCCATGTTTAGCTCGTTGAAATCAATCTGTCCTTTCTGACCTCTTCTTATTCAACTCCTCTTTAATCGCAATCCAACTTTCCTTGGGATCACCTTCGACTGCACTCTTTTCTTTTCTAAGCATGTATCTTTGCTGAAGCCAAAGTTCTTCCCTCGTCTCAAGGCCTTAGGCTTCTCTGCTTCCTCATGGGGCCGCTACATGGAGTTTCTCTCTTTTCTGTACAAAGCTTTCTTCAGCCCCTTCTCATTTGTGCTTCTTCGCCCATATGGTTTCCTTTTCTTAGCGTTACCAACTTTACCAAATTAGAACGCCTCCACGATTAGCTAGTCGAGCCATCATCAGCTGCCTCTCGTCCTCCCCTATCCCACTTCTTCTCCCCGAGGCTTCTCTACCTCCCTTACGAGTCACCCTGACTCATTGTACCCAGTCCTATGAGCGGGTCCTTCGTTTCCCAACCTCCTTTCCTATTTCAGGTTTGGCCAGACTTAGAGTGAAACCAAGACCCGGCAGATTCTCCTGGAGAGCTTTTGCGTCCATTTACCCGCTTATGCTTCCTCCTAGAGAGATTCTCTTTCCATGCGCTCCCTTATCTTCCTTGAAACCCACCTTTCTTCACTGTGGAGCTGACTCTTTCCACTCCATGCTCCCACTCTAATCTCCCTCTTCCTCGTCAAGGTGCAGCTCTCGCTCACCTTGACTCTCTCCCACCTCACGAGCTGATGATCTAGACAGATGGCTCAGTTCCTTTTCCTTTTGGCAAAAGCGGCTCTGACGTCCACGCCAATTGCTCATTTTGTAGCACTAAAGCCATCCTTTCTTATTCGGCAGGCCCAGTTTGTTCAAGTTTTTCGCTGAAACCTGCACCATCCTGCAAGGTCTCAGCAGCACCAACAAATCTGCCACTTCTCTTCTCTTCCTCTCTGACTCTCGCTCTGTCCTCTCCTCCGTCTTTCCTTTACCTCAAACTCTCTCGTAGACCTGGCAGAAACTGCGTTCTCTCTCTTCCTGCTCTACCAGGCTACAATGGGTCCCCGGTTATTTGTTTCTCCCAGGAAACGATGCGGCTGATGAGTCGTCCAGACGGGGAGCGCTGATCGTGCCTTCTGCAATCCCTTGTAGTTTCTGTTCTCTCTCCTATCGTATCCATTCTTTTCTTTTGTCGAGCCGAAGGCGTACTGCCATATCAAATTCTTTAACAAACAGGCTCTCTTGAATTCCACTAAGAAACTTGTGCTCCCTCGTCACGTTCGCTGTGCTCTTTCTCGACTTCGTTGCAACGGACGCCGCCTTTTGCTAAGCTCTTAATTATAAGCTTTGATCTTTTATTATTCTGTTAAGCTTTTATTAAGCTCGGTAAAAAATTGGCAGAATCAACAATCGTTCATGCAGCGCCTGCGGTCTTCCGTTCCAGAATACCTCTCATCTCATTCTGGAATGTCCAGCTACGGAGCCTTAGTGCCGCTCACTCTTTGGCAACTCTCTATCTCTCTACGACCCCTGGTACAGGTCCTAGAGAGTTGCCCGGCTCCTGAGGCTTCATGATCTTTCACCATGCCCCCATCCTTCCGAAGGGGTCGGGTAACACCGACAACAAGAACGTACAATCACTCGTCAGTGTCCTAAACTCGGAGTTCATCTAGTGCTCGATGAGCTGAAGTAGTTCACTTACTTTTTTCAGTCAACTTTAAAAAAATATTGTTTTAATTTATAGGGTTTTGAAGCTATTGATTGTGTAGCGCTAGAATGAACAACACCTGAAAGTACTGTTTATCAACTTTCCACTTACTACTATTTTAGAGTGTACAAAATGAATACCGGAGATAGTGGTTGTAGCCTGCTGGTTATTTTTCGTTGATATCAATTAAGCCGTTCAAATTTTTTACATAAATTCAATACGTAAGAAAGTACAAGTGAGATTTACCAAATTTTTTAATCAAATACACAATTGCGAAATCTGTTGACTAGCCTTACGTCTTTTAATTCTAAACCTCGCAGTCACGACTCAAGAAAAATGGCGCAAATAATCGGTGTGCATTTTTTTGTGAGCTGCTGTGATAAATGTCGGATGGAATTGGAAGAGTCACATACCAATAAAAGCTGGGAACCATTGTTTTAATTACAAAAAACCAAAGGTGAAGGCCACAACGCCAATATTGATTTTATTAAGCCAAAACACTGGTTTCCAACCAGGGGTTTCATTAAAGAGTTTACTTACTTCTTACATACTCTCATTAACAGAATGCAATTTAGAATTCCAATGAGTCCAAGTTCAAAAAAGATATCGCAAAATTAACGGTTGTCTTAGAAAGAGCCAGGGGCCCCAGAAACGATTAAAAACCTTGGCCAAAACGCTTAGATAACAATTACTAAGAAACATACCTAATCCAGCAAGTGCAGACGTTGCTGAAACCGGGTCACTCAAGAGCGCACCTGCAGGGACTGAACTGATTGTTGATGGCAAGAGCGACGATGGACTATTTTTAATCATGTTTTCTGAACTGGATGTGATGTCGTTATTTGCTGTGGACTGAAAAAATTAACTTGTTACGTTAATGTTTCCCACATACCGACTTATGGGGGGATAAAATGTGGTCTTTTCATTGCTTCTTAAGTGTGATCATAAACAGTACGTTTTAAGTTTGTGCTTGAGCAGCATCACAATTGTCGCACAGTACGTAAAAATTTGCAAACTTCACACATGCTAAAAGAGAAGACTAAAACTAAATTTTGATGGATGTAGATAGGGATTAGATATTTGTCTTATAAAACTTTATTCAATCACAGCCCTAACTAAGCCTCGTATACATGTTGCAATAAAATGTTAGCTTGCAAGGGCACGGCTCTGGTCACTAATTACATTTGAAGCAAAAAGAGCGCTAACTGAGGAAGTGCGAGAGCAAATCTCATAAAGTTCCGCATTTAAGAGAGGTAGATGGAAGGCTCGTTCGTTGAGTTGAAACCTGTTCTACATTAGTAAAACTAGTTCAAAAACGTGCAATGTGCGCAGTTGAGTAAAAACTGCACACTACAGCACAGATCAAAACAGTGAAAAACTAAGCCTCGTATACATGTTGCAATAAAATGTTAGCTTGCAAGGGCACGGCTCTGGTCACTAATTACATTTGAAGCAAAAAGAGCGCTAACTTAGCAAGTGCGAGAGCAAATCCCATAAAGTTCCGCATTTAAGAGAGGTAGATGGAAGGCTCATTCGTTGAGTTGAATCCTGTTCTACATTAGTAAAACTAGTTCAAAAACGTGCAATGTACGCAGTTGAGTAAAAACTGCACACTACAGCACAGATCAAAACAGTGAAAAACAATTTATCAAAGTGTCAAGAAAGTTTTAATGTTGCAAAGCGTTGTTTGCACGGTATTGTAAAACATGTAAAAAACACATGAACAAAATTTTAACATACGAGGGATTAAAACTACCGGGAAACCTGTGGTTAAAAGTTGATTGTGTAACCACATAGATGAGTTGTGACTGATGAAATGACGCCCGAAAACAAGCAGCAAAGTTCTTCGTCGTATGAGCTATTTGTTATCAGCATTAAGCAGGAAGATGTATATATAGGTTCCACTGCGCTGGCGCTCACGCTCGGTTTCCAAGTCTTCGGCTAGACTGGGACCACCACGACGGGTAAACTGCTTGGCCCCAATACTTGTCTGCCACATAAAGATGGAGGCATCCCGGTAAGTGCCTGGCCCAAGGACACAACAAGCAAGCTTGCCGACTTGTTTTCCACACTATCCCTATTTGCTAAGCGCCAAGGAGGGAAGCTGTGAATACCATTTATTAAAGTCTTTTGGTACGACTCCACTAGAAAAAGCAACCCGAGGTCTACCGACTGCAAAGCGGACGTTTTAACCACTACGCCATCGCGTCGGTCAGCAGCAAAATTGACATACGCTTACAATATTGCGCAGGGCATTCATATAGGTTATTTTCAAGTGAAAATAAACTAAGTCATTCGCAGGCAAATAGCTCCCGTGGTGGGGCAGTACTGCATTACAAATTTTCTGAGTTGATTAGCTCTTAATTCAAGGTTAAAAATATTCTGTAACCACCATCTACATTTCTGCACACCAACGCATCAAAAATAAACAACACCGAAAAGTTTTACGGCATCAAGAAAATTAACAAGTGGATCTACCACAAATTTATAACTTTTAGCACGTTAAAAGCAATGATGGAAATGGGATTTGAGCCCACATTTACACCAACCGATAAAACAATGGTGAATAGCTTTAGGTTTGGCACACGACCTAATTGATGTGACCCATTACTATTATTATATCCATAACCACCAATGTAATAGCGCCTTAAACACGATACTATATATTGACAGCCTGTCAGCGATGTAGCTCAACGATATTAAGATAACTTACAAATAATAAGCCTGCAAGTTTAACTGGTTGCTTCTGCATTATTTTTTGACCCGACACTTAACAGAAATTTCTGTCCGGCTACAGTGCTAGTGAAAAGAACGGACAGTTCCGCAATAATGGCAACTACGGAACGGGCCTGCATATTATTCGAAGTAAAACCGAAAACGATTTTCCTGTGAATGACGAAAACACATATACTGTATATCTTAACTGCGAGTTTTAAAGATACCTTCAATCCAGAGACAGCAGCAACATTGTGTTTAGATTTTCTTGACGTTCGGTTTGATTTAAACAGCTTTAAAACTGGAGAACCACGATACCGGGGAAGGTCAGGTGATGATGGTGGCAAGTTGCTTTCATCAATTCTGATGTTTTCAGAATTGAAACTAAACATTGCTTTGTCAAGAGAGGTCAAACTTTTAAAAAGTCGTTTTCTGTTATTTATTTTGCTAGCGTCACCACTTGGCGAAGGAGGGCTCTTCCAAACGCTCGCCTTTCGATGTCGGTTTTCAAGTGATTTGGAACGATTTGCAATGTCGCTAGGCAAGATATTACACAAGTTGCTAGCATTAGATATTATCTTCAGCTGCTTGGACATCCCAAATGAACGTTGTTGTTCGGCTGAATTAAGTGACACAGTTCGTCTCGCTTTGGTATGAACGAATTCCATGTCTTTTTGCGTGTTTTTCTTCATTTTTGACACTAAAGCTCGAGAAATTACTGAACGACCGTGCACTCTCTTCTTGGGAAGATCTGTCACGGAAGAATGACTTTTAAGGTAATTTTCAAACGAAACTTCGTCATTTTCTTCATTGGCTGAAGAATCAAAATCGCTTCCACAAGATGAACTTCGACACTCATCTTCTGAAAGTTCTGAGCTTTTGTTTAGAAGTTTCTGCACTGGTTGGGATTCTACTAACGTTCCACTTCCCTCATTTTCCCAATCATCACTTGCATCTGTATCATGTGTTACCGTAATGGAGACTAAAGACTTTTGTGAGCTCGCCATATCATCATTAGGCAAATTACAACATTTAGAATTGTTCAAGTATACTGACACCGGGTAATAAAACTGTAATGACAATCTAAAACCTGTTTAACAGTTGATTTAATTAGAAAATACAAACTGAGCTTAATGCCTACTTTAGGTAGTTTAAATGAAGTGTAATGTTTAGAGTTTAATTACAATTGCACAAAACCAAACTTCCCTGCATATCATTAAATCCTACCTCTCTGCCGGGAAAGCAAAGTCAAAAATTTGTTTCTATAGTAAGCACTACCAAATTCAGTGGAGTAACAGATGTTTCCACAATTAGCTTGACCATACCTCTTTCCACCTCAAAAAATTGACTACCGCTAGTTTTTACGTGTTCCTTTTTTTTTGCATAAATTGCCAATTTTACACTTAAAAGCCCAGCCAGACAAACGTAACTTTTTCGCTGCTCACTCATTACACACTAGCTTCTCTGATGGTGGTAGTGCTGTACGCCAAACTGACATAACTGGGTCGAAGCCTTGTTTCCAACGCAGTTAAAAATCAATATCTACTTGAATATAAGCACAAGAGCGATTTAGCGCACATTTCGCGGCTGTACGATGTTTATTTCACTGCACTTGAATTCTGTCAAAATCAATAATTTAGTTCCCAGTTTAAAGGCTAATTCTAAACAGCATTGCGTATAATGAATAGCGTAATGATCATTCTCGTCCTTTGATAAACTAGTTTCCGGTAATAGTGAATCATGACAAATAACATGCTTCAGTCCAAGTTTTCTGCTTTCTGTAGACAATTTTACCAACACTCTACTGACTTAATCCTAAAGCACAAAGTTAACTTTTAACCATAGAAACACACAGCCTAGGCAATCAATACTAACTACTGCATCAACTTACCGCTCTTCCCACTCATAGAAACGGCAGTAAAATAACACATCATTGACTTCCTTTTGGTAACCCTACATGGGCTGCTTTAATATGCTCGCTGTATCAAAGCAAAGCTGTACTTATGGGGAAACAGGAAGGCTATCCCAAAATGTGTTAAAATCTAATCTTTTTAAATGTCATCATTTCCAATCGACTTGTTTCAAGTGTTTTTTTCATTATTACTGGTTGTACCCTGTTCTGGTAAGCAAACTTACTAGCAGTTTTCTGCGCTCTTTACGATTCTTTTGCTTTGGCTCATACCTCAATGCTGCAAAGATGATGTGGAACTGCTATTATGATATTGAGCCTTACATCCCTTAGCGCATATGTAATTTAAAAAAGTCCTCGTCTGAACTACACAAAGAGCTTATTCTAAGCTTGTATTGTATTGCGTTTCAAATTAAGTATTTCATTTACTACACTAAAATCGGATTTGAAGTGTCACTGGCATGTACTCGAGAGAAAGTTTCAAAGCAAAATGATCGATCTTCTGCAGCCTGTCATTCCACATACTGAACGGTTAACAAGCATTTAATTTTATTCTCATGTGACCACACGTCACAAACCATAGAACACACTTCAAAAGAACTTCATCAAAATGCCAAGCAGTAGCAAGATAGCAAGTGAAAGATCAAACACTGTAGCAAAATCAAACTAGATTTTGGCTATAGCTGGAGCCACTTTGCAAGATTCCACGGTGGGTCAATACACTTCCTTTGACTAGTTACTGGTACAACATTTTTAAAATTGAAGAGATTTATAATCTCCAAGTTGTAATTTTTATGTACAAATACTAGATAATATCACGTTCGTTTATTGACTACTTTTTACCGACAACTGAAATCCACTCCAAAATTACATGATCATCCGCTAATTACGTTTTTCTTCATTGTAACTCTTTTCGTCGCGAAAGATCAATAGAATATCGTTGTGTTAAACTTTGAAATCAATACCCAGGAATTAAAAGATCATGAGCTGTTAATAATCAACTTCAAATTTAATTAATCTCCTCATGAATACACTTCGTGATATAAAACTTGAAACTTATTCATTCTACTTTTGTCTCTTAATTATACAAGGCAAGGCCCAAGCGGCCGCTTAGCTAGGGGGCAGAGAGGTCCCTTAGGCTTCCACGTGGCTACACGTTAGAGTAAATACTAATTTGTGCTCCTTTATTTGATTCTGTGCTTTTCACCAACATAAATGTTGTACTACCACCACTACTACCATTATCTTTCTATCTATCTATCAACGTCAAAATTCAGATTGTAAAGCAGCAATTAGTGTTGATCACGGCTTCAGCAATAACAACAAACACAATGAAAAATCTAATTCGTCAAAATTACAGCGGCATCTATATAAAAGTTCAATTGTTTCTCATAAACTTGTTTTAAATATCAACTTCTCGCCAGTCTAAACAGAGCTCTTTGTGATAGATTTCCATTATCACCACGAACTGACAAATCACGTATTTCCGCGAGCACAACCACGCATCAACGGCAAGTTAAATTTATTATGCAAAACTTACGACCTTAGTTACGTTCAAGAATCGCATGAAGTACAAAATCTGAAAGTCAGTTACAGCTGATAAAAGTTTGTGCTACTGCGACTACTTAGATAAAAGCTATATTTTCTTTTGCTTCGCTTTAACCTAAAGTCAAATAAAAATTTAAACTGAAAAAGCTTTTGCTAATAAATAGCCTTTTCAACGACTAAGCTGCAAACCAAATTTTATGGTTGCCTGATTAAAATAAAGCTACTTTATAACCACCAGCAGCTTTTTGCCAAAATCGTTTCCTTTCAGTTACACTTTCTCTTGAATGCAAGTTGCTCATTAGCGGAAACTGAACTTCTAGAATTATGCTACTTAGCTGAATGAAAGAATATTACCACTTACGCTTATAGCCTGTGATAAGTGCTTTCGCAATCACGAGGGCGTAGCATAAACTGCATTATGCAATTTGACATTTTAATATTCCATTCTGCCATACTGCACTTATAAACCAGGAAAAGGTTTTCAAAACCGTTAACTTGCTACTGCTGCAGTTGCGCCTGGGTAACATTAACACAACGTAAAGACACGATGACGTTTTATTAACATCGTTAACAATATAACAACGGACAGACAACAGTAATCAATACATGCTACTATCCACAGCAACAGCCATAGCAAATATAATATGTTACAAAACAAACGCAGTTAAGATTGAAAAACCTATCTTAAAACCATTAAATATTGATAACATACCAAAAGAATAAGTTTTATAAATACACCATGTTTAAGTCATCAATTATTATAGCAATTTAACTTAAACAAGATAAAACAATCTAATTGGGTTTGGCATAAAATTTCATCTCAACTTTGTATTTTGTTTTAATTTTGGACGCTTTTGCGTTCCGGTTTCAATACGCTTTAACACCAGCTCTTGCGTGTGGCTAAAAATTGTGCTAATAAAACTTTTACATTGCACAAAAATGTCTATCGCCAAAGGTGCTCACAGTTCGTCAAAAATACTTCCGCTAGGTGAAGCAGAGCGATTGCTGGTTTCCACAGCGTTTCCTCAGTAAGCCAATTTTTTCTTGTGCTTAAAAGTGTAAAACTTTACAACCTAATTTTTTAATTACTTTTTTGTTAAAAATGTGGATGTAGCAGTCTGGATTAAGCAAAAAACAAGTAAAATATCCATCTGCACTTTAGTAGTGTTCAAGTGCCTTTGATTGGTGAAAAAATACAAACAGCAATATCATCTTGCCCAAAAAAGTAAAGGGTTGCGCTGAAAGATAGAATGCATATTGCGAGAGATTCAAACCATCGTTTTCCAATCAACCATTTTAAACAGAGCAATGCAGCATCAAAATTGGTAAGATGTACTAACCATATATATTGAAGGTTAATAATTTATAAGCAATGAACTTTCAAAGAAATGCATCAATTATTAACAACCCATTGACGTAAGAAATACTATATTTGAAAATAAGTCGATCACAAACGATAACTTGACGGTTTAGTGTATGGTAAACAATGAGATATTGCTATACAAAAAATGCAATGTCTTAATGACAGCCGGAAGCACTGACTTGTACAAAGACTTGTTTCTTGTGGCACACCTCTAGCAGGGGTTAGAGCATTTTAAACCAAGAATAAAGATCATATACTTCTATGTTATCTTGTACTTCAAAATGGTTAAGCCAGATTAAGGAAATTAACTTCCGAAAACGCAATCGCGCTGCAATGCAATTTAAGAGACAAGCAATCAATAAGAAAAAGTGGTTTTAAATTTACCTTTGGTTTCTTATTACACACGGCTTACAATGTGTGTGATGTCCTCAATTAACGTTAAAAATGTAGTTTATAATAACGCTTGAAGGTTTCCTAAAACAAAAAGTTGATCACAACTTAATTGTTCAAAGTCAAGGTTATATTTGTTTTAATATAATGCTATGAAATAACATCGGCAATACGAGCAAAGGCTGTGTGAAAGTGCAAATCATAAAATCCAGTATAATCGATGCAAGAAACGAGATTTAAATACAAAACATGCTTCAAATGAACGAGGCATTTCTAGGTTGCAGAGATTCCTTGTTCGGCGTTCCCCCGTAGTGTTTTGCGTAAACCAATTTCAAAACAGCAAACCCCAATTTTTTAAATCAAAACTTAAAAATTAACTACGTCGTACGAAGGGATAGGAATGCATGTTTAAAAAACTTTGGCATATCATCAGAATCTGTTGGACAGGCGTGAAAGAAAATTGATTTTAAATTGCATTGACGTTGACCTTATCATCTACAAAAGTTATGATCTGACGAAGAAAAAATGAAAATATGATTAAAAAAGCAATCACTTGACTGTCTGAACATCGACAAAATCCCCGTATTCATCCCAGGATGATTTTTCTGTGCAAAAACAACACGATCTGATCCACAGAATCATATGTGCCTTTGAGAAACATCCACAACCAAGACTACTTTTTGAAAATAATTGTTTTTAGATTCGCACTCATCTCTGCACTTAGAGACTAGAAATCAAAGCTACATTGCAACACCTTGATGAAATAAATTCTATTAAGCTTTTTACTGAGAAGAATTGCATTTTTTCAAAAACCATTGAATTTAAACGCCAGTATACACTGTTTTAAGATGATCTCCACCGCATGTTATGTGGTTGAGTAACTCTGGTGATACTGAAATACAGTAGTTGTACATAAAAAGACTTCAAATGTCAAAGTTTCTCTTCTTTACCAAAATTCTTCTGATCTTTGATATAATTTTAGCTTTGAATGCAAAGAATTTCCAGAACTAAAAAAGCAAGACCAATGAATCTATGCTTCCCTTGCATAGAGCGCAGCATACAGTATTACGAAATTATTCAGTGAGCTGTGTCATCACGCATCTATTCTCTCTCCTCGGTATATTTGCTTGAAACAAATATCGATTGCTTGGCCTTGCTACAGACAAAGAACAGTGATGTAACGCCTTATGCATATCATAGCATAACCTAGCACGTTAAGCTTTGACGATAACTACAAAACAGCCAAACAGTTTACTGTACTGGACTCCTTCCTTGAAGGGTGTATAGCATACCACTTTATCCACACAATTTGCTTTCGAAGCGACTTTAAACAGAAGGAAATATCTTTACAACAAGCATTGTTCGAAAAATAAAATTAGTATGCATTCGACTAGTTCTTTCCCTTTATACTGCATAGACTCAGCTTATAGCAGACTGTACTGCATACCGGTAGTGTAAAGATGAATAAATTGAACCGATATTGCAAAAAGCTAAGCTTTTAAAAACTTAACACCAGATTGACCAGAACCATAGTGATATCACACAGTTTGATTTCGAATTGAGAAAAAGCGTACCTCTAAGAAATGATTTCATTTCTCAAAATACAGAATAATTGGGGAAGTACTTGCGTGTCGACTTCAAAAGATACAAAAAGAGCTATTGTTAAGCTTCATGACTTCTTACAATCTATGGTGAAATACAAAGCCAAATACGCAGAATTGAAACTAGCGCTAAACGAATGAGAAAATATGCACGGGTGTGGTGTAAAAGTACATAAGACGAACACATATCAAACACAGATAATGGTGAAATTGAAAGCCGATCAATACTTGAAAGCTGATTTGCTGACTTTGAAACAATATAACCTCAAGTAAAAATTGGCGGAAGAAAGCTAATCATTAAGCTATTGGTCAAAAGTAATTACACAAACTTCGACGTGTCTAATTGATATGCTGATTGGACTCCAAACAAACTCATCATAACAATCTACAATAACCAACGTACTTATGACACTCACAATGTTCGCGGTTCTTTGCTTCAGGGGTACGTTTACATACTAAAGGTAGGGAGATATAGCATCAAATTTAGCGGTTGCGGGAAACAAAATGTTAGACCGGAGTAGAGAGAAATTTTGAAAAATCTCAAAAGTAAAATGGTTTAGAGCCGCAGTATCAAGCAAATCAACCAGAGCCCAGACAACATTTTACATTAGATTCTCAAATGCTTTTTGATACGACTCCCCCAAAAAGTCTGTAAGTCTCGCGACCAGTGTTTCCTTGAAGGTGTGCGTTTTGTGCGCGCGCACACAAGTAAAATAATGCCGCACATTTTTTCAATACTAATTTAGATTCTTTTTAAAAGCGCACACTCTAAAAATTTTCCCGCATATGATGAAAAAAATTAGAGAAAACATTTCTCGCGACCTAACCATTACCGAGCGTAGTTTTTCAAAAATCATTTCTCCAAAAATTTGCAAAATTCTTTTCATTTTGGCATTGATCTCCAAAAACGGTCTTCACGTGTCAATCAACACAAAATGCCACCTTCTGTAATTATTAGATCTCAAAAAAGAATGTCCTTTTCCACATCATTTTCGCGACCCAATGGCCAAGGCCTCGCAAAATTGAGTAGCAATGCACTATTTGAGAAACCCTGTTTTAGAGTAAAAGCCCGAGCCGTAGCGTGGCATATCTAAAGACCAAATCGAATTTCAAGCTAAAAGCAAGCTTATGTTTCTAAAACACGTTTCCGCAGCACTTTTACGTTAAAGTAAAGACGCAAAATAATGACAAATGTTCTCACAAGGACTGGAGTAACCCTACTAAAACCTATTTTTATCTGAAAATTTGTTTTTCACCCCAAAATGTTACTTAGTTTGTATCGATGTAAAGAAATTTGTACCAAAAACCTATTTTATAAGTCAAATCGCTATTAAAACCAGTAACAAAAAAGTCATTGCAGTCTTACAACAGGCGTTTCTATGGCTTTTTAAAAACAAGGTCAAAAAGTAGGCAGTGAATCGTCAAGTAACATGTAGCTTTGTTTCAAAGCAGTGTAGAGTTACATCAAGTAGAC
Source organism: Trididemnum clinides (assembly GCA_963675345.1). Lineage (NCBI taxonomy): Eukaryota > Metazoa > Chordata > Ascidiacea > Aplousobranchia > Didemnidae > Trididemnum > Trididemnum clinides. Next base: position 21,854,708 of record OY776305.1, read on the forward strand.
AATGGTACAAGAACAATCGAAAACAGTCAACCAGCAAGATCTACGCAATATCAATGGATAAGCCAAGGACATCACTGAGCAAACAGTAAAACAATCATTCTTGCGCGAATCTAATATATAAAGCGCAATCCTGTCTTGTCTGTCTGTTCTAACTTCTTTGAAACTGCTTGAGGTACAAACATCAAACTTGGCACGATTGATCACCACCCCGTAGTGAGTGTCATTAGGGTATTCGTGACGTCATGATGAAGTCATAACCAAAAATAGTTTTTTTAGAATTTGCATCACTTGACAGAGGACAACCGCTTTTTGCTCAAACAAAAACCAGTTTCCGATTTATCACATTTCAAAAACTTTCATTTGTTTGGGGTCTAAAATGACGTCACAAACAAGGATTCATTGAACAATCTGTTTTTTGTTCTTTCTCAAAAAGTACTGATTGCACAAACGCAATTAAACGTTCTTTTAGGAGATATTAATAAGCTGCTTTCGATAAAAACAACTTTTACAACAACGAAAGCTTATTTGACAATGCTACGAGCACTTCTTTATTTAAGCCCTTGAAGCCCTCTAAGCATTTTTTCTTCTCTATTTCTCTTGCACTCTTAAACTGGCTCTATGATGTCATAATATGTTGTACGATTAACAACAAATGTTCGCTACCGCAGATCATAATACGAACATCTTTTCAAAAATTGCAACCTTTTGCAAAATCAGTTTATTAAAAAACTTATCTGTGACCTCATTTCTCAACTGATTTTCAAACTTTTTTCAACAAATTAAAGGTCATTTCAGAGCGATTCCGATAGTATACAATATGTACAATTAATATTAGTTTTTAAACTGAAAAAACTGAACTTTAAGACCTAGGCTGTAACTTTCTACTCCTTCCAAAAGTGGTAAGCTCAGTAAAAACAGATAACTTTAATACAAAAATTGCATTAACTGATACATTTTAAATCGGCAAGGGTGATAGTATGCCTGGCCGAGGTTAAATTGCACCATACTTATGAGAAACATTTTCTTCTATTTTGCTTGATAATAGCTTTATAGAGCTACCGGAATCAAACCTGAAAATTTGGGAAAAGCAAGAACTTACCGGTATTTAACTTCTATGAGCATACCTAAGAAAGGAAAAACAAATATGAATCATAATGCGTAGCCAGCAGAGACTTGAGAAAGTTTGAGACGAAATCAAAATCAACAACGTCGCTGTGTTAAATCGCACCACATGGAAGATATCACCAGTATTTTGCTCTATAATAGCTTCATAGAGCTACCGGGGTCAAACCAAACATTTGAGGAAAGGAAAGGACACTTTAAACTCCCCAGAGCACGTCAGGCAGGGAGAAAAGAACATGCTACATAATGCGTAACCAGCGAGGACTTGAGAAAGTTTTGAGGGAAATCAAAAGAAAACAGCGTCACTAAGTGAAATCGCAACACACAAAGACATTTTTGCCTTTTTCTATTAGAATGGCTTAATATCAGAAATGTAATCCCAACTTCCAAACTACGACAAAAGCAAGGCTCTCTTGGGTTCATGTCAGCAACGAACAGAGCACATAGACCTAAGGCATAGCCACGACCTTGAAACGAGATATTCTATTAGCAAAGAGCGACAAAAAGTCGTAAACATCTTATGTGCAGAAAACACATAAACTTTTTGTAACTCGTCATACAAGAGCCTGATATGTGAGGCCGGCTTGGCCGGCCAAACCGATACTCCCAATCCCGACGTTACAGATGGGGGCTCTGCGGGTGACACCGTTGTATGTTCTATAAAGCAAGGATTTTTTCTTACGCTGATATGCTGCCTGTTATGATATCTATGTCTATAACTCTACATCAGCGGTCCCCAAACTATGGGTCGTGGGTGTAATTTCAGTGGGTCGGGAAAGTCATTCAAAATTTAAATTACTGCATGCCTTGACTGAAATAATTTAAAAGTGAATTAACATTTTGAATAGATGTTTGTTTTCACTGTACTTTTTTCCAAGTACTTCGAAGTACATGCAGAATTATGTGGGACCCGAAAATTTATGTTTTGAAAAGTGGGTCGTGACTTACAAAGTTTGGGAACCACTGCTCTACAGCATTGTAATAAAATTCCAAGTTTAAGAAAAAATCAACATAAAATCATTACCATAACAATTTGTAAAACTGAATATAGAGAGAACAATAGCCGCTTTTGTCGCTATGCCGGAAACAAGACCAATAGCGCAGCCAAATTAGGAACTTAATATCACAAATATAAGTAGGAAAGCGGCAGCACCAATTGGCAAAATAACCTTACCATTAAATAGTTTTTTTCTTTAATTGTGCAAGCAACCACCATTTCACCGCTACAATCAGTTTTGATTATGTACAATCCCTGCTCCCTCACAAGTATTAACAATAATTTGTGGCAAGATTCTTTGTGAGCATTGCCAGTCATGATTAAGAGAATATGATGATCACGATCTCGTGTATAAAAATTGTGAAAGTACATAAAATTCATAAACTTGTCGCTACTGCTCACACAAGAGCCGGATGGGGAAGCCTTCGCAGCCGGTTGAACCGAAATACTAAACCCGGATATTACTGATGGAGAGCCTCTGCCCGGCGACGCCGACCGGTAAGCTTATAAAACCAAACGCGATCTATCTGTTGCTTTGCCTAACTCAGTTGTTTTGACTGTAAAAGCGGTACCAAGTAGTCTACAACTTTCCTTAAACTGCGTATCATAGAAGTTTAAATCACAAGTCCTAAAGTATTGCCTTGGTACTAGAACTATTGTAAAACTTGTGCAAAAGATCTGTGAGATCAAAGAAACTCCGCAATTACAATAGATTCTTATCCGTACAAGAAACGAGAGAACGTGAGTACCCTCCTGAAGTTCCATTAGAGTCATTTTGTTAAACTGGTCTCAGTGCTGTAATACAGGTACACATGGCACCGTTATGACATCTGAAATTGTAGGACGCATACGAAACACTAAAAGTAGGAGAGGTACATGTTCTTGAAAAAGCCCATGATGTTGCTATAGCCAACTTTTTGAAATGGAAGTTCTCGCTTACATTGAAACTCTCCTTTCAGTATCTCTCGCTTCTGCCCGTAACAGCATGCTAAAAAGGTGAGAGAGCATCAAGTGTTTTAAGTACTACTAAAAATCTGTTTTGGGCATTGCGAATTAAGGGAGAGGAGGTCATAGGGTGCATGTGCTCCGGGGATTCTGGCAAAGTTTGTGGTAACGATGGTTTCATACACTTCCAGAAAAACATCACAAAAAATTTGACAAAATTGAAAAATAAGGCTTGAAATACTAAACAGATCCCAATTCAAAATGGAAGCTATTTTTAAAGATGCTTTTGGAACCTGGAAAAAATCGGGTTCTCGGCAAAAAAAGAGATTCATGGTTAGGATTTAAGCCTTGGCTAATATATGAATAACTTTTCTACTTCCCAAATCTCTCTGCCTAACCCACATACCAAACTACTTTCCAGTAAAATAGAAAATATTTTTTTCTGCGATTTTTCTCTAAGTTTCTATATTTTATTAACTAACCAGTGTTGAAGATAAAGTTAATTACGTAAACTTATACCCTGGAAAATTTACCAAAAAACCTAAAAAAACGTTGAATTATTTGCCTTCCTCCCCAAAACAACTTTCTATTCCACATCATGTACAAAGTACAAAGCTGATTTTACGTCACTTTTACCCATGCTTCGCAGGCTCAGACGTGCCGATTCAATGCATGTCTATCACTACACACTCGCTTTCGAACCAGATTTTTTGTTGAAGTACCGTAGGGCTATAAATTCCTAATGCCCTTCTTTGCGAATACCAATGGTGCTTCATAGCAATTGCACTCCCGAAATTGATTCCTTTCGATCCGAAGCTCGTAACAATTGCCACTACACCACGACGGCTACTCTATTCCACATCATGTATCTAATGAAAAGGGAAAATACAGTCAATGTGCTTTAATCTTTTACCAAACACTACAGTACCAATACAACATAAACAAACCATTGTGTTTACATTGGATGAGCACTGGAGTGAAACATTCGCCCGACTTTGCGCTACGTCACGTTTCAAAATTTTGGCCTTGCCTTTTGGCCAAGAAAGTAAGTCTACAAAATTTCGGGCCAAATGAGCTAACAATTGAGTCTGCAGCGATACTTTAAAAATAGTGCCTTTTATCAACAAATGCTCTTTTTTGCCGAATGAAATTTTTAGACTTTGGAAGGCATTACCAACAAACAATATTTGATGGCAGCACTAAATGTCACAATTGACCGTACTACATAGGGCTATATACAAAGGGCTATATGCAACTTTACGGAAAGCATGAACAAATTGCAGGGTACACAATTACAGAGCAACTTTGTACCGAAAAATAGGCTGAAAACACACTGTTTACGATGGCAAATACATATCGACCGTACATAAACAAAAGTCGACCATTCTGCGCAATTCACATGAGCGTTTCTAAGGTTAAAATACTGTACAATGCCAAAATCTTGAACAGCATTGTAAAATAGTAAGAAAAATTAAGGGGGCAGCTGTCACAACCAAACGAGCGAGGTAAAATCTCAACAAGGTTTAAGTTCTCTGTAGCGTATATCGTAGTTTACACACAATGTGGGTGCATATGTAAATTACGACCAATTAGAACATAAACAATGCACCGAAACAAAACAAAAACTCGCCTGTTCTAATTCATATTAATTAAGGAAGCTATCCACTATAACCCAGGCATGCAACAGGCGCATATATAGGCAGAATATTGTAAAGGCCAGAGGCTGTAGTTGAGCCGATATTAACGGAAGCAACCTGTCAGCAGACATCCAACTTTGACTTGAAAAATTACAAACAATCCCGTCGACGCAGTAAAAGCCGGTGTTATCTTGACGTCCCATCTAATGTGACAAAATGGGAGCCATCATTTGTAAAGATGTTGTTCGGAGTACACGATTATAACCTTCCAGCCGTTCTCAACAAAAAACTTAAAGGTAATCTATGAAAACGTTTTCAGCTGAACCTATCACGTGGTGACAATGCTAATCGCTTCTAGTGAAACGCGCATAATAATGCACATCAGGATAATCGCTTTAAATTTCAGGTACAAAATAGTTTTGGTCTAAAATGTGAATACAAAATTTCAGCTTCTAATTTTTCGACTATTTCGGGAAAAAATGCATATAGTTTTAACAAAACAAAACGAACAAAAGCAGTTCAGCACATGCTTGCAATATGTACACTCGAAATATTTTCTTTTAACCATAAAAGGTACTAAAAAGAAGCAACATGGCAATATATAAACTGTCTCAGTAAAACATACTCCAGTGCAGGTAGCATTCAGTAATACTAATTCTATAATAACACTTACCGTAGCAAGATCAGGTTCTTTTACATCAGTTGCAAATACCATTTCTTGAACAATTCCTGAGCCCGAAGTATTTGATGTTGATCTAATAAAATTAGGGCAAATGCTTAAGCTTCATTTTTTCCAAGTGCATGGCTGACTTATCACAAGTATAAATAGAACTGTTTTCTCTTGGCACATATTAAGCACCTTCACTTCATACACATTATATTGAAAATGACGAGACTGAACACAATCATTTAATTGCCAATCACAACATACGACGTCACTAACATACAAAACAAGTTTTCACGTCACGAACGAAAGTTTAAATGACCTGAGGTCACATGTGATCACAAAGTAATAAAAGTGGCTCAGAACGCCACGTTATTCAAACAGTGACGCGGTTAAGCAACCCAACAATACTAAAAATAACTTTACGATTTAAAATTGTCAAAAAGGCTTTTAGAAAAGTGATGTCCTTTCAAACCACACCCAAGTAGTGCAGTTGGTTTTAGAGTTTGCTAATCTAAACTTTGGCACAAGTCTACAGGTAGCTATTTAGTTTTGTCACAGGGTTTAGACTACAAAGCGAGCTTATAAAATTCTGATGCTTTTCCTGAGCAACACCAACGGCCGTTATGACGTTTAGAACTCTTCTACAGCATCAGGCAATGCATATAGTTGGATACATGTAGGTTCGTTGCAATATCTGCTGTAGTTTCGGAATTAAGTTATAAGTGCTAATACAGTCCCATTTGTTTTGCCACATAGTGTCGGTTAAATGAACAATTAAGATGATCGGAATGGAAAGTAATATATTTGTGGCAGTTTCTTTTCAAGTTGAGATTAACGATACACAACTTTTCAATCATGAAGACATGGTAGATCACACTGATCGTTGCACCAGCAACACAATATGCGGCTGTTCTTGCTGCTATAAACGAATCGACCGAAATTGTCCATTTTTTTCGACATGATAATAACAAAAATAAAACGGATCATGAACTTTCTTGATTCTACGTTTTAGTCCAGCTTATTTGCTGGCTAAAGGCTGGTTTCCATTAGACGTAGCGTGAAATTTCTCTATTTCGCGCCACGCCTGCAATCTACGCCTAATGGAAACCAGCCTTAAGAGGAGCTGATTTCATGAAGTCTACAACTTCACACTTGCTTTCAAACCAGACAAGGAACGATTACTGTCAATCATTGCTTCTTTGCATTTTAATGCATCTTGAACAAAAGTCAATTAGGTATATGCTGATTGGCAATCAGTCGTTAAAGAAATAAGATGATTCTACAGACCGCCATACCTTGGCCTCAGAGCTAACTGTGCGGCATCAGCAGTTCGTGGAGTGGGCGAAGACGAACTTCCGCTTAACATTCGTCCCTACACAAAAGCACAAATTGGTGACCAAGCGCATGTTAATGCAACAACGCAAGCTGAATGCCGTGAGAAACCAGCACCGGAGGAAATGACCAAGCCAACAATTTCATCTGCACATTTATGAACTACAGCCAAGCAATTCAACGCAAGTGCATACTACTACCTACAGTCTTACGCTACCTACACTAAAACTACTACCAAAACCACAGCAATATCTTGATTGCTTTATTTTCCATAATGTAAATAATGGTAAATAGTGGAGATAACGCACACCTACTTCAACATCAGATTTTATTGCAAGCTTCAGAAACTTTTTCAAAAAACTGCCTTTTAGGTTCAAATGTAGTTTTGAAACTAAAATTACAGGACTAGTGCAGGCCGTTTTACAGTGCCGCCAAGTAAGTACATATAACCTGCGGTCTTTATCGCAGATATTATGTTACAAAAAACGAGGATGCAGCGCAAACAATAAAATATACAAACTATAGACACAAAAACCAAGTATTTTCCTCGGACTGATTTTGATTAGGCTTGCAGCAAAACGCTAAATTACCGATTCATGCAGAACTTCCATTGTGACGACAAAGAAATGTACACCAGGGATGCTCAAAGGTTTTACAGCATGGGCCAGGGCCACATTTCACTAAGTCTTGACGAGCCGAATAAGCTTTTTTGGATGTCTAGTTACTGAAAGTAAAAACTTCGGCAATATGGTCTCCATAGCATTAAAAAGAATTTTTATTTTTCAGCAATCTACCTTTCTGAAGTGAGAACTTGGCTTCTTCTGTATTTTTTGCTTTTCTCAAGCCATTTGATGGAGCGATCACCTTTTATTCTGCCTCCTAAATGTGCCACTACATAACACACTACTGGAAGCCCCCCAAAAACTCCGGGCGCAGACTGCACTATGGATACCCATGAAGTACACCCTACACGACGTGGCTTTGTTTCGCGTTCGATTCATTTATTCATGTAAGTGAGCTCATGCTGCTTGCATGTCTTTAGTCAAACTGGGCTACGAGTAAACTGCTCAGCTCCTCCATTTGTCTGCCATGTATAGATGGAGAAATCCTGTTAGGTGCCTTTCCCCAAGGCACAACAAGCAAACTTTTCTCCACAGCATCTCTTGTCGGGCGGAGCGCCAAGAAGCAAACCTATGAATACCATGTCTTTAAGCATTTTGGTATGACTTGAAAAGGGAAATGAACCATAGGTCTATTGACTGCGAAGCGGACGCTCTAACCATAAAACCACCGCGCCGGCTGCGTATTTGCCATAAACCAATTATGATTCACAACACAATCGTGCCAGCAATTTTATTTGAGCTGTGGACTGTGATCGCTTTAGAGTTTTTTTAACAAAGTTGGTGTAGAGTTGTTTTGCTGCCAGTTTTACGCTCAGAATTTTAGACGCTCAAAAGAACTTAATGTTGATCGAGCATTGAGCTTTTTTCGTCGCGACCTAACACTCCTCAAGACAGTGGGGAAAGACCGAAGATCGTTTACAAAAGTACCTCAAACGAAGTTCTAGCTATGTTAAAAATGAAATTAAAATGTCTTAATACTATTTCTTCTGGCTATCAGTGACGGCGTTTCTTCAGCCATCAAGCACATGACTTTAACTAATTTTGATTAGAGGTTTATGCTCTTTCTCCACTTGCATGGTCATAAATTGCTCAGGGGCATCAACCACCGCAACTTTCACATCAGACGTTCGTAAGTAAGGCATTTCATTACAAAATAATTTTTCAGATGAACCAAGATTTTGCAGCTACGTAACTTTGAACACCATGTGCTTTACCGGATTGTAATTGTGCAGGTGCTTACCCAGCATGTCGGAAGAGGCGACTCTTGGGTGCCCACCAATGGTAGTCTGCCTTGTTGGTGGTGGGGCTACCCGTTAGTAATTTGCATTCATGGCTGGTTCGAAATGGGCTGCCACTTTCCCCAGCCGAATTTAATTAGGTTGACGGCGTAAATTTGGATTACCGTTAGCACCGTACCTCCATCTCATGGAAGAGTAGGGGTAAACCAACCAAATACTAAGAAGACTCACAACAGAAAGCGAGCGAGAGCCATTTTTAAAACGCAATTTTAAACCAGAACAAAAACTTTAAAAACAATAACTGCTAATTCATACCAACCTGAGGAGATACAGTTCTGCTGTCTTTTCCGAGTCTTTTCAAGTTTTGAAGTCTTGTCACGTTGAAGAGTATACTGGGGCTGCTTTTGTTGTTGCTAATTTGACTGAGAACCTTAAAAGAGCAAAATAACGGATTTTTATCAGAGCATCCCCTTTCTATATCTTATATCCTACTTCAGAGTTACAATTTTCTTACTGGACCGAGTTCGTGAAAGCTATTGAACAAGAGCCGTCGTCTGCCTTCAATCTCGCTGTTAAGGTTCAACCTACGACATGTACGGGCGGCTGATAACAGCGCGCAGCCACAAACAATCGTAGGAGGCTGGTATTTTTTATCCTATACGAAAGCGATAACTTTTTTTTTTCTTGAAGATCAGCATGTTCAAAGTCAGTATTTTCAATCCCGATTAAAGACTACAACTTTTTTCTTGGGGAAAGAGGTGATCAACATTTTAGAAGTCTATTTGTCGAAACAAAGAGAGATGCAATGCCGTCTACATCCACCTTAATGGTGTCACTGGCAGCTGACCTTGAAAACGTTAACTCCAGATCTCCATTTACCTTGCGTTCAAAGTTCTCATTAGAAACCCTTTTACTGGTAAGACTGGGTCGCTTGATTAGTCGTCATTTTGAAAAAACAGCAATAATGGAACTCAGGTTAACCTGACAGTCTTCAACAACAGGAAAAATTACCAACCAAGTATGCAAATCATTTCCTAATATTTTGACACAGTTTGGCAGAAAGTTAAGTGAAATTGCAGAATCAATTTGATTTTCAATAAAATTTGACAATAAAATGAACGTTAAAGAGATTATTTAATCGTGGTATTGGAGTTAACTACCGAAGTTAAGGAAATACTTGAAAATCAACCCTTGAGTACTACATGCAATGTAAAGCTATCATTTCAGTTTTAACCTTTGTTCTCGGTTTTATGGTTATGCGACAAAAAAAGTAGCTTCAAAAAGGCCAATTCGATTCGTTGCCATTTACGAGTCAGCTTGAAGTAATAACCTGTTGAAAAGCAGATGGTCTTGCAGGAAGATCATCAATTGAGGTTGCAAATGACACTCTTTGAAACTCTGTAGGATCTGCACAGAGTTGTGGAGAAGAAGAGCCTCCGGATTTGCCCTTATTTCCACGTTGAAATAAATTCCACTTGTTCCTACTCCTTGCACTGCCAATCGCTTTGGAATCTAAATATAGCGCATTGAATAAACAGCACATCTCGCGTCAAGTCGCAACAAATGTGAAATTAGTGTTTCAAATCATGCAACGCTTCTAATTACGGTAGTTAGCATGCGAAAATCAACAGCAGTAATGGTGTTATCATTCTCATGCGAAGCTTAAATATTTACATACGATCAGCCGCTGAAGCTTTATGTTAACAACAAACATAAAAATTTGCATTTGCAAAGCATATGTCAAAATTTACATTTATCTAACAAAAGCGAAACAGTTTGCAAAAAAGTCATGGGAGGCTATGCAAACGAGGCTACCTTGTCAGTCTCCAGAATATGTTTGGGATTAGGGGTAAAATCAGATACTGTCAAAAGAAGTGCGCAATGAACTATGGTTGAAAAAATTAAAAAAAATGGTGCAGGCCGCAGACTCGAGCGCCTCCACATTCCACAATAAACAGACCTGGCACGATGAATAACCAACCTTTCAAGCCGCACTGATGCAGTCTCTACAAGTTATGATGCAAACACAAAACAAAGCTGATGGTGACGTACATTTTAGTAGTAGTACCGCATCCCTTCAAACAGGAAAAGCTACAGTGGTGAACACATTCTTATACCGTATCATGAAAAAGCGTGCAGATCGATGTAATAAAATCTCTTTTGTTACATCGGTAACAATGTGTTCGCTCTTCATGCCAGCTTTTCTCATTTGAGTAAGTAACTGATCAAGCTTCAATAAAGTTTTGGCAAAATTGTTGTTTTTGAAGTATATTAATGTGCTGCACCACCAACAAATTAAATATGGGGTTTAAAATACTCTGATATAGGTCAACCACAAAACAATCTGCAGTACGATTATAAACGGTTTTGATCCAATGCATATGGTTGAAGGTTAAAAATTTTACACCTTAGGCCTGTGCACAAAGTTCAACGTGTCTCATGCAGCAGGCAATCAAAATGTTTAAGTCATGTTTAATTTTTTACCCAAAAAAATTGAATTGCTTTGTTTAAAGCTATCAAAACCTTTAAAAAAATTCATGAAAATCATGAACGAATCTTACATCTTGGATGCCGCATTTACTGACTATACGATCATTAGTACTAGTCCTTTTTTGCAGGCAGAGAAAGGATAGGGCAATCTCAGAGTCTTTTAAATTAGCGTTGAAATCGGTGGTTCACAATTCAGAGGTGGTCCGCAAACTATTTCAAAATCAATTTTAAAAAGTCCATCCAAAAAAAAGTTCTACTGCGACTAAACTGGACAAAATGATCACTTCTACTAACTTAATCTCAAAAAAGAGGGGCTTCAAGTTCAAAACCATGGCATATAGACAACACTGGTAGAGCAATCGCTTTTATGAAGTTGATTAAAAAAAAGTCATCATGTGGACAAGAAGCACATAATAGTCCGTCAGCAAATCCACGTCGGTAAGTGGGGCTCAAACTGGAAAAGATTAGGAAGCACATTCTCAAACCGTTTCAAAAAAATAACTTTTTGGAGTCAAAACAACCTCAAATTCTAAAAGACCTCTTTAACATTTCAATTCAAGCATGCAACACAGAAAAATGGGCCAAAAAATCGTTGTATGGCAATGATGACCACATAGCCATGTGTTCCAACCGCACTAAGATTGCGTGCTTGAAAAAGACATTTTCTGCTATTTTTCTGGATTGGTTGCGCTATAGTCAACAAAGGGTTTTCGTGGTCCGGAAAATATATATAAGAAAAGCCAAACATTTCAAGTGGAATTTTTATCCATCACTTTGCTTCTCTCCCGATGTTATTCAACTTAATATAGTACAACAGAATCAACAGAGAACTTTTAATTTAATGATTTGTGACCACAAATTAAAAAAAAAAGTCTGCTTAAGGAAACGCTTATCGAATAACTAATCAAAATAAAAATGATTTGAAAATACAAAAATAAAGAAATGGGCAATTAGACGAAATTGCTAATTGCAAGATCACTAAAAGCACATCAAAAACAATTGCAAAAAATGAGTTACTTGTAATATTCTTTAACTTCTGCAGTCCACAACTATGCAAAGCTTAACCACTGCAAAACAATGCAACTAATGTACTGGTGTTGCTACACAACATTTAAAAAAAATGCTAGGTTACGTATCACATAAACCATTGGTTTCTAAGCTGAGATTTGTGAAGATTTTTTGAGGGGTGTGCACCACAGGAATTTAAGTTTTTGAGTTACACCCAAAGTTTGTTCTTTTTTGTCATGAATCCACCAACCAATATATTACTAATATATCAATCAAATTGCATTCCAAGCGGTTTGGTTTTCTTTTCGTATTTTACACGTCTGCGATATTTCGCGATAACTGAGTTTATTTGAAAGTTGCGACGAAAAAATATGAGTACGAGTACGCAGAAGCTGTTTCTAGTCAGTAACTCAATAGAATGGAAATTAGATTAAATCAGTCAACCATCAGCATAGAATTTGGTTGAATATGGTAGTGATTTTTGCACCACGGGATTTAAAATTTTTCTTGTTTTAAAATATGATTGGCGTCAGCCAGTATAAAAAGTTTAAAAATCACTGACATAAACCATTAAACTTAAAGGCAACTTATCATAAAGTTTAAATATGTTCTACGTACACAGAAAGTATGAGGCCACTTACACTTAACACGTAGCAGTGTGAAATTGATTAAGCCTGTTGCAATGCGACATGATAAATATAACGACCTGCTATATTCACGGGACATTAACAAACCACTACATTCAAATTAGAGTAAGCATGAGGTTATGCTACAGTACCTTTCATTAACAGAGCAATATCATGCAGGAATTAACGGGACATGACCTAAAGAAATTAGAAATGTAAGAGTGAAGTGCTATTATCTATTACGAGCGGCAGCACAAGCAAGAGATAATAAAATAAAACAGTTCTTCATAAACCATTTAGTGTCACATTCCATATAATTTTTTTTACAAAACCTGTTGCATAAAACATTAAGTAACGAAGTCCTTTTGGTTGAATTTGAAATGTATTTTTGGACCCTCATGCAGACCTCAGTTTAAGAACCTCAGGTAAAACCGCAGTTTGATCAAAACTAACTTCAAACTTTCTACACAATGATACCCATTTCCTTGGGTTTGCACTCTTGTAAGAATGCATTAGAATTTTTTTGTTTCTTTTTTCCTTAAATTTTGGTGAGACATTGGGTAACTGTATGTTTAATAAAACAAAAACCTCCATCACATTTTGAAGTAAAAGCCAACGCTCGTCCGAAATCGTTAAAAATAAACTTGACAAAGACTGCATTGATAACAAAATATCGCGAGCAGTAACTGTTTCTTCTCTCTGTTTAACTGTACTGTCACTTTGACTGTCTACTTTCTCTATATGTAGATCAAAAACACATTGTCAACTCCCAAAAAATCACTTTAAACTTTTAGCAAAGTACTTTTCTGTAACACCAAATCTGATTGTTTCCTTCTACACGATCCTTTTACAAAGTGGGCTCATAAAACCCACTTTATATTTACGCATTATGAACCAGAGAAATAACTAAAATTAGGTATTTGTAAAAAATCGAAATTAAATACTGCTATTTGCAATCGACAAAACAAAATTGTTTTGCAAGACCAGAATACCATTAAAAAGACCACTAGGATATTGCCCTTGTATCCAAAATTTTTTTTCACCAGATACGCAGCAGTTCAAATATTTATACCGTGGATCAGTACCTCTGCTAAGTTTTAGTCGATTTGATCAATCTTGATGTGAGCAACTGAATTTCAAATTTGTGATTTTACAGTACGTCAACATACACTTTATATCAATTAAACGCTGGAATTCGCTCTTTTGCTTCATCTTTAATTAGATTTTACAAAACGTAGATGATCGCTTTTCCTGCTTACTTTTAGCTGAGTAAACTCCTTTTTTACATATTAATTAAAAGCTGAACTCACTTTTTCATACTCTTACACCAGCATCACAATACTTCAGCGATCCAATATTTCACTTTTACAATTAGGAGTTTTGCAAGCTTGGCGATGTAGTATGGGAGCAAGAAATGGTGTCTGCAGGAGAATAAGATCGCAATTTGAAAAGAACTCAAATAGCAACAATCATAGCAATGTGTGGAGCGAAATTAATTGAGAAAAGGAGTAATCAAGAACTTATGGATTTATTGGGTTTGGAAGAAACTTTTAAACAGACCAGCCAAAGCAAACGGAATGCGATGGTATTGGCCTGTTTTGAGGAGGGATAATGACGGTATGTTAAGAAGAGCGTTGAACTTTGCAGTGGTTTGGAGAAGATGACATGGAGAAGGCAGGTGGCTAAACAGGTGGAAGAAATTGGAGTAAGAAAGGAAGATGTCATTGACATACCAAAGTGCACTATGCTGTAAATAAACTCGAGGATCATGAGGTGAATCCGGCCAGTTGGCCTCCTCTGTTAATGGAGACCAAACTGGATTTAAAATATTGGATCTCTCTCTCTCTCTCTTAGTTAAGCTCAGGATCAAATGGTTTAGGCTGCAACTCTGATAAAATTACAGTTTCACACATGCAAAAAACAATTTTTTAACTTTTTGCTGGCATTTTCTGGTTCAGGATAGTATTTCTATAGTGATTTAAAACTTGTAATCTTAAAGACCATGGATATATCTTCTGTATTAAAGTCTTTGTTTGAAGTCAAACATAGTTTGATCCATAGATAAGCATAATCACTAACTTCAAGGACCAACCAAACTGCATATCCTGCTTCAGAACACGTCCCTCCCAGGCATAGTACTAACAGTTTAGTTAACGAACCTCCAACATGACCAGTCAGTCATCAAGCAATTGACTTATTTTTCAACCACGATATGGAGCAGGCAATTATATTGAAAAGAAGAAGGCCAATGTTGCGTTCATAGGTCAAACAGCGGCATAAGACACAGAATGGCACTGTGACCTTATATGTACACTTCTCAGATCTCTGTTTGATTGACACAAAATTAAAAACATGTTGAAGCTTGTCAATCATTTTTGCTAAATGCCTAACTCTGGCTATGCACAAAAGAGCAGGCTACAAGCTCTATAAACGACATTTATTAGAGTTGTGTCATGGTTCTACTACTTTTTAATGTCAATAGTTATGATCATGCACCAATAAATGGCAACCTGCGCTGATAATTTAGCCATATTGCGCTATAGTTTGGACTTACTGACCCACAACATAGAACTAAGTCAGCCTCTAGCACCACAGAGAATAATCCAAATGAAACCATACTTGTACAAACAAATAAAAAAATTCATTAGCACAATACTTCAAAACGTGCTACAAAATTAGCACTTTTCCTGTCTTTTGTCTGCAAATTATAGTTACAAACCAAAATACAATTTCACGGCACTAAATTTTGATTGAAACTAGACAAAAAATTAAAAAGTATACTTTGAATCACATGAAAAAACACTGCATAGCCTTGTTCAGCAGTGCAGATTATAATGCAACTGAATGAAATAAATTTCCCAACTAAATCTTAAACCATTTGGTGTTGTTTTAAGTGTGCGTATTTATAGCAATTTATTGCTTTCTCACAGTGTTTTGATCTTTGTTTCAATTATGTGTTCTCGATTAATTGCTACCTTCAAATGAAGTCTTAAAAATTACATCCTTTTCCCTTTTTATCTGTAGAATGTGTTTTCGCATCATTATTTGCTATTTATGGGAGATTTATGTTTAATTACCTCACTACTATGTGCACCAAAAAGTCTACTGAGAAATCCACTGGGTTTTTAGTTGTTTTCTGGTCAATAGTGACTTAACATTTATATTGTTGGCTGCACGTTATTTGTTACCACTGTGGACCACAAAAATTTCTTTCACTTCCCAGGGCTCAAAGATACTGACCCATCTTGACTTCCACAACTAAGTAAACTTTCACAATTGATACAGTTTGGAGCCACTGCACAAAAAAATTTACCACACCTTAATATATTGACCACCAATCAGGTGTAAACTGCAAAAGGAATAACAAACTTCCACACCATAGCCCGGACCCTAATCCACTCTAGTGTTCAGTTCTATGCACGTATGCAGTGTGCACCAGTATGGTGGCACAAGTGTCCATACCGACAAGACCATTAAGTATCATTTGGTCAATGAACATCACAACAAGATGACTTCTGATAAAACGTACACTCAATGATTGAGGTACATCCTCTGCTGAATTGCTATACATTCTTTGCATCTACTAAAATGTAAAAGTTCTGTATACTAACCCTAACCAAAATGCATGATTAGCAAAATCATCAAACTGATATTGACAAATTCTTTAAGATGGTTCTAATGAAATTTTGTGTTTTATTTTTCCCATTCTTTGACCAAACTGACTATAGAGCAAAACCATCAATTTAACATATAACATCAGACGTCAAAACATTTTAAAAGCTAGTCCTAGTGGCACAAAAGATCAGTGCACCATCGATGGTTCATGAGCACCTATTTTGAAAACAGAAATAGACAAAATAATGCCTCAACACTACACTACTTTGTTTGAAATGATGGACCAATACAAGAAGACAGAATCTGCAAGTCAGTTTGGAGGCAGCTAACTGGATTTCAGCCATCAAAAAATGACTGGCCTTGTATTAACACTTTGTCTCAAAATGAAATCATCTAAGCTGCTTAAGCATGCAAACATCTAATTATCAGATAAGTACCTGAAACACTTTCATTGACTTCCATCACTCAGTCACAGTACTGTTTTGTAAATAGTTGAATCAACAATTATCAGATAAAAAACTACTACAAAGCATACAGCTGCACAGTGCAAAAAAAAACTTCAAAATTAAAGCATACCATAAGAATCAAAACATGATAAAACAAACCAAACTACTCCAACCAAAATTAATCTATTTCTTTCCAGTAACCGATTTAATGGGAATATTTGAAGAAAATACACACATAAAATTTTTATAAGTTGAGTATCAACGTTGAACCAGGAGGAATGCTCAGGCACTTAAACAGCGTTTACTGTGATTAAAAAAATCAGCTTGATGGAACTTTAAATGTATAAATTAAGTTACAATGGTGTAAAAAGTAAAAAAATTCAATTTGAATAAAATTTTAAAACAGTTTCATAAGATCTATTTAGTCCATTTAGCTATAAGCATTTTATGAAACACTCATCAATGACCATACCATATTGTGTCAACTAAATAGTGTTAACAACACAATTTTATTATGCATGCTGCATCTCAAATTTTCCTTTCGCAAATAAAAATAATTTGCTGTTTCATCACGTTTATTGGAAAAGACCGAAAAATCATAGTTAACAAATACCACTACAGAATTAATCTACTTTTGGAGTACTTTAAAGCAGTAAGGTGCAGTCCAACATCATATTGACAACATTTTGTAAAATGAGTGGTGGTGACAGTGTTTGCTAAGGCCCTTTTTGCTAATCTTGATGATCATGCAATTGTCCCTTATTTTAACAAATCTATTTTCAATTGGTAAGTGCATAGACTGATGGCAAGAGAAAAATTGTGTTTTTACCATTATCTATAATGCTCGTTACTTTTCCTTTTGAAGTTTCTACATTCTACATCAGCAATTCCAAAGTTTCCAAGCCTTAATCTCTAATAAGAATTTGCTTAATTTTGAATGGCAGCTACTAAACGATTACTATGCAGCCTAATCTAATGCATCTCCTACTCTGAAATGAAAATACTCAACACCCCCTAAATCGAATCTCAATATCACCAGGAAATATTGAAGCAAACTTTAAGAATCACTGCTGTAAACCGGTTTGTTTAGATAAACCTGGTTTTTGGTGCCTTGGTGTCATTACTATGAACTTTAAATTTCTGTTGCTCTTCAACATTTTCATTGAATCTATTATGACTGAAGTGTATTAGCAATTTGCTTTTGATTCAAAATACCTTTTTTGATATTGCTGATGTTCCTGAAACTGTCTTCATTTGCAAGACTCTCATTAATCATGTTGCTAGGGTCATGTTTCTTGAAAGTTTGTGCACACCATCACGCCACTCTGTTTGGTCACTAGCTTTAAAATAACTAGTATAGCTCATTATTCAGATTAAATTTAATTGGATCTTAAGCAGATTTGCTCAATAATTGTCAAGATTGAAGACAGATACTTGAGAAATGTTTTACTTTCAAGTACAGTTTGCTTTGCTCACAGATTAATGACCTACAAACATTATAAGATTTCAGATTTGGTTTAATTTTTAATATGGGGCAAGTTTACAAACGAAAATTGGGATCAAGAAACCACAAATCCACTTATGGTGAAGAGGACGTAAAGATGAAGTAGAATGAGAATGAGATAGGAGGAGAAGAGTATGCCAGAGCTGCCCTAGCAAAAAGAAAAAGGAACAGAGCCGTCTGTCCGAAGCACCAGATCGTAAGGTGGGATAGAGTGAAGTGAGCGAGAACCACACCTTGACAAGAGAGAGGAAGATCAGAGCAGGAGCATGGGAAGGAAAGAGTGGACTTAACAGTGAAGAAAAGCAGGTTCCAAGGAAGTGAGGGAGTGCAAATAAGGAGACCTCTCTAGGAGAAGTAGAAGGAAGCATGAGGGGGTAAGTGGATGTAAAAACTCTTGAGGAGGATCTGCAGAGTCTTGATTTCACTCCATGTCTAGCCAAACCTGAAATGGGGAAGAAGGTTGGGAGACGAAGAGCCTGCTCATAAAATGACAAAGCAGAATGAGTCAGTGTGACTTATAGGAGAGGAAGAGAAGCCTCAGAGAGTAGAAACGGGTTAATGATTGTTGTCGTTGTTTGGTCAGGCACCCAAACTCAATCTGAGCCAGTACAAATCAAGGCTTGGTCTGAGGATCTATGCTTGTACCACCCCAGGCTGCTGCCCTGCCAGATTAGATGCTGGCATTGGTGGTGTTAAGCCAACATCGAGTTGCATCATCCAAAACCTGCAGACCTTGCGTTGCTCTTGGTACATGATGTATGAGACATAAAGATATAACGTGATCTGCAGTTTGTTCAGAGGTATCACATTTGCAATTCAGTGATGGAGTGAAACCCAATTGGTATATGGACGAGTGAAAACGTCCTACACCAATTCATAGGCAATTGAGCCTTACCCAAGATGTTCTGGGGCAGACTCATTTCAAGTGGTGTTGAACTGATCCTGGGAATGAAAGCACAGACCCTTGAAGTACTTTCCAAGTAGCCCGCATTCCATTTATGTTTTGTCCACTGCTTCACGCAGATGTCCAGTTCAGACAAACTATCTAATAGCTTCCACACAGCAGTTACAAATGGGCATCTTGATCTAAGTCTGCCCAGGTGCTCATCCTGGTGCCAAACCAACTCTCCATGCAGTACATAGTCGGGATCATGGATAGGATGATTCTCCAAAGAGAGTGTCACTCCTAATCAATGGAGCTCAGCTGGCTGGATGACTGCGAGGACAGGCAAGTCCTCCGTTGGTGTGGGACGCAAGCATTTAGTGACAATGAGCAAAGCATCATTGTAAATGCTGTCAATGAGTTAAGTATGCGTACTACAAAACCAAACTGGTGCACAGTACTCAGTGGTGGAGTAAATAGACCAAGGAAAGAGCAGAGATGCGCAATGTCTTGGCACCTCCACCCCCATTCAAATTCTGCAAGTTGCCTCAACAGCGCAACTCAGGTGGAGAGTTTTTTGTGCAAAGCCTCGAGGTGGTGACAGAAAGTGAGCGACCTATTCAGCTTTACCCCAAGGTAAGTTGGGACTGGACAGATTGATGATGAAGTAAAGAATGGTTAAATGATGAAGTATAATCAAGCTCTGAGCACCGCTTTTCTTTACTAGTTCTTCAATATCCCTATCAATTATTGAATTTAGCTTTTCAATGTCGAAAACTGGAATTTCTTTGTCTAACTTACTGATGGTATTATCTTCAGAACTAGTGGGTTTGTTATAAAACGTCTGTCTGCCTTCAAAAAAAGGGGAACTCCTATCAGAAGTTAAAAGCAACTTTTCAGCATAGTTTACGCAATCCAAACAAATACTTTCATTAGGTTTTTTTTCTGTTGTTTGAGTATGGTAGCAGTTGTTGTATTTGCATGTCGTTGACAAGCTGCAATTTCATTTCTTTTACTTATTTTAATATTCAGCAAGCAAGATTTGTTATTCACGTGTGTGACGCAAATACATGCTTGTGCAAACTTTCCCGATCTCTTGTTTTTTTGTAATTTATTTTATCGAGTTTACATGTTAAATTGACTTTACCAGCTAGCGATAACTAGAATTTATTAAAAAAATTATACTTTAACTATAAATTTTAAAAATAATTTAGGCTAGTTATAAAATCAAATAGTTGATTTTATTGTTACAGGATGTCCGACACTCAAGTTTCAATATAAAAAAGATTGTGGTTTCTATCAGCGTTGATCTTGGTTGTCATGACTACTAATCCTCCCCCCTAAGTTTGTTCAGAGAGAAAGGCCCAAATGCATAGCACAACCTATCCCAATAGCAAATAGCAGTAAAAATATGATGTAAAATGCACCAATGGGAACAATACCAAGTTGATGTCATAAACATGTAACTAATGTTTCCAATCGGGGTCATTACCTCCAATAAGGGTAATTTCCACTAGTTGATGTAGTGTTCTCTATTGGTTCCCAACATTTTTTTCAAAAAGTAAAAATAAGAACAAAGTTGCTCATACATAGGTGAACTGGTTTATAAAATTACTTTTCTAATGTGAGCAATGTCACCCTGACTGTGAGGAGACTTTGTTCACCTACTGACTACCAGATAACATGCATGGGACAGCAGATATGAAAATGAACAATGTGTAATTGTATAGGTGAAACCACAGTTAGTCAGATTCTGAACTTCCATCAATTGCAGTTCTAAATCTGTAAAACGACAAGTACAAATTTTGAACAAAGTAACCTCATTTGGTGGCAATAAAAGATTACCACCTGCCTGAATCAAGAAACACAAAATCTAAAATACCGATTTTTACTTTCTTGTAGACATTTTACCCTTGAAGGTTATTTTGCTGTCAGACATATTTGTGATTTTCCAACTTCAATGACAAATGATAAAATCTGCACTCAGTGTACACTTCTCCACACTGTACACTCCCCTGCATACTCACATACTAGGTCACTCCTCCCATGCATGCTGAGAATATTATGTTATTGAAAACATCATTGATTTCATACATTGGGACATTTTGTACAACAAATTATTGCTGAACACTTTGTCCATAGACCTGTCATGCTGTTAGTGATATCTTTAGCTATTTTTAACTTAACTTTCACTGATGCTAACCCTACTCCTAACTTTCACTAATCTTAATCATATCTCTAATCCTAACTTGTTCTAATCCTAACCTTAACCCTAATATTAACTCTACACTGCAGATTCCAATTTCTGCAATTCAGTATCTACTGGTACTATGACAATATTTGTATGAATTAAGATCAGAAAAACCATAAAGATTTGACCAACTACAAATACAGCTAACTAAAAAATTTCAAAACAAAATGGGCAGAGTGAAAAATAATTGCAATAGAAGTGTAGTATTAATATATGAGTAAAATAACACTGATGAAAAAATCAGTGTACACACTGCAGTTAAACAATTTGTCATACAGAGAGTACTGGAGTAATAAATCAAAATGAAGAAAATCCAGATAACGTGGTAAGTCTAGGCCTAAAAGTTTTAGTTTATTGACTCAAAGTATCTAAACGATAACTTATTTGTAAATAATGAACTCAGCAGTAATATGCCATAGCAAATTCTTTAGTCGTTTACTAGCCTGCTGACTAAAACCAACTTCGCATTCTCTCCCTGTTGCATGATTAATCAGCCTTGAAGTGACCGGAGTCAAGTACGAACTGTCTGTGTAACCAGACTTGGAATTGGATTTATGAAAACGTAAAAGTTAACTTTTTGTTCTGGAGTTGAGTAAACCCTACAACTATTTCTGTTAGACCGCTTTAGATAGTTAGACTGAAGCAATTCTGTATATTTTAATTTATTTACTATAATTATAGTATTTTTATTATCCAGTCAACAAAAGCTTTTGGAGGTATTACGCATATCAAGTAGCTGTGTTTACATTCCTTCCAAGCTGCCGGTAGGTCTACTGCTACCACAATGCATTTTTGCTGCCAGCCTGATACCAAGCAGGGCAAAGTGCCCTATAGTGCTTTTCTCATGAAGACAACAACGTAAAGCCTTTGTGGATCTTGATTCTTGAAGTCTGAACACGTAATCTTGCTACGTCGACCTAGCACTTTATCTCACTGATCTATGCTGTCGGTTAGCTACCAGTAATAATTTGATCAAACCAAATCAAGCCCGTAGTCAAAAAAGGCAACTAGAAACATTTTATTCCGCTGTAAGACAATGATGTCAATTTGCAACAAGAAGAGATGACAAATTTTTCTTTCAATGATCATCTGAAAATTTGGTTACATCGAGTCTAATGATTACAATTGATTTAGTGTCAGACCAATCTGTAATAACGCCTATAACTTTACAAAATTTACTGCTATCCTTGTGAATTATTCCACTCGTAACATCTGACGACGGGCTTGGATTCGATCTGTAGATAAATAATTGAAACTAGTTGTGCGCGCTGAACGAGGTCTACATGGGTTTTGTACCGTACAAAAATAAACTAAACCATCTGACTTCTATTAGTTACCGGTACCTGTAATTTTTTTTTGTCAATTCCGATCCAATCCCAAGATCCTATGCTTTTGAATCAAAAGCTTATTACCTTCAATCAACGTCTCTCAGTTGCTGGGCTACTTCTATCCAGTATTCCCTCTAAGGTGCGCAGCTGCGTAATTGCGCAGTACCATCATACCATTTGCGCAGTGAAATCTCTTCTTAGCGCACTAGAAACATTTCGAATTTAAAAGTAAACGATCATCAACATTTCTTTTGGATAGATCGACTCCAACAGAGAACGCAATCCATGCATTCTTTAAATTACCGTGACCTGAATTATTTTTTATGTGTGGTGCGTTAAATCCAGAAATGCCCACTTCTGATATTCTAAATTACTGCGATCTGGATTGCTCTATCTCTAGTGTGAATTGAATTAGGTTAATCTGTTTGCATCTTCGCAACGTGGTTCTCAGTCGTAACCTAGGTAGCCGATTAGAAGTGCAGTCGACTGGTAGCCTCTAATTGCTATGTAGTAGCAATATGACATTTACAATTGAGGATTTCGACGCAACAATGCTCTAGCAATTGTTTGTGACTAGTGACTATTTGTCATAAAACTGCATTTACTTATTACTTATTATAAAGTAACTCAGTCTTAAAGGTAGTTGTTATCACCACTGACTCAAAAAGTAAAATAAACGAATTGTTGTACCATACCACTACATCGAAAATGAAGAGAAATGTATACAGAGCACGGGCAGCCGCACTAAGTTACATCAGGGAGTTGGACAAAACAGCACGAAATATTTGATGGCATTTATTGTAATATCATAATATTCATCAAAGAAAGAAGCTCCGCCATAATAACTTATCTTAAGAAAGCAGGAGTTTAAAATTGAGGAGAAGATCGTCAAGTCTCAGCTACTATTAGTCGGTCGTTTTGTGTCAAGTTATTTATACTGCAATTGGCATCAAGTATGATTTCAAATGTTTTCTGAAAAACTCTTAAAGTGATTTGTAATGATTACTCTTCAACAAATTTTTAGCTTGAAAACAATTCGTAAGCGCTCTTATATTTTGCAGGCGACTAAGAATGAGTTTTTTTAACCACAAGCAATCTAATACAGGGAATCCTCGGGTCCCGACTTACGCTGTTTCGAAGTTACGAGCGCGCCCCATAAAATGGAAAATGCCGCTGGACACCCTGCCCAGCCGGAAGACGTTTACCCTAATGTCAAGGTGGTTTACTTTCCACCGAATACCACGGACCTTTTATTGCCTTTGGACCTAGGAGTAATTGCTTCGTTCAAGGCCTACTACCTCAGAAGGACAATTGCGATGGCACTACAGACAACAACTCTTTATATCAGCTGCCTCTATTGCTACAAACCTCTACCGTCTACCTCAGCTGCCTCTATTATTCCAGCTTCTCCACCATCTTATGAATATTTACTTTAATCCATGTGGTATGGAATTGTTTTCTCTTTTTCTAATAAAGTACTATTTTTTAATTACTTTTTACCTTTTATTGTAGTACAATACTTTACAGTACAGTACCTATAGAATAATTTATTTATGATGTTCCGACTTACACTGAAATTCGGGTTACACCGTTTCTTAAGAACGGATCAACGTCGTAAGTCGAGGACTCCCTGTAAAGCTTTTTATCTGACGTCCAAGTAAAATATCTATTGAAGGAAACAAAGCTAAAAGAAAAAAACGGAATTTAGAGTGGAATGGCTAAATACAGCAGTGGAATGTGAGATAATAATTCGCGATGATGCTACTGGTATACACAAGGTAAAAAACAAACGGCTAAACTATCCAAAATCTATAACTATTCCGCGTCAAGGAATGTGATTATCTGTAAAGTTTGTAATGAAGCAGCACTCGATATTGATTTTGGAAAAGGAAAATCATGGAGTGAATGGAAGGTGGACTACCTAAAACGCCACTTGAATCATAAACATCACAGTGAATCAATAAGTAAATTGACTCAGAAGCGAAATCTTGAAACAAGAGGAGGTATTTCGAGCTATTTCACCGCAATGCCAACTGCAGAAGAGAGCAAAGCTTTGAAAACTCCGTCAAGAGAAGTAAAGACTCTCATAGATAGTGTTCTGCTTAGTGTTAAGCTGAATTCATCAATATTGTCCTGCCAAGTGATATATGGCCATATGCCAAAATACACTAAATTGCCACGTTTATGGCGGAGCAAAAATTACGGCTTTGAATTTTTGAAAAGCATCGAATTTGTCGCCAGGGAAGAAGTCATGCAAAGCATAAGACAAGCAACATGTCATACCCTAATTATTGATGAAAGCAATGATATTTCATCAACCAAAATGCTGATATTGTACACTGCAGATGATTGCCGCTTATTGACTGAGACATTGTTTGCAGGGATTATACTTTTTGTTCGCTGTGACAGTCATTCTATTCTAGAAGAAATCAAAAAAATGCGCTAACTCAGCTTTAAAATATTCATGCTCACTAAAAAAAATATTTGCTCAGTGCAAAATTTTCTTAGAGGGAACACTGCTTCTATCCTTTAGACGAATATTTTTTTCTTTTCTTTGCTTAGACTAATTTTTAGCTGTGACTGATCTTCATTTTTCTTCAAACCCAATTGAATTTGAACCATTTTTCCATACATAAAAAACAATTTATGATCCCCTAGCGGCAATACATAAGTTGACCATCCGAAATCGTCATCATGAAGCATCAAAAACCTCAGTTCATGGCGCCCTTGCAGTGTTAAAACAAGACAGCAGAGCATAATGAGGCCTCATTTGGAAACCTCTGCCTTTGGCTAAGATAATTCCTAATTCCCCACGCGCGACCTTTGTTATTCCCTAGTGGTTTGGAGGTTGACCCCTGTTTTGTGAGTTTTTGCGTATAATTAGATTCAAATTAGCCATATCCAAAATGATTCCTTTGTTAGGCTAATTTTATGCTCATAGCCTGTCAGTAATGGCTGGCGAATTTAATACCCTATAGTGATTGTTCCGTCGAATGAGTGGTTAAGGTAAATCATCACCACCAAGCCCTCCTACCAGCGTCCTTGTCGTGGCGGATGGAAACAGGTAATGCTGGTTAATTGGTAGAGGAAGACTGGGCAAGGCAATGGCAAACCAACCCCGCATTATTTTGCCCAGGAAACCTTAATGCAAATGTTAAAAATTTATGAAACAAACAACAATGTGAAGGAGAGTCTACCATTGGAGACTGTCTCGCTCGGTCAGAAAAGTGATGTATCATCTCAGGTCAATACAGATCGTCAATCAGCTACTGAGTGGTTAAAGAAAGTTAACAAAAAACATCTCGCAACGCAAAGAATTGCTACGTGGAATGTTTGCACTCTATATCAAAAAGGTCAACTTGAGAACGTGATGCAAGAAATGCAACGCCTGGAAATTGATGTTCTGGGCTTATCAGAAGTAAGATGGACTGACACAGGCTCATTCGACAAACAAGGATATCACATTATATGGTCTGGTGGACAAAAGCATGAACATGGCGTTGGTTTTATTCCTAATAGCCAAGAGCAAAAAATCGTACAAGGATCATTTGGATGTTTCAAATAGAATCAATTTACTCAAGCTAAAATCTCAAAATATCGATGTTTATTTGATTCAAGTGTACGCACCTACTATGGATTCAAATGAAAATGCCATTCAAGAATTTCATAAAGATCTTGATGCAACCAAGAAAAAATGCAAATCTGGAGAAATGCTGTTGGTCATGGGTGACTGGAATTTAAAAATTGGTTGTAGTGTGAGCAACTGATGGTTGGTGGTTATGGTCTAGGACAGGGGTCGGCAACCTTTCACTAGCTGCGGGCCAAAACTAAAATCTGCAAGGTCTCAGCGGGCCGTATAAATTTACCATTAACAGTGTTGTTGTTAAAACGTCCGAATTTATGAAATTTTAATCAGAATAACTGCTGATTTAACAGTTTATAACGGCAGCATAAAAAACAGCATACATTTATTGATACCGTCAGGAAAACGTTAATGCGATATTTCATGTTGTGTTTTATTTGAAAGTTTTTGAAGTTTAGATGATAAGTTGTTAGAAAAGAAGCATAGAATTTTGCAAATGTTCATCAGTAGGTTGTGCTCCCAACTAGATCTTGGTTAGTTTCATTGTCGAAAATAATTGTTTACACGCATAAGTGCTGCCAAAGATGGATGCCATCTTTTTGCATGTTTAACAAAATGAGGATATCGTTTGGATTGAAGATATTTTTTATAAAAGTCAAGCAGTGATAAATGCTCACAATGAAACTTTGATTTTATCTCGTAGCTACACTACAGCTCAATTAACTTTATTTGATGTTTTTCTGGTGCAACGTCGACCTATGTATCAAATGGAGTACTAAACAGTCTAATATGATTTTCGCAAGAA
Source organism: Trididemnum clinides (assembly GCA_963675345.1). Taxonomy (NCBI): domain Eukaryota; kingdom Metazoa; phylum Chordata; class Ascidiacea; order Aplousobranchia; family Didemnidae; genus Trididemnum; species Trididemnum clinides. Next base: position 21,881,808 of record OY776305.1, read on the forward strand.
CGAATGTCACTAAAGCGAGATGAAAATTCAGTTCTTAAATGTCGTATCATAGACACGAATAAACTAATGCCCATAGATTTGTTCTCTTGCAGTGTAGCAAAAGTGAGCATAATTTGCATTTCTCAACTAAATTTCACAAAGTCGGAGTGTTGTTTCGAACGCGCGTACGTAACTCCACATCTCATGTATCAATGGCAGCTTTCCCTGAAGCTGCAAATTCAGCTTGTCCAAATGCGATGTCAAATCAACCATAAACGCGAAATTAGAGACCCATTCTTGATTGCGAAATTCGGTAGCATTTGTGTTTTTTCAAGAGAGATTGCTATTTTTTTCTTTCAATATGTACTTTCTTCGTAGCATTTCATCTCGACTAAGCCATCGTACATTGCAGAAATAAAGCAAATCTCCATACAAACCACTGTTTGTAAAAGTAGTTGACGAAATTGACGATGGTTCAACCATCGGAACAAAATAAAGTTTACGGCCTTTACCACTAAGTCTATGATGCTCTTTAAGGTTGACACCTTTGCGCACAATGCTTGCTAATGAATGAGCCGCTGTAAGTTTATAATGTCCCTATTAATTCCATGGTCTTCGACGAGTTTTTGAAGCAAAAACACAACACCTATATTTTTCCAACTATTGACGGGGCTCTATCAGTAGTTGTTGAAAGCGGTTTTGAGAGATTCAAATTCATTGCTTCAAGGCATTGAAGTAATGGTTTCAGAATGTCGGTTCCTGTAGTAGTACCATTATAGAAAGCAGTTGAACAAAATTTTCAACAACATAAAAATCTCCGTTTATTCCACTCACAAATACTGCCAGCTGAGCAGTACCTGTCGTGCCTGTGCTCTCATCTATCGCTATTTAGAACTGTAGATCTTCAAAACAATCTTTTTGATTGTATTTAACGTTCTCAGAAATCTTTCTTATTCGTCGGGTAATGGTTCGAGCTGAAAAACTGAAATCAAAAAACAATTTTATTTTCTCTGAACATACGGTTTTAACAACAGCCATCATGCATTTTTTCACAAAGTCGCCATCAGTAAACGGTCTCTTGTCTTTTGCTATTAATTGTGCTACCTTGTAGCTAGCAAGAATAATATTTTCCAATTCAGTGGTTTGTTTTTGAAATACAGAACTCTGCTGTTTTAAGGTGGTTCTAAGTTGATTAAATTTGTCTTTTCTTGTTTGACCCGTAAACTTGGAAAAATTAGTATACTTTGTATGATAAAGGCGCTTTATTCCTTATTTTCAGCAACAGAAACGTTGCAAATCGAACGCGTAGGTTTACCAAAATTGTTAATAAAACAGTACTGAAAGTAATACAACAGGCAAGCGACGTGCCTGTAGCACTTCTCTCAAAAAATTATTTGTTCTCCCATTCTTCATTAATAGCTCGACACTCAGCATCATCTTTTCTACGTTTTGTCAACATTGCCAGATTGCTAAAAATTGACAAATATGTGCTTAATAACCATCATTAGCTAAACTTCTCGGTAAATATTAAACAAAGTTACAATTAGAAATTGGGGTATATCGGACATTTTAATTACAAAGCTGAAACTGCCAAGCACCTTTATGCAACCTTTCATATGACTTCCACTCAATTCTCTCCTTGGGCGCAGCTATACTACTACGAATGAAATATACCACCAAATTTGAAAGAAAGGTTGAACGCAAATGTAACTCAAATTGCTGTCAGTTATCAGGTACGCAAACAGTACGTCATCAAATATGAGACACTTGGTTTACTTTAGCGTCATAAGGTGTTAAGATTTAAGTAATAGTACACAAGAAAATAGTTGACGTTGGCTTAAAAAAGCGTAGGAAAGTATAACAGGCTTGCATTCACCATTATAATGCAGTTGACAAACTTCTATAGTAAATCAAAGGTTTACGCCAGCACATAATGTTCGATTTCTAAATAGTTTCTCATAAGTATACAGTGCCAGATAATTGCAAAAAGGGCAGATCAATAAAATAAAATACGCTATTACTAGGCGGGGCGTATCATTACTAAAATTTGTAAAAAAGCTGCGGGCCGGATGATTTTCTTTGGCGGGCCGGATCCGGCCCGCGGGCCGTAGGTTGCCGACCCCTGGTCTAGGAAGTAGGAATGAAAGAGGAGATCCACTGATTGACTGGTGTCGTGAAAATAGCATGGTTGTAACAAATGCTTGGTTCAAGAATCATCCGAGACGTTTATACACATGGAGATCTCCAGATGATTTAACCAGAATCCAAATTGGTTATATTTTGTCATCAAAAAGATTCAGAAATTCCATACTTAAATGCAAGACCTACCCACAAGCAGACTGTAACGCTGACCACATTTTGCTGGTAGCAACTTTGCGACTGAAACTTAAAACTTGTACAAAACCTAAAATAACATTGAAAAAAGATTACAGCATGTATGAACAAAAAGAAATCATAAAAAATATCCACACCAAAACGGAAACTGCTTCATCAAGACAGCAAGTAATGGACAACAACGATGTAAATGAATGTTATGAACTCTTGAAACTAGTGACAACCATAGCGCAAGAAGAATTTCCTTTACTTCCTAAGAAGTAACAAGAAAGTTGGATGACCCCTGAAATCAAAGATTTGCTGAAAGAGAGAAGATACACAAAACATGACTCGGTTAAAAACAAGAACGTTGATAAACTAATAAAATTAAAGTGTATTTGTGCGCACGAAGAGTACTTGGATAAAAAATGTGAAGAAACAGAAGCTCTTTATCGATTTAATCCTAAACAAGCACATAAACATATTAAAGAACTGAAACGCAAAATATTTACAAATTCGTCTGGGATTATCAAGGACAAAGATGGAACAATTTTATTTGAAGAAAATGATATTAAACGTCGCTGGTTGGAATATGTCAGAGTTATATGATGAACCAAATAGATCTGCCCCACCGTTATATTTTAAAGAGCCATTAACCGGACTCACAATTTTGAAAAGTGAAATTCAAAACGCACTTTCGAGTATGAGAAACGGGAAAGCTTTAGGCTCAAACAAAATATCTGCTGAAACTCTCAAAGCATTAAATCATTTCGGCCTGGAACTTCTACAGTTACTTGCAAATGCAATTTACAATAAAGGTGTATTTCCAGATCAGCTCTAAAAATCAACTTTTATAACTATACCCAAGAAATCAGGTGCTGTCGACTGTGAAAATTTTTGTACAATTTCAATAATGAGCCACGTGACCAAAGTAATACTCCGGATTATCATGCTCAGAATCAGATATAAAATACACCCGGAAATCTCTACTGAACAATATGGGTTTATGAAAAATAATGGAACAAAAAACACCATTTTTGTGCTTAGAATACAAATGCAGCAAACAATGTATCTCTGCTTTATAAACTGGAAAAAAGCGTTTGATAGTGTAAATCATAAAAAACTTCTTCAACTTCTCAACAAAATTGCTATTAATAGCAAAGATCTCAGGCTCATCCAAGCATTGTATTGCGAACAAACTACTAATGGTAAAATTGGTTTTGACGTAACTGGTGATACACAAATCAAAAATGGGGTCCGACAAGGCTGTGTTCTATTCCCACATATGTTTAATCTATACAGTGAAATTATTTTACGTGGCATCAATGACTTTGAGGGAATAAAGGTAAATGGAGTTAATATAAACAATATACATTACGCTGATGACACTGTCCTCATTTCAACGTCACCTAGGGAGCTACAAAAGATGTTAAATGAACTGGAAAAAATTAGTGAACAATATGGAATGTCAATCAATGTCAACAAAACAGAACGTCTCGTAGTTACTAAACTAGAAACAGTACCAAGACTTACCACTTTTTTTGAAAGGAAACTAATTTAAACAGACAAAACATTTCGATATCTTGATTCACTTGTTTCACGTAACGGAAGGTTTACTAATGAAATAAAAAGAAGATTTATACTGGCCAAACAAGCATTCTTAGACTTGGGATATATCCTCCGTAAAAAAAAGATGAGTTTCAGGAGCAGATTTTGTTTGTTAAAGTACTATGTGTGATCGGTGTTCTTATATGGTTGTGAATCTTGGACTATGACAAACGAAACTATCAAGAAAGTCAACGCATTAGAACTTTGGTTCCTACGGCGAATGCAACACATTGCTCATGTTACCAATAAAAATGTTCTAAAACAAATCTGCCAAGTTAGACAGCTTCTTAACACAATCAAAAATTGGCAGTTGCAATTTTTTGGACATATTATGAGACAGGAGAATCTGAGGCGAACTTTAATAACTGGGCGTATCAATGGAAAACGAGCACGGGGTCGTCAAAGGTACAATTATTTGGATCAATTAAAAACATATACAAGCCTTAATACGGAAGAACTGCTGCATTTTGTCAAAGATAGAAGAAAATAGAAAAACATTTGCATTAATGCCGCCGAGGCCTGGATCAGGCATGACACTTAATGATGATGATGAGTGATTATTGTCAATTGTTGAGAGCAGTTGATGTACACCGTTGAAAAATGTTGCCTACATAGATTGAAAAATTGCTAGAGTATGAGCTGCCTAGTCTCACTGAAATACAGCCTGTTTTTTTAAAAACTTTATTTCAAAAAGTGGTATTTGCCAACATCTTGAGACAAAAATATTGTCAGCATCCCTCTCAATACAAAGTAAACCATTACACCTACGTTGCAGAGGCCTCTGAAACTTAGGGTTTCGCATTTAAAGTTGTAACAACCGTTAGGTATTCATCAAAAATTTTGTATACTTATATTTTGATAAAAGCAAGCTTCTTGTTATATATTCCAATGAGGTGGGGGACACATGTTTTAACTACGCCTCTGTATGCGACAAACATTTTAAAAATTTAGGTACGCCTGAGCTAATTTAATCTTTATCGTTTTCTAAAATATCTAAATTAGCATACTCTCTTGTTTTATGCTTTAAACGAGCCACCATAAAATACACGATAGGGCCACTACCAGCTGCGATTTCGGCAGATTAAAAGTCGGAGCTGCTTATTCGTGGCCCGCTGCTCTTGGTACGTTTTGTTTTTGGAGCATCTTTGTCACCGAGCAATAATTAAAAAATGGCACGATGGTGTAGTGGTAAGAGCGTCTGCTTCGCAGTCGATAGACCTGGGGTTCATTCCCTAAGTCGATTTATACCAAAAGACTTTAAAAGATGGTATTCACAGCTATGCTTAGCATAAAAAAGGGATAGTATGGAGAACAAGCCGGCAAGCTTGCTTTTTGTGTCCTTGGGCAAGGCACTTAAAGGGACGCCTTCACCTTTATGTGGCAAACAGGTGGCCTACCCGTATTTCACCGGCCAACTATTGTAAAGTTGCGCACCCAGCATGTCGTAAGAGGCGACTCTTGGGCACCCACCAGTGGCATTCCGCCTTGTTGGTTGTGGGACTACCAGTCACTCATGACTGGTTCGAAATTGACTGCCATCTTCACCCTAGCCTAATTTTTATAAGGTTGACGGCATGAATTTAAATTGCCGTTCGTGCCGTACCTCCATCCCGAGGAAGAGGAGGGTAATCACAACCACAACAACAGCAAAAATTAAATGTTTTTTCTTTCTTTTGAACTAATCCTGATATTACTTTAATTCATTTCACCCTGTCCTCGTATTAGAAGTATAACTTTGGGTCTATTTATCGTATCCTTTCCCCATTTTTAGTTTGGTTTAACACAAAGTCAAATCAAAGCCTACAGGCAATTTGTGCAGAGACGTTGCTTTCACTCATGATCTTATTGAAAAGTTCTGCTTTCTTGGTTAATTCTTCTTTCTAACATCTCTTTTTATGTGAAATCCGTTGCGTGGAACTCACTCTTTCCGTATTGCTGGTTTGACTACTCTCTTTTACTTCGAGGTGCTGCTCTTGACAATTTTCCCAATCACAAGGTCACAAGTGTGATCTGATCTTTTAAAGTGATCTGTCATCTGGTCTATTTATGAGCCTAAACCCTATTCTTTGAGGAAGGGAGGCAGCGAAAAATTTAGCAAATGCTCACACTGGGGTATTAAAGTCGCGCTTTCTTTTTTGGCAGGCCCAGTTTACTACAGCTTTTCTGCGGCAACCTACGAAATCAGCCAGCAATTAAGCAAAATTTTTGTATGCTTAAAGTTCAGACAGCTCAGACAAAACCGCCATTTCAACTTTTCCTCCTTTAAGACTCTCGCTCTTTCTTTGCTGTGTCTTTGTTATGTAAGCGTAAGCGCAAACAATTAAAAATGTCACGCCGTAAGCGTCAACGTAAGTTAAAACAAAAATATACGGCGTAAGCGGTAGCTTAAAGTTTAGCGCATATATGTTTTATATCCGATAAAGGGCTCGAGCCATTGAGCTTGGATCTCACCACATCTGCCTGGGTTCAATATAAGTTTAACAGTCTGCGTACATACTGTTGTCGGACTTTTCAAATAACTGGTTGGTATTTGCCGGTTTGGTTCTTAGTGTGGCACGAATAACTCACTGGCTGCTCTTAATTGGAATTGGGTGGCTTATGACGGATAAAAAGTGGATTTGCTGTAAAGCAGACCTGATACAGCAAAACTGTTCGCATTTTTGAAATCAGCAGCACAAATTGCACCAGAAACAGCCAAGAGTTTCCGAACCTCAAAAAATTCACAGACTAGTCTTATCATCTGCTTAAAATGTGACAAAATTTTAATTGAGAAACAGTGAAGAAAAATACTCAAGTGGCTTTAGCCTAGGCAAAAGCAAAAATCACTTTGGTATTATTTTCTTAATTATATCATTTTACGAATCACGAAGTATGGATGGTTTGCTTTTGTTTGGCGAGTTTACACTGCATGTAAGAAGAATTGGACCCAAGCCCCGAAGTGACTTGATTTTCCAGAAAGATATCCTGCTACATATAATACACTGTACTTTTTTAAGAGATAAAACCACAGATGCAAAGTATATATTGTGCATTAAATTGAATTATGACTAGGCGATGCAGCAATAGCAAACAGTGTAGTTCATAGCTTAATGGCCGTTCAGAATGGGCGTATAGTTGGTTGTTTTTGTTACGCTACGCTGTTCCTAAAATTTCAAGGTCTTTTTCACCAACTGTACAATTAATAATTGTATACATGTCAAAAATCATTATCAATAACTCATAACTTCACTTTAATTAAAGTTTAAAGCATTGAAGTTATTTTTCAACAATCAACTAAGCCAACAACTTTTTACAACCTCCAAACTGCAGTTGTCTCGCAAAACACTTGAGTGATGAACAACAAATCCCGTTAACCCTTTGCTGATGGACGATTTTAGGCATGTGCGGTAGTTAGAGAAGAGAAAGCAGTGCTGATTGTGATATCATAAGAGTGTGGCCGTTTTTCGTTTATCGCTCATTTGTTATCATTATTAAAAAATATTTGACTCTGAAAAAATCGCATATTTAAATGCTTCCAAAAAAAGTTTACGCTGACAATATTCGCTAGGTAGTCGCTAAAAGTATACGGCGTACCTAGTTCCGTAAACCCCTCAAAGCAATGACGGCGTAAGCGCCTGCGTAGACAAAAACTTTACGCCCTAAATAAACGGCTTGAACGTCATTTCTACATCTAGTATATCTCTGGCAGTCATACATTTCTTTTCCAACAACAAACTAAGTCAGTAAACCAGCTAGACGAAATTTGCTGCTTCAGCCCACAAGATTTCGATTTTTGCAACACCTCCGGTAGTCACTCATCTCTTATTCTGGACTGAAAGTATACAGTCACTTCAAAATTTCTCCGTACACTAGTCACTTCGGTCTCTTTCAAAGAACTTGATTTCCATCTTCATACTCCCAGGGGTGACTTGTGCATTGGATTCTAAACAGAGAAAACGTCATAGTGACCTACAATCGAATAGATTGATTTGTAAAAACTACATACAGTTTGATACTGAGCCGGGAATTTTGACTTTTTGGAGGGCTGTACGCAAAAAAGTGATGTCACTTCCATGTCAAATAATCAATCGCTCTTGACCAGCAGTTGTCACTTTTTTTGCTGACCGTGATTCTTTTGTTTTGTCGGAGCCATGAAATTTGTTTGCTGAAAAACTTTACAATGGACAAATTTTATGTCATAAGCACATTACCGGCAGTTACAGAATGCGAATATTACCAACCACGTAAAGTAAATACAAAAAGTCTAAAAGTTGAGAGGGAAAGGTCCCCCTCTGAAGCAAGAACCCTGGTTGGAGTATTCTTCGAACTGAACATTATTTATTTGCATACTTCCCACCGCGCAATCTTGGCTAGTGCAAATAAGTCAGAAAAATAAATTGTTAAACCACCTCTCAAAAACTAAACTTGTACCTCAAAACGCTATGAGTACCCCCGGTTGTAACCTCTGCTGTAAACTGAAATACATCTAACGCTGCACTTGCACGAGGTTAGTTGAGTTTGAATTTAGTGTTTCGTTTCATTTCTTGTGAGAGCAATTTAAATCGGCTAAAAATTCATTTGTAATCAAATCTATCAATATAGATCTTTTCCTAAACTACGTTTTAAGGTAAAGAATCAAGTTAAAAGAAATGGTTCTCAATTGTGAATACCAATCGTCACAAAGTTAGAATTTTTTCTTTATTACAGGGACGTAGGAGAAGGAAATAGAAGGGTTATATCCACTTCCCGATGATTATCATGCACAACAAAAAAGCTGGAAGAATTTAGTGTTTGAAAACGTGAAGACCATTATTTTTAGAAAACATGCGTAACTTTGGTAAACTTTTTTAAAGTCCTAGCGCACACAATTTTTCCACCCAACAATCAAAATCTTAGTTACGTCCCTGCTTTGACCCCATCGCCAGAAGTCAAACGGAGAAAAGTTTTATTAGCTCAATTCCTGCTCCCAATACATTCTAAGTAACGAATTAACGCTCACATTATTTTTTATTGCACAACTTATTGACACACTTACATCTGTTGCTAAAATCATAAAATCAAGAATCTTTTCAAGTGTTGATCTCAAAAAAAACAAAGCTTTTGAAAAGGAAATTACGAATCAAAAAATGTGTCAACCCCGAACAATCACCATCTGATAAGAAGGCTGCCTTTTGATGCGGACGCGTTTTGAACGTCATCAAAAGAACACATCGCAAACAACTCCTTATGAGCTTTTTCACTTTATTGTTAAAAACTCCTATTGAAAAGAAAGGAATCAAAACAAGTCGTGTTTGTGCTCTTGCAATATTTGAATAAATAGTACTAAAGAAACAAGTGGCTTTTAGAATTATACATTTATAGTTTTTGTGCTGAATGTGCAGTAGGCTTGTTGGCTTCAAAATTTTTTATTTAGCCAGTAATGCTTAATATTACGTAACAGACTATCAACAACGGAGATTGTTATAAAAATGCATTCTCACCTTCATATCCCACAATATTTCATTGTTCATAATGTATATTATCATATTTAAAGACGGAGCAGTTTGGTCTTCACTCTTGACTAATCTCTAGAAAGGTTACCACCAGGTGTTTGGCATAAGCTTGTTACCGCACCTCACTCAAAAACCTTGGGCCAAATATTCTCCGTTGTTAGGTGTAAAACTGTTTAAACTATTTTTAAACGTGATAAAAACTTCTCATTCACTTGAGGTGTTTACAATCAACTGATTGTCTTGTCTTTTTCTATTGTGACAAGTCAACTAAGGAAACTCACTTTAAAATTTACGAGTAGGCATAAACGCCGCCACAAAGATTTTCCGGTGTTCCCAGCTCACTAAAACATGGAGATTTTGGAAGCCATGAAGAATCGAAGCAAGTGATACAGTACCTTGAATGAAAATTCTGTAGAAAAACAAGAAGCTACAATATCAAAAATAGTACCTACAAATTTATTGAACGCTCCAAGTCAAAAAGGCCTGATTTAGTTTATGTTTGACCATAATCTGTTCGCTATGGTTGTCGAGCTAAAAGAGTTGATTATTTTGCATTAGGCCATTGATTCCCAGTAGCTACGCAATGCGAACAAAACATTCAATAAATGCTAAATATTAATAGTGTACGATAAATGTCCAAACCTTGATCTCCAAAAAAGGTCTGGTCTTCAATTAAGAAGCTCCACCTCCTTGAGATTGATCGTAAAAGTGGATGCGTGCCTGCGACGTCATTGAAATGTAAAAACGACGCGAGAGTATCGCGACGCCCCCTTGAGAATCTCTACACTGGGCCTGGTTCTAAAGAAAAAATGTCGATCACTTATTCTTGATTGTTGTTGGAGAGAAATAGACGAAAATGTTTCAAAATTCTAAATTATTTTTGTGACAAATTCCTTACAAAAATGAAGATCAATGAAATACAAAATGAATAGCACCTCTTCATGCTCTTCTCGCAATGCTGTTAATAGTTTAGATTAGAATCTAATCTTACAAATTTAAAGCTTTAAACTCCAAAGAATTCACAACAATACAAGCTGGGATTATCGGTTTAAAATCTATCATTCACAATAGAAATACGCACGAACAAGTTATCGGTTTTAACAACTGAGTAATAGCAATGACTAATACTCTATTGCTATGAAAAAAGCTTGTGTATTATTAATAGCAACTCTACAACCAAACCTAGCAGATAAGAAAGTTATAACTTAGCGAATAAAAGTATTATCAACAAGCTATAATTTCAAGCAAAACTAATTGAGTAGGTCAATTTGCTGGATGTTCTGACTGCTAATGAAGCTGTTTTTTTGGGTGTGCTTGCTTAGGCATGGGTTCTCAAATCTAAGATCTGCAAGTCGGATGAGTCCCATGATTTAAGTTTTTTCGGCCGGCCATGTTGGGTCCTAATATGGCTAGGGGAAATATTTATCAAATAAAGATTAATTGACAAATTTTCGAGAAATCTGCCTGAACAAATATCTGAACCCGAATAATACGATCCTTAATGGCATAACACCATTGTTCAATATAAACATCATTTATAACCACAACATTTCTTTGGTTCACTTCTTTTTTTATTCGCTGATATTCTACTGAATGGCGTAGCCAAATAAAATTGCTTGGCTATAGTGGTCACAAACGATTACTGTTTTCTTTAAACTAATTAGTGTAAGCAAGCTTATAGTGTAAGCAACTAAAGAATGAAGATTTTAATTGGGTTTATATCTGTTGCATTCACTCTGTCGCTCTAAGTGAAGTGATTACCCGGTCCGCAATGGTCGATTCGCACCATCATCTGGCCAAAGGTGGCTTAAGTTTGTGAGGATCAGGGGATAAAGTAGTATTATAGCGCAAGTTTTCCGTCCCAAACATAAATTTGGTTTAAGGAACCAAAAAGGAAAAACCCAGGAAAACATTTGGGAAGGGCAAATTTTTTCGGAAATTTTTCGGAAAAAAGAAAAATTGACCAAATTGTGATATTTTGTTGCCCTTGCTTTTTAGTATTGAAGGTAAATTGCGCATCTTGATTTGCACGAAACGGGTTCATTTTATGCCACAAGATCACCGGTAATTCCATCTTTGTGTAATTGCTATTTTAGAAATGATGTGAGTAATGAAGTCTAAGGAAATTTGAGAAAAAATTGAAAGCAAGCAATACCCCAGCTTAGGTTCGCTCCACAGCAGCAACAGATTATTTTGTAAAACTTGAAAAACAGCTAAGCTTTAAAATAGAATTCAAGAAATGTGGGAACACAGTCCCCTTTGCTCTCTCCATAATGAAAAAATGAATGCATTCAAATTTGAAAAATCAAACAACAAATTTTGAATTAAAATATTACAATTAATTATACATGTTTTGCCGGTTACAAAAACTGATCAGCGGGTGAGCCTTGAAATCACATTGAGCTGATCCTTAGCGAAAAAGTTTGAGATCCTGCGTTTTAGCCCTATATTTATATAAACAGAGTGGAAAAATTAATTACCTAGCATTTTTTTATCAAATTAATAAATACATTGCTGTGTGAAAGAACAAAATGCCAATTAGTTCCATGAACACGCGGCTTACCCATGAGCTATACAAGCCTCCTCCTAAAACTTTAGAGCAACTAAGATTTGAAGGAAGTCCTCTCTCAAAGGGAAAGGGAAGCACGTTTGGATTCCATGGAGTGTCAAGTATTGTTACTCCCACAGGAAGCCCACTGGTCCGCGAAAAGCATCTCACAGGCGCGCACAAAAAAGTAAATACCTTGAATTTTTTGCTACCAGTGGCGTATCGAGAAACAAATTTAGGGCGGAGAGGAACGGAGCATCTTTAGACCTGCTTTAAAGATCAACTCCAAGAAACCAAAATTTTTGCCAATTTGGTCTCCAAACATGCGTGTGAACCTTTTTTGGGGTGAAATTAACCGTCTCAAAGCAAAAATTTGCTTATTTTGGTGTCCAAGCTTTTTCTTTTAGACTTATAAATTCCTTTTTTGTTTCAAATTTTTGCATCTGTGATACCTTTTGCGTGGCAAAGGGGAAGGGGAGATCGGGATCAGCTTTTTTTCCCTCTAATTCTAAATACGTCATTGGTTGTGACTAATTTTTCTTTGCCAACATCATGCACTTTGATAACTTCCTTAAAAGGAAATTATTTGATAGAATTTCAAGGGGCAGTTGTTTTTAGCATTGCAGTAGAAACGTGGTGATCTACTCTAGTGAGTGTTTCGGATTTTTCTGGAAACATATTGCAAGATAAACCGCAAAATTACGCTGTCTACATCACGAACATGAAATTTGCCGATCAGGTTTAATAAGCAAATATGGTTGCCTACTACATTTGTTCAAAATGCAACAAGGGAGATACAAAGATTCCCTTCTTAGCTAAATTGATCTGCGTGAAAAATCGAACAAAATTGAGTACAACTTCTTTATGTTCTCATTTTTGGATGCTAGTTAAAGAACCACACATTTGTATAAAGCTGAATTATTTTAAAAATCCAAAAAAGATCTTTAGATTAGACCCTTACAAAACTATGTGTTGCGCAAATAAATTCTTTGTTAGTTTCCTAAGTGGGAAAAAAGTGCGCAAAAATTTCATGAGTAGGGACCTAAAAAGATGTTATGTATAACTTTTAAGCAACCAATTGAGAAGTTACTTATCTACAGACCGCTGTTGTGGAACCAGTGACAGATGTCAATGGAGGATACAGAAATGCGGATTTATTAAACAATGACTTTGACGCAATTACAAAGATAAAAAACGGAGGTGCTATTGGATTAGGAGGTGCTGCAACAGGAGTGTCTAAAACTGGAACCACTGTCGCAGCAACAAGCAAAGGAGCTGGGTATTGCTGCTTGTGCCACGGATTTTGGTGTTTTCGTTGCTGCTGGTTGATATTCCTCCTAGGACTTTTACTTGGAGCTCTAATTGCTGGTTTGGTAACTGGACTAGTACTTGGAGGTCAGGTGGAAGGTAAATAGTCCAAAGAAAACTTGTTGTTTTTCCAAAGAAAACAATTGCATTGCGTATCCAGCTTTCATTACAACAAAAGTGTAAAGTTAGTGTTTATGACGCCTTGCTATATAATAGTAATCTGAACAGCGCGAAAGCTCTGCTCAAGCCCGGCCCGAAATTCACTCTTGGGTTCTATTCATTGCCTACAAATAACGAACCCCGCCCGGACAGAAAAACTTTCCGAACAATCAGGATTCGGCCCGTGACAAAAATTCCCACTAAATTACAACTCGACTTGAAGTTGCAACTTGTTTGGGTATAAGCCCGGCTCGAACTTAAAAATTGTCGGGCACAAAGTAGGTATTTTTGGTCTAAAACAACTTTTTTAGTTGTATTTTAGAACATATTAACAAGGTTTCGGATTGAGAGGTTTAGGAAAAAAGTTGTTGTTTCAAAATGCTCACCTGTATTTACACGCTTTTATGGTTACGAGGGCAAAAGCCATAAAACACGCCCCGATGTCTATTATCATTGCTGCCGTTAAAACTTTACTAAATACTCTGTTTATTCACTGTCATTGCGAGCGCGCGAAAGTTCTGTTACTTTACGACTTCAGAAAACAAACGTTTTATAAAGAATTTTTTTGGTAGTGACAAAATCTGACGGTGCTGTAAAATTTTAATTGCTCTCGTACTTACATGCGGAAGCATTGTCATCAAGTTTAGGCCCAAGCCTGGCCCGTTTACATGAGGACTCGGACCGGAACCGATAAACACAGATTTGACCTGGGTCCGGCCTGAATAGTTTAATTAAGAATTGATGATGCCAGTAGGCCAAGAGCTGATCCATGCAGACTTCGATTATCTGGTGATACTGACAATAGATCAAGTGCAATTCAATGATCCAGAACCGGATTCATATTTACTTGATACAAAATCCAGTAGAATGCCGATTATCCGAACCAATTGGGACCAAGAGTGGTTCGGATATTCGATTTTTTTTGAATAATCAAATAACAATACCATTATTGTAGCGCACTGCCAGAAAAGAAACCCTAACTACTATTTCTAGTTAATCTATTGTTTAAAGCTTTGTCTCAATCGTCACTACGTTCCGTTTTCTTTTTATAGAAGACATAGTAACTAGATTACTTTGGAACTTGAAAGCTTTTGCACATAAACACAGTCCGTTATCAAGCACAGATAGCGATTTTTCAAGATAAGAATGTAGATGCGCCTTTATGACGTTTGTCAGAGTAGCGTGCGGATAATCGGCGTTCTACTGTACTTTACTTAGCTGTTCTTAAACTCTTTCAAGTGGTGGACTCATTTTCAGAGCTTGCATTGATGAAATTTCCTCATCAGTTTCCCATCTTTTTTAAATCTTGGATAGTAGCCTGCAATGGTTGTCTATCTGGTCCTGTTTTCATCAGCTGAGCCCTATAGTATACAAGAAGGCCAAATACGATGTGATTGGCTAGTACCGCCCAATTTTAAATTCCACATAATGCGCTGGCATTAATTAAGGTATGCATGGCTTCATGTCATGAGTATTCAACAATTTGAGGACACTCCATTGGCATATTTCAAGTTCCACTGCAAGGCGTCGAGATGATTTTTAAAGACTTCTTGTTGTTGTTAACTTCGGCCAATTCATTTTTTTTCTCTGCGTTTGTAGCGGTAAAAGGCTTCCCTGATCTTTGAATGTCGGCCAGTTTTTTCAAACTTCTTTACCAAACAGGTAGTGCTTCGTACTTGAGGAGGAGGTATGCCGAACTGGTTTGCCAGTGTTCTGCTGGCCTCAGCTCTGTTTTCGCCTAATCGATAGTAATTTTTTACTGCAGCGATACGTTGATCTTTAGTCAACCGTGTAGCCATTTGAGACACCATTTCTAAATGAATAAAAGTTAAGCCTATGGTTAGATATCACGATATAAAGTTATCCGCATTACATGTTCACATAAACTGGCGTCCGATGACCATGATAACAACTAAATTCTTGACATTTTACTCATCACTCCGGACATTGAAGCAATCAATCGATACCCAATAACGCAAGAGTAAAAATAACTAACTGATCGGGCGTTACTTTCCAATCACCCTGCATAGTAAATTTGACTTAACCAGATGAGACCGGGAGCTTGGCGCGAAGCCTTTTCAAGAAAGGATTCTTTTTTGAATACTCATTAAAATCAAGCACAATTTTAAACAAAAGATATTTTTTTGAACACTTCAAACTGAGAACCTTTTTTGTTTGGGAAAGTTACCTTGTTGTGGAGATTTTAAAATTAGTTTATAACTCAAAAATTCAAAGCTGTTGAGCATCTCTTGAAATTTCTTCTCGAATCCTAGTTTGACAATCAATGACTTAAAGCATAGCCTATTCACCGCGTGTTCCCGTTTTACGCTATCATGGATATGTTGTATGTAGCTTTGTTTTGACGATGAGTACTATACGAAAATTTATTCAGCTTGGTAAAATGCACTGTGAAATTGAACTTTAAAGTGATCTTAATGTTTTAGTCTTTTTCTTATATCGCTCGAATTAAATTGTTCTATCAACGCAGGCTAATCATAACCATTATGGGCTAATCACATCTTTCCTACGATTGGAGGATAATATGATATTTGATTAAGTATATCTAAAGGGATGTAGATCTAAAAAACATCTACCTCATGAAAGTACGCTCCGTGGATAAAAACTGCGAAACAGAAGCTGATGAACTAACAATACCAGTAGACAAAGACGGTTTCACTCTAGCAGATCGTTGCCAAAAAAGTCATCCTTAGTTGCTGCAGTGGTTTGGTGAAAGATATTTTTTTACTTACGTGAGGGCATTATCAAGGCTTTACTTGGCGTCACGGGTTTTACAGCGTCTCTACTAAACGGGAAAAAGGTTTCTGTGAACTCAAGTTCTAAGGCTGCACTTTAAGTTTAAAACACCACCTAGCTCAAAAACATCACCTTTTACTTGGAAGCCCGGAATGTGTTTTTTATTTTACTAACTATTCCAGGAGGGGCTGTTGCCGCCGCCGCCGATAATCCAGTAGCAACCACTGCTTCTCCGCCAGAAGGCTGCTTTCAAAGTCCTTGCCCTTCAGCCGAAGCCGTATGTTCCTATTCAGATAACAACGCTCAAATTGATTGCACCTGTGTCCAATCTGATGCTGAACCTGTATCCTCAGGTAAATCTGTAAACTTATGTAGATTGATTTATCCTTTTTCTGTCGGAATTTTCTGGCAATGGTTAAATCCAGCTTAGCTGAAATCCTGAAACACTCAAAACCAAATCGTATAACTCAACAAAAAACTTAATAATTTTGTTTGAATTTAAATAAAAGAAAGGAAAGTACTAGAAGAAATAGTATCATTTGTCAGCTGTGCTAAAATAAAGCTGAATGTACGAATAAAAAAACAACAAGAGGTACGTCGCAAATTCGCGACGCCAGGCAGAAAAGCAATAATTTGTTTATGCGGTAGGCTAAAACACAGCTAATTCTGTCTGTATATATGTATGTGCGTGCTTTAATTCCACTAAAACCACTGGGAGTGGAGATATAAAACTTGGTAAAATCAATCACCACTCCTGGATGATCACCACAAAGGGATCATTGTTGTTATGATGACGTTACAATTGAAGATTGTTTTTTAAATTGCATTTCTTAACGGAGGAAAACATTTTTGCTAAATAAAAAACCTCAACCAATATGCCAGCATTTAAAAATTTCACTTGTTACGAAATAAAATGATGTTTTAATTTACGATCACTTGTAGAAATTTTTTCTTCATTTTCTTTGAAGGTGCTGATCATAGAAAAGCACTTGAATTAATTTTTTGAAGATAGTAACAAGTTCCTTTCAATAACAACAAGTTTATTAAGATTTCAACAAAATTTTAGCCTAGCGTTTGTATCAGACATTAAAAGAAGTAAACTATGAAAGTGTTTTTGCACAAATTTTTTTGTTAAGCGTGATATTTCATTGCCATAGTAGCCGCATTACAATACACACATTCTTATTTTTGCCAAACCAAAAAATGATATTGATTTTGATCAAAAACGCCTGCAGTCATTCAACTTTTTTGTGGGGATTGCAATCCTGTTTGTGTAGGTTGAACAGTCAGTGTTAGAGGCAGAAAACAAGAAGACATTGATGCTGCCAAAATTTTCTCAATGGAAAAGTCTGCGCTGTAGCAACATATTGTAAATTTTGACAATAAAAGGATTGGGATAACAAAACGGTCAAATACAAAGAGGTCAAAAATTTTTTATACATCTACCAATTTTTAAAGAAGCAAAAACTTTTTAAAAAGTTCAATTAGGCAAAGGTAAATTTTTGTGGAATTAACAAGATTCTCCTGGACCAAATAGGCTGTGGTAATCTACTTCTTGTAGAGACTAAGCACAATCATCTACTCAAAAATTCTTTTTTATAAGGCGTAATTCTACCTTTTAAACTACATTTTAAGTGCAAACTCAAACATACCAAGCTTTATTTCAAATAAATTTTCAATCAAAAGGCTTTCTAAAGCGTCTAGATATGAGGTCGGCAATTTTTCGTTAACTACCTCAATCATTGCTGAAGGCCTGTCCAATATCATATGAACCTGATTCACAGAAATTTTTGAGAGATATTTTCAAAAATAAGTCATTATGCTTACAACAAACTTCAGAAATTTACCAAAATTTTTAGTTTAAGATCTTTTTTTTTTGGAAATCAACATTTTGAGAGAAAATTTCTTCATTTTAAGCAAAGTTTTGGTTCAAGTTGATGTTTGCTGTCTATTTACGGTGATAACCTTTTATAGGAAATCATCTTTATAAACTAATTGGCATTTTATTTGGCTATTTATTTTTTTTGCTACCACACACACCAGACGATCCACAAATAGAAACTAAATGCGACCCACTAAAATTAAAGAGTCGTGGGCCCTAAATTGGGCCGCGGCCCTTAGTTTGCCGACAACCGATTTTAGATTTTCAATTTTAAACCAAACAGTGCAATATAACAAGAATGACGAAAAAAATTAAAACATTAAAACAAAGTTGCATTGCATAACCCACAGTACAAACATTAGGCTGCGTAAAGTTGGTCTCATGCGCTAAATGTAATTAATTTTAATGATGGAACGATTTTCCGAGTGTGACGTGGTGGCTCTACAATAGCAAACCATGTCGTGTGTACTGTACCTTACAACACATTTCGTACCGGTGCTTGTGGTTGAATATATGACTTGTATCGTTTTTTATAACGTAATTCTTTGTCTTGTATTTGGAATAATTTCTAATGTTTATCAAAGTTGGCCGCATTGTTTTTAATTTTTATGCGTAATAGTTTATTTCATTTTAGTTCTAACTTTTTTGATGATGGTTCGCAGTTGCTAACGAAAGAAGAACGCCAAGTTCAATAAGTTATAATTCTAAAAAATATTGCCATAGCTGAAAAATAATGCTTTTAATATTTTTGTTTTTGTTTAAATCTACATATCAGGTACTTTAAATCACATTTACTTTTCAAAAAAGATTATTTAATGCCGTAAGTGAGAGTAATTTACGAACTCAAGGTCACATAAACCAAAAACCAAATTAATTTGTGAAGAGAAATGGAGTTGTTGTTTTTCACAACCGACTTCAAGTCAACTCTCTGCCCTTTTTTGATTTTTCAAAACCATTGCGTTACTAATTTAATGTATATATTTTTTTTGCACAGCCGAAGTAACAGCTCAACGTTATCAGTGTAATCTACTCAACGATACAACAGCAACAATGTCAAACAACGTTGCAACAACAATGTCTCCATGATGTGTAAATGACTAATAAAAGCATTTTCTTCAACTTTGTTTTATGTAAACAGCTGTATTCAGCTCGGTACATGTTATATTCTTTGGCTCAACTGCTTGTTTTGCCATTTGTCTACGGTTTTAACGTTGCTTTTTTTTTTAGAGAACAAGAACATATTCACTAGCCTACTGAAGTTTTGAAATGGGGCCCATACGCAGTTCCCCCGATAAAACATTTTTTTGGAAGCTCTCATAATTTTGATAGAAATTGGGCAATTCAGAATTTAAATGAAGGTGCAAATCTCATTTGTTTGCAGTCAGAAGTTTTTAACAAACTCGATTTAAGCACTTTTTTCCTTTAAGGCCAAAAAAAAGGGCACGGCACCATAGACTTTCAAATGAGCACGGTCAGCCATCGGTTTGTTAAATATGTTACATGTATGTATATCACAATATTTCCAACAAGTTCAAATTGAACATTGACAAATTGTTTGCAGCTGTCAAAACGCCGAGTTTTGAAAAATTGTTTGACGTAATTTCTGTTGTGCTCTACACGAACAACAATGTTCGCATACATCGATCATTAAAAAATTAAAAACGATTCTTGGATAACATCCCTATATTTTAGCTGTTGACAGTAACCGTAACCCGTTCGCTAAATAGTTGGTTTTTGGTTGAATGCACTATATAGGATAGCTAGAATGATTTTGCGCAAAGAAGATTGACTGCGTTAGTTTTATCAGTGGTTAGTTTTACCAGTAGAACCAGTTAGATCTACACTATATCTAGAGTTGTTTAACCATGATACCGTAAATTAACGTGTTTACAAAGCGTAGTCGAGACAAACACTCTATTGGATGTTTCCTCCCTTATACAGCATATACTAAACTAGAAACGAACAAGAACAAAACTGATTTATATCAGATACTTATTTTTATATCAAGTTTCTCATTGAGTATTAAATATTTTGTGTTGCCTCCACTTGCCTGTACCACAGCCTGCATCTTTGAGAATATGATTTTCTAAATTAGAGCCCATCTCCACAGCTTATATGGAAAATTATCAAATTTTTTGCTATAGCCATTTTCAAGTACGTCATCTAAAGTTTTCATTGAGCAAATATACTGATGGAGTATTTCTTATCCTCAGAGATCCTGAAAATGTGTTTTCTGTTCAAGAAGTCACATTTTTGCATGATCAGGCACCATGTTTCAAAGCTCTTTAGACAAAGGTGCTGTTTCGAAACATTGGTGTTGATTTGTTCCCTTCAAGCAAATTTTCGGGTAACTTCCCTAACCATAATGTTTGTGAAAACATTGGCAGCATTTTGAAGGATTGCATTCAAGAGCGTACAGCAAATTACCATTGTATGCCAAATCTCATGCACCTGCGACGAGTTGTGACGAAAATGCTGAAAGGAATTCTCACCTTTTTTGCGATTTGTTAAAATCATACCCTTCAAGAATGCTGGCGGCGATACAAGCATGTGGAGGCGACACAAATATTAACTACTCAATGAGAAGCCCAAATAAATACCTGTTATAAATTAGTTATGTTCTTGTCCTTTTCGAGTTTAGTTTATGCACTATAGGAAAGGGGCTCTAATTTTGAAACGTCATGTAGGGGGAAGATCGGAGCATACTGAAAAAGTAAAAATCTTGTTTTGAGATCAACTTGTTGAAACAAAATTTTGCCTGATGTAACTTCTTTTTTTGGAGATCAACTTTTTTACCCAAGAATTTTACCCATCTTAGTTTTAAAACAAACATGAAAACTTTCCTTTTTCCATATATTGCTACTTTCAAACCTTTTCAGGAGGGCATTGCCCATTTAAATAAATCACTTCTTGAGATAGATTGGAGATTCTTAAAGTGATTAGGCTAACTACACAAAGCAGGTTGAATTTTTATTTTTTGACCATCACCAAAAAAGGAATAAGCAGCATACTGAATTTTATGAATATGTTTAGTACCAAATTACCTATCTTGAAAGAAACAGCGCGATTTTGTAGTGATTAGAGCAGTGATTCTCAACCACTGTGCCGCGATACTTTTGTGTGCCGCCAAATATAGATAAATTTCGCAATAAAAGTATTCTTACTATTAACGTGTAATTAATCCTTTAATAAACGTACTGTTATTTTTGTAGCACATATTATTTTATTTCGCATATTTAAAATTGTTATCAAAAAACTATTTTACGCAGTGTGTTATAGGTAAGTAAATAATTTTTAAACTTATCTTTTTCTATGTGTGCCGCCAAATTTAGAAATCGTTGAAATTGTGCCGCAACAAAAAAAAGGTTGAGAGTCACTGGATTAGAGGATGCCTTAGCAGTCGATAGGCTAGGGATTTATTTCCCTTGTTGAGTAATGCCAAAAGACTTTATGAAATGATATTTACATCTTCCCTGCTTGGCACCCAGCACGAAAGGAGTTTGTGTGGAGAGCAAACTCGAAAGTTTGCTGGTTGTGTCCTTGCGCAAGGCACGTAATGGAATGCCTCTATCTTTAGGTAGCAGGGCTGAGCGGTCTGCTCGTCGTGTTGACCAGTATGACAAAGAACATGGCGGGAGGAGCTCGGGCTTATATACATCAGTTGCTTTAATTATCATTATCAACTATGATATTGAGTTTACTCAGCCATGATAAAAAAATGCAGTGGACCTAACAAACTGTGCACGAAACAACAAAAATGACAATAAACCTAGCATAGATCCCACAAGTACGGCGGTGTAAGCTATGCGTTATTAAAAGCCTCTATCTTCTTGTCGGTCACCAACTGCACTGAAGAGACCTAATTGGTCGAAACGGGGTCACTGTTTGCAGTTTGTTAAGTGCATCGCTAGCCTCTTGCATTACTATAACAATGAACCTATTTTGAAAAACGCAGAAACCAATCTAGGCGTGACCATTTCCATTTTATGTCAAATGTATCTGTTATATAAAGCGTCGTTCTGTCAGTGCGTCTCTCTTCTCCAAAACTGCTAAGGCGTACTAACATAAAACTCGGCACGATTGATCACCAACTGGTTGGTGTCAAAAGGAGGTCTGTGACGTCACGATGACGTCATAATCAAAAACAATTTTTAAAAAATTGCATTTTTGGACCGAAAACGTGGCTTTTGGCTTTAACGGAAGCTAGTACCTGACTTACCAACTTCAACAAATTTTACTTCTCTACGATGTCACGTGACTTCATAATTAACAACTAAATGAAAAATTTGTTTTCCTAATTTACTCAAAAATACTGATCGTAGAATCGCAATTAAAAGCTTTTTAATTGAAATTGGTTGCCATCGAAATACGGTAGTTTTTTTTTTATCCAAAGTAACATATAAACAATTAAGCTTAATAAACATTAGCGCATTGCAAGCACAACTGACTATTATGTTACAAAAAACATTTTGTCATACAATCAGTAGTTAGCACAAGTACGAGTGGGAAAGTACGTGATACATCACACCATAAACCACCGGAAAATTTTGGACGTAAACCTGCTATAAAAAAGGTGATGGATCACTGGCAAAAAGCATGTACAACAAGCAAACAGACATAGACAGGTAGGCTATCTTCAATATTAATCTCATCATCCAGTTAATCAAAAAGTTAGTTTGGCTCGCATTTTGTCGCATAAAGTTACATTTTACAACGGGTAAAAACTGAAGGATTTTACCATATCTCCAAAATCATAAAAAAAAGGCGATGGATATCTTTGTAAGCAACGTAGCATCAAATAATATTTGAAGAATCATTTTACTAATAGCACAAGGATACTGAAACGATTTAGTTTGATTCAGTACGGGGAAGATGTCTCTCAACCTGCAGGTCGAATTTTGACTTTAGTTGGTTACGTTGTAGCTTTACAACTTCATAGATGTGGTACCAATGCACAGAGAGTCAGAAAAAATTTAATTATGGATTGTTTTTTAAGAAGTAGCGGGGGGAGAGTTGGTTGTGTTTGTTAGATTTACTCATAAATCGGTCAATTACATTTAATAGAATATTCGTTACGTTTAAACCACTGGCTCTTAACCGGTGGACATGGCCCAGTAGTCGGCCACAGCACGTAATTCGGGTAAGCCACGGACGTCTGCGTACTTCAAGAATGGGTTTGCATGCCAAATGAGGTTGAGAAATACTGGTACGCATAAACAGCCAAGCGGACCAGCACCAGTGAATTAGAGGCGCAACGACCTTTTTTTTTGGAGATCAACTCCACTTACGTGTCGTGTAATGGCTATCCTCGGCATTGAAGAGGCAATGATCTTTTTTTTCTTTTTTCGGAGATCAACTCCACTGCCATGATATCTGACGCTTAGCGCAGTGACATTGTAGTCATCGCATCAAAGTTCTTATGAAAGTGGGTCGCAAAAATTTGTGGCCCCTTGAAGTGGGCCATGGCACGAAAAAGTTTGAGAACCACTGGTTCAAACAGAGTGATTTAAAAGTTGATTTCAGTTTTGAAGAGGGTGAAATAGAAAATTTGGCTTAAAAAGATCATCAACATCATACCTTACCATACAGCAATCCATTACATCACGTCCATAACCCGCGACTGGTTTCGACTTTATTGGGTCTCATCAGGCGAGTGTAAAAAACAATTAATAATAAAAATGCTGAAAAAACAAATTTGCCATTGGGTGCAAAAAAAGGCAATAGAAAAAAATAATATGACTTAGTAAAACCTATATCATCAGGGTCTCATTTAAGAACACACATACATTACATGGACAGCAAGTCACGTCGGTAAGCCCATATAGAGGGGTAAAATCATTGTTAAGACTTTATCATTTTAAATTATAGAGGTTGCTAGTTGCTAGGTAGCAATTTTTAAGGCGATCTCCTATTAAGAGGAATCCGCCTCCAGCATCATAATAAGATAAAATAGAAACGTTTGCTCAAAAATGATCACCAACATCATACGGTACCATATAAAAATCTTTTACACACGTCAATAACCCGCGACCGGTTTTGACCTTATTGGGTCTCATCAGGAGGATGTAAAAAACACTTAACATTAAAAATGCTGAAAAAACGAATTTGCCCTTGGGTGCAAAAAAAGCATGCAGTACAAAACAATATGATACAGCAATATATATATCATGATGATCTTATTTAAGATTATACACACATGACGTGGACAACAAGTCACATCGGTAAGCCCCAGTAGAGGAATAAAGTCATTGTTAAGACTTTATCATTTTAAATTATAAAGGTTGCTAGTTGCCAGGTAGCAATTTTTAAGGTGATCTCCTGTTAAAAGGGATCTGCCTCTAGCATCACAAATAAGATAAAATAAAAACTTTTGCTCAAAAATGATCACCAACATCATACGGTACACAATAGACTGATGTAATGGACTGCTGTATAGTACTGTTTGATGTTGGGAATCATTTTTTAGCAAAATTTTTTATTTCACCTTATTGTGATGCTGGAGGCAGATCTCTCTTAATAGGAAACCTAATAAGGCGAAACCGATCGCGGGTTATTGACATGATGTAATGGACTGCTGTATGGTACAGTATGATGTTCGTGATCATTTTTGAGCAAAATTTTCTGGTTTACCTTATTTGTGATGCTGGAGGCAGATTCCTCTTAATAGGAGATCGCCTTGAAAATTGCTACCTAGCAATTGGCAAGCTCTATAATTCAGTTTTTAGGGATAAATCATTTGACGAGTAAAAGGTAATGCAATGAGCGAGTGAAAATGCCTCGTTTTGACGGCAAAGACGCTACGCTGCCAAAGTGCAAAAGTAAACCGGCAAAGTTGGTATGCGGTTAACACCGACACGAAGTTGAAACGAAAGTTGAAATGGCCGCTTTGAAAGTCTGACGATAAGTTAAAGACAGCAAAAACGTTATTCACATAACGTTTACAGAATGATGATTGATGATTTAAAATATTCTTTTCCATCATTTCAATAAACTATAGGCTAACATAGAACCAAAATCGGTTCCCATGGATTGCTACCCCGTCGATAAGTGGAAAAGTTTTTCATCAATCAATCAGTCAATCATTTCATTTTTTCCTAAATCAGCATACATAGAAAATAAAATTTGACAAAAAAAAGATATCTTTAGTACTGAGCTGTACAAATTTTTTGAAGTTGTTTTACATAATTGGTTCTTGGAATGCGAAAAACGTAGCTCAGGGATGATCTGATCAGAGAATAATATGTTTATGATATCATTAGTTACCAAGTTAACTGGGACGTTGGTAAAAAAATTAATCACATTGAAGTTTATTAACTTTGCATTATTCGAAAACTTTTGTCCTTTAATCTTGTTGATAATACTTAAGGTAGAAGATGGAAAATGTCTATTCGGAATACAAGGGCTGATAAAGGACTCCAGTTATTTAGCAGGGTTATGTTCAATGGTTTTGATCATGAAGGTTACAGGTCTCAAGGGAAAGCTAGTTTTATAAATTTTAGCTTGACTGTATAGGCGGCAGGCACAGCATTCGAAGGTAACGAATTTAAATAGGTAAAGAGTCGACTATGCATTGTAAGGTAATATTTCATATTATTAATCATAGTGATCCCAGGGACATACTTGCTGTAACGGAATGTCCGAGACACAAATTGCAAAAAATCTTTTAAAAAAAACTTTTAAAACTAAGTACAGGTACTAAAAATATGTTTATATACTACGAAAAATTTTTTCTAATTGGCGGGGTAGCTATAAGAATTCTTTTGATAACCAGCATTCCAACTTTCATTTCACATGCAAAAAGACCTCAGACACTACTACTAGTACTTGATTTCGAAGTAGCAATTCGTGATAAAAAGTTTGGCATCAATGCTAACCGCAAACAAATTTTTTGGTGTACTTCCACACTGAGGCAGCGTAGCACCTTTATCGTGGAAACGAAGCATCATTACTTTATAGTTGCGTCGCGTACGTTGCCCTCGTCAAATGACTTCTTTCTGAAAATGGAAACAAATTTTGATATTGCTGTGTTTGAACGACGAATGTTGCAATAAATGTGATTGGACAGGTTATGAGCAAATCCAGTAATCATACCCAACCTTCCCCCAACTACGTGTCTGCAAAGTTTACAGCTTCTGCACGAAAAACTTTATTTTTACATGACCCTTCAACTGCTCAACTTTTCCCTTAATTCTTTTGGGTGAAACAGCTCTATAAGAATATGTTTGGCAGGGGTTCTCAATCTTGCTTTTAACTAAGTACCTTTTCGTAGAACATACTAGCTGGATTAGTGACGGGCCAGTTCAGCTTTCGGTCCAGCTCTTACAAGACTTTAGCCCCTTTAATAACGCTCTCGCAAATCGAACGATTCGGAAATTCTTCTTGTGTCCCTACCACGGCAGGTACTGCTAAACAAGCAATCAGAGGGAGCTCGATTCATATTGAAGATAACTTGCAATATTTCAGAACCGCTAACGATGTAAACCAACTGACCTATCACATTCAATGTCAACCAACAATACAAGCGGTTATTAAGTATTTGGGCTATATTGTTTCTCGGATCTATTACTACTTCGTTTGCCATATTCGTCGACTTAAACTTAACGAATTCACCAAATAAACTTAACAATTGAACTCTGCAAAAGAAAACGTTTTAATTGTACTATTAACATACAAACCGCAACTAAATGCAAATTACTAAAAGGATTCTGGTGCAAAAACACTGCTAGAGCTAAGGTGACAATTCTTAATTACAATGAGGTGTAGACTGGAGATCCAAGTAGCAATCATCAATAACTGAAATACGCTTTACGTTATTAAGTGCGTTGTGCGATACAATACAAGCCAGTAGAAATCAAGTGTTGAACCAAGAGCGACTTAATCAAGCGTTGTCCACTCGGGTTCAATTCCAAATCGCAACAAGAGAAAGCAGTACACATTTAACTATATAAGTATGACTTTTTCCTTTCTCAATTTAAAGGGCTTTTTTGGCTATAGGTTGATGAAAGAGATTGTTTTGCTTATTTTGTGCTGTTTTTGCGATTTTTTTTCTAATCCTTTGTTGTAACCGCTGTTTTACTTTTTCTCAAATTAAAGACATTTCTTTGTCAAAATTCTTTGATGTGACTCTACGAGAAACTTGCTCACATACCTCAGACTTTCTTTTTCCTACCACTGGGGGTAGTTGTAACCCAGTTTGAAAACCCCTGATTTAACATAACTGAAATAAAGATTTCTGTCGACCGAAGGATATACGTAGATACGATAAGTCATAGGTCAACAATTTTATTGTCGTTACACTACTTTTAGATTTCAACTTCACTGATTCTTGTGATCCTCGTGAACAATGCAAATTATATCGGTAGCTTTTATTGCCATAAGTTTGTGTGTTTTTCCAAGTGTTAGAAGCTTGACTTGTTTAAACGGAAAAGAAGTTAAAGCCGAAAACGGAACGGTGATTGTAAACGATGCTTTGAAGCCCACAACTTGTGATAGCAGTGAAGTAACCAAAGAATGTCACCGCTATGACGTCGTCTTCACAATTCCTTCTAATGGATCAGGTAAGACATGCAGGCTATATTGCAGGGGCTCTAAAGCTGAAGTACGCCTACCTCTAGGGATATCCAAGAGAAAGTTTGGAGTACACGAGTAAGTTTCTCGAAGAACTACTTCCAAAATTTTTGACAAAAAAAAACGTGTTCAACTTGAGAAAAAGCAAAAGCGATGAGTACAACAAGGGATTTACAACACAAAACAGGCAAAACAATTGCTTGCAAAAACTTAATATGCAAAAAAAAGGTCTTCAAGTAAAGTAAGGACAATAACACTTTTTTCAGGGGTACACCACACATCTAAACTCAATAAAAAAAGTTTGACAAATACGTAGCAAAAAAGTTTGAAAACTCCTTTCATGCTGTACCAGATGTAAAATCAAATTGAACGATAGTGTAGTGGTTAAGGAATTTGCTTAGCAAGCAAAAGATCCAAGTTCGAATGCCGGTGGTGTCTAAATTAAAAAAAAGTTGATTTAATCTGTCTTTTAAGATATGCTCAACAACGCCTACACTCTACAGAGTCGCATGCTTGACTGTATGGCTGAAAGACCCTTTGTAGTCTCAACCCTTGTCGCATATAACGTTGCAATATACGTTTCATCATGATATTGTGGTAACTGTTACTGACGTAAGAAATATTGACCTGAAGCTTGTAATTCTATCAAGTCAGTGAAGCGTATTCAGGATTAATAGTGCTGGGTTACTCCAGTATTGGATATTGGCAGACACTTATTAAACCAGCACGTCTAAGCCTGCAAAAGCAGAATAAGTGGACGTAAAATCTTGCTCATAATAATTTGTACATGGACTTGTTTTATGTATTTACTAAATTTTGTTTGTATTTTTATCTAAAAACAAAACTAGAACTAGGAACTATTTAGAAAAAATTCAAACTGTTGCTCAAAAGTGGTGGATTGTTGGTTTCAACCTCAAAATTTGTTGGTAATGTAGTATGAAGCTCGATACAAAAATTATGAATTCAATGCTCACTTAAATTATACATTGATATACCTATAGCATATCCACCGAAAGGAAAATTTGTTTTTTAGTTTTGTAGCAACGTTTGCGGTAAGTTATAACGCAGTGTGCTGGCGCTGACCATCTGACAAATCAAAAGCATATTTAAATATAGCCAGTTAATACATGTATTATTATTCAAGAGAATTAAAAAGTGTCAGACGAAAACCTTCGCGAATATGAATACTTTACTCTGCAATCTTTAAATTCTGTTCCATTAATCAACTCTTCTGATATTACAGTGCTAACTATAAATACTTTTTTGTAACCTAAAGACAAAAATGTATTCTTGGTTACTAACAAATCTCATTTCATTTTGTGTAGTGATCTACAAAGAAGCAGCTTGCTACAATGCTAAGAATTGCGAGGATAACAATTGTGAAACAATAGAAAGTTTGTTGAAAGAAGCTGGAATGCAAGTCCAGAGTGTGAGGTGAGAAATTAGCATTTTCTCTAACAAAAGCTTCGCGCAAAATGTTTTCATTTTATTGATTTATTTGCAGTTCGTGCTGTTTCTACTGCTGTGACAGTGATGGGTGTAACGAGATTTCAGCTGGTAAAATTGACAAACAAGAAGCATGCAAGATAGATCCTAGTGGGAAGGCTTCTTCTTTGCACTACAACCAGCCTCTCATAATTTCCGTTTTTGCATTTATGTTTGTGTCCATTGTGTTGCATTAATATTTTTTTACATAACTCAAAGTAATTGCATGTTGCGCTTTAAGTATCAAAAATAAACTTTTCAAGAAAATTTGGATAAAAACTTTTGTTTATAAAACACTTTTGTGCAAATACGCGATAAGTTTGATAAAAGGCTAAGTTGTCATTCAGGTTGGAGAATTATTATACCAACATGCAAAAAAATGAAGTTTAGTAATAAGACCAAGTAGAATTCACACGTGTCGACGTCGTCCACCAATAAAAATTTAAAGTTTAATGCATGACGAGTGCTTATAAAAAGGTCAAAATCATCACTTGTTGTGATGACGTTTACAATTTCTGTATTGTTGTGAGTCCAAAACTAGAAGATTGCGTCAGCGGTATTACCATTTTACATGATAAAGAAAAAAAATCGTGTTTCAAATTAAATGAAACTACGGTTCATGATCAGATAGGATAATAAAGGCCGAGAGCATTGCGGCGAACCCTGGTGAGAAGCCAATCACCATGCCTGGACAACGGCTTTTACAGTAGAAACAGTTGCACCTTTGATCAGTCCTAAAAAAGTCTTTAATCTGCTCTTCTGCGTTGTAACAATAAACTGAGCTGAACAGTGCACTAACGAGAAATTTGTAGTCATCCACAACAGCATGGATTAAAGCGGCATCAAACAGCAAACAAAAAATGTAATCAGTGTAGGCGTGCTAGGGTATTTCAACTTGAGACAATTCTAGGCAAGTCCAAAGTTTAAGTCCAGCTTTATTGCACTTATCTTATTGCAAATTGGCCTAATTATTTTAATAATTAGTATTTTTCTTGTTGGTATATTAATGACATTTTTGTTTGTTGTTTCATGTTTTTGATAGAACGCATGTTCGTCGTTCAACGAGGAACGATAATTGTTATTGTTAAGAATTCCTCCAGAGAATCGGGACATAGCGGAAGAACATGAATCCCCAGAAGCCGGGCTACTTCCCAAAGTCTGGACCAGAGGTCGTATATAAAAAAGGAGTCGCCGAAGGGCAAGCAGCGCATAGAGTTCGTAGCTGGACAATACAAAATTAGATGAGGAATCTCCTGGGTAGGAGGACTCGACGAGACCATTGTCCAAACAAACGGCACAAACAATTCACAAGAAAATATTTCAATGATTTTTTGGCGCGAAAAACTTTAAAATCAAAAAGCTCATCACAACACGGCACGTTTAATAATTCACGGCACCTTTTCTAGTCTACTGTAAACAGTAATTAGTTGATTTTTAAAATATGAGCCGCCCGATACAATTAAAGGTATGCAGAAAATAAAAACCTGAATTCTTAGCTGTTTCTTGCGCTAACATACCACATTTTAAAATTAGCCGAGATTGAATATTACTCAAGTATACGTTTTAACTACTCAAGTAAGTAGCTCCTTACTAAATATCTGCTAACTGTAAAACTTAATAGTTTAAGTGAATAGAACTACTTTGTTCCCGATTACCTCTGCTGATACACCGCTTGCTAAAGTACAATGACATATTACAGCACTTGCGTATCGGTTTAAATCTACATTTTTAATGATGCAATAACAAGTGAGAAACTTATAATAACTGAACTACATGTGAACTCTATGTTAGCATATCTTTGTAGTATTGTAATGTCGTGCGCTCGTGTATTCTTAATCACTAAGACATTTTTATCACGTGCAGCAAACTGGAACAAAATCCCGAGTTTTAACGTAAAATCTCTCAGGATTTAGAGAATTATGCCCTAACTTAAAATAGCCATAATCTGTCTTATTGTACTAACTCAACTCTAGTTGCTGGATCTCAGCTCCACGTCCTCCCCTGGCTGCGTTTATGTCAGAGCAGGGAACATAGGCTCAATCAAAAAGGTTTTAAGTTTTATAACTAGGAATTTAATTAGAAAATAGTTGTAAGTAGTAGGCCAATTACGTTCTTCATACCTTAATTCTTGTGAATATATTGATCACTTAAACGTCCTTTCAGAACTTAAAGTGTATTCCCGATGCCCTTAGACCAGTGGTTCTCAAACTGTGCGTCGCGACGCCCCGGTGCGTCGTTTCAATTTTCCAAAGGCGTCGCGGGATATTTTGGTTTTGTGCCATTAAGTCTAGGTTTTATTGCGTCAAAAGAACTCTGATCGTAGATTCCTTTCTTACTTTCTTCTGACATTTTCACAATAGTGTTTTTAATACACTGTTGCAACGATTGACTTGTTATTCAAGAATCAAATTGTAGAAGTTTAACTTAATTGGCGAAAAATATATAAAGAATAAAGCATTCAGTTGTATGTTGGACAAAAACAGGAAAGATGAGTTACAAACTTAGAAGAGCGTAATTTTACGATTGAAGTTGACAGACCAATCCAAAATCTCGAGAGCATCTGCATAGGAGCAGTTATTTATGTAGATTATGGGTCACATTTATCTCGCAGTACGGCAAACTAAACTGTAGGATGCTGTCTGGTGCGTCGCAAAGTCTCGCAAGCTTTTTTAAATGCGTCGCATCGCAAAAAGTTTGAGAACCATTGCCGTAGACAACAACCCGTTTCCCTACTCCATACGTAAAATCCTCTATATATTTTGGCGATGACTTTGGTTTCAAGCGTTCATTTTAACATATTTTTTCCACAAAACAGCAGTCTTTTTTCTATTATGGAGATAAATTTTTTCCAAAGTGGATATTATTTGCTCTCCAAAACGACATAAAACTCTTTTGTAGATCTATTTCTTCAAAACGCTATTTTTTTGCGTCTCAATCCCTTTAGAGGATGCTATGGCACCATGTCCCCGAACCCACCCTGTAACCCTTCCACGCTCCCCAGTTAAAGAACCCCTGTTCATGTGGACTTGCTTTGCCGACAAATCGGCAGCATTACTTTACAGAGGTGCTCATTACGTCGATCGCGATCGACCGGTCGATCGCGAAGGCATTGTGGGTAGATCGCACGGCAATTGAAAAAATCAAATTTAAAAGAATATTTAAAAAAGTATCTGGAGTATGCATCACCTGGCTGATTCCATATAGTGCAAGTCATCAGAATAAGGCATTAGTTCTCAAACTCTATACAGCCTGGGAGCACTTTCAATTCGTTACAAAACTTCGTCACATCTATGAGACATCACAGCCCGGCTGTACTTAGAAAGTAGCAATCAAATTGGAGGCGTTCTCCAAAAAGAAAAAAAAAGGTCAGCACGTACTCTGCAATTACCAACTCATGGGATGCCTGAGAAAATTTCAATATCTTTATACACAATATGTTTGGGTGGTAGATCTTGTTGCCTTGGTCATGTCAAAAGTAGCTCTCAGGCTGGAAAAGTGTGGGCACCACTGCGTTTTAAAATGTTAAATAGCTCTCCAAATATTGTCACGGTAATTCTAACATTGTTGACCATTCTTGGTTCTTTTCTGAGTAGTTAATTGTGTTGCAACAATTGTTAATTGTGTTACAACAACAATAAAGGTCGTCATTGCTGCAGCCAGATCTATAATCTTCAAGCATGTTTATACAGTTCAAGCGGCTGTTGTAACTGTAGAAAACATATGTCACAGTTACCCGTAGCTAACCATCAACGAGCAAGCACAACAATGCACTATCCACTCATTGCTACGTCATGCATGCGATTTGAAAAACGCGTTTTCCCAACGCTTTTAAATATACAGCTAAGCATTAAAAACAACTAATTACTTTTTTCCATATGCAATTTGTTCTAAAGGCCAGTCTAAACTTCAAGAAAGAAGAGATTATTGTGTTGTTCAGACCTAAATTGTAGAAAGATTTGTTGAGTGAATTGCAGATGTAAAACATTCCAGCTGATACCGGAAGAAAAGCCACAAAAAATAGTCGAGGCGCACAAAGAAATCGAGTTAATCTTACAAGCTACCACATCAAGAACAAAATCTAATGTAGAAGCACTTTGTAGTGCTAAAAACATTGAAGTGCATAAGTTATACAGTTCGCTTGCTAATAACTACAGCAATGCTTTACAGTTGAGATTCTAATTACAGCTTAATAATCCTGACGTGGTATCTATGCTTTGTTAACAGTTGCGGCTAACCTCAAATTTCAGTTATGATTTGCGACAATGATTTTCGATAAGGCTCAATAACGTTTTTCTTGAGCTGATTTGGAGAGAGGCACAATTGAGTTTAGTATGGTATTCTATTGCAATGTAAAGCTAGATTTTATTTCCAATGTATTGAATGTCAGTTAATGGCAGATTGTAGAGGTCGGAGGTAAAGGAAGTTTCGGCTTCATTGCTTATTGGTGGTCGCCAACTGCTGGGCTAACTTTTTGTTTGCCGAAAGTTCAGTTAAATGATAGGTTTTTGTTACTTGGCAACGAAAAAACTTTTTTTAATTTCATACTGCGAACTAACTTAGCGTGCAGACCCATTTTGAAGTTGCTGGTACTGCTGGCCAATCGCAATTCTACCGCAAGAAAAGCAACCAAGTTGGTAAAATTATCATACATTATCCTTTCAATATAAGCAACTAAAAAGCAGCAAGACAAATCAAGTTCTTACCTCGCGGTCATTGCCGCCACAAAACTTTGGTTCAATCCATTCCACGACGTCATGACATAAGCTCACCTAAAATGTCGATGATTGGGGTTCCTAAAACTAGTTTGAACCAGTTGTTGCTAAAACCGGTTTGCGGACGAACTTTTTTCGCTCTAAGTGCTACATTTTAAAACAATTCACGAATGCTTATTCATTCCCCACTCTAAATGCATCACAAGATGACATGTACTGAATATAACTAGATTAATTTTCATTAGCTGCTGATATTGTTATTGTAAAGACGTCTTACACAATATGTTTAACATGGAAGAGCTGCCGCTTATCTCCAAAAATTTTGCTTAATCATGATTAAACCAAAAATTAATTAGCAAGTGGACCGAAAGTTTCAGAAAAAATTGAATCTATGACTATAAGCACCTCGCACTTTCGGAAGCTGCAATGGCTATCAACGTGTTGTTATCTTACGAGCAATAATCTACTCAAAAAATAAGCAGAATGTTTATCGATCGTCATCATATTTTTCAAAATGCATGATCAATTTTGTCTATAACATTATCAGTTGCGACTTAATAACTAAAACACTGATACAAATAGAAGGAATGAAATGTACAATGGAGCATTTTGGCCATCAAATCAAAAATCGTCATTTATGATGTCACACACAAAAACAATTTTACATATTTGGAAATACAATCGCGCTTAACACTTTAAGGCCACCTGCCTGAAATTTGGATTTACCGAAGTTAGAAAAATTGTCACAATTGTAATTCACATCGCTTTTTGTCTCGTCAATGCACTGTATGTAGCATATGCTTCTATTGTAGCCCTTGATAATGAGCTCTTGCTTGGTTAGAATAAAATCTATTTTTCTGCTGAAAAAGTGCGCAAAAAAAGAGTTATCGGCTGCTGAAAGGTCAAAAATTGTAACATTAGGTAAAGGGGGGAGGGGGAGTACACACAGAGGAAAGTAGCTGAAAAACTAAAGTTTATCAAATAGAAATTCATCAGGCAATCGTTAGTTTCAGAAATATTGGAAATTTTCAGAATTTATACAGGGTAGGTAGACCCAAAGTTACCAGCCCAAGAGATCATCTTATGATGGGAAGGATGGTTGTGTATTCGCCCACGTGTTCGGGCAAAAACTTCAATCTACTTTGTTGCTCTGGCGTACAAACGTTGGTATGTCCACAATAAAACGCCATTTGAGCTGGATGTTTGAACCTAAAGCCTATATAAACCAATCGAAAAACCTAGGATTACACCTATGAAAGCCAAAAGATTGACATTTTCATTGATTCATCTTGAGTGAACAACTGAAAAGTGAACAAAATATTATTTGCTGATGAGCCAACTGTGCAGCAGTATAAATTTCGCAAGCGTTTTATTAGAAGACCAGTTGGCTCCAGGTATAAAGATCTTTACACAATCTAGAATATGAACACCCTCGAAGCAACATTTTCTGGAAGGCCATGTCTACGAATAGTACCGCTGGTCTATATTTTCTCAGTTACTACTATAAATGACGCCGAATACTTGATTTTTTTCAAAGTCAAGTCAGATATTTACATGGTGATAGATGATTGCAATATTTTTATGTGCAGTGGTGCTCCATGCTATAAGTCAGAGCTAGCAAAAAAATGCTTCCAAGTGAAAAAATGTTAATGAGCTGGATTGGCCAGGAAACAGTAGGTATGTAAATTCAATTGAAAACTTGTGGCATGTGAGAAAAACTAATGTGGCAGATCAACATCTTAACATTACAGAATTACTGAAGACAGCAAGAAGATTGGGTAGACTAAAAAAATCTGTTCTGAATACTGCAGTAATCTTGTAGATAGTATGCCTGGCAGAGTGGCTGCAGCAGTTTAAAATGGAGGACATACAAAATATTGAAAAAACATGATGTTTTTTAGAAATATGTCATGTGCTAAGTGCTTTGCATCAAAAATAAACGAACAGAGAAAAGGTTAAGTGAGAATGAGCGAAAAACAAACGAGTTATTTTGAGTCAAAATGTAACGAGAATAAAAAATCATTAATGGTTTTAAACTTTCAGTGAGACTGCAATCTGACGACCGATTTACTTTTAAATGCATAGAAGGTATTTTAGTTTTATTGTCACACTTTCTGGACCCGGATTCGACTCTCGTTTTTATACTTTTTTTCTACAGTTTCCGCTGATATTATTTGGTCTATATTTCTTTGACAGGAAAAGCCATGCTAAAACGTCATTTATTTATTGTCTTCATTTTCCTCTTAACCTGTCAGAAGTCACGTTTACAGAAAGGTGAGTATGATTACATTTTTGACCTGTTGATTGGATAGAGGCTGGGCATTTTGAAGTTAAATATCTTACCCAGTTTTGTCTCCAAAGAAAATATTGTTTTATAATAATCAACTTTTACAAAGCAAGAATTTTGCCCATTTTGGTTTTCAAACGGACATGAACACCTTTTTCTTTTGACACTTTTTGCTAGTTATCGTTTGGGAAGAGGACATTATCCCCCTTATATACGCCACTTTAGATAATGTTGATTTATGTAGTGAAAGTTGCGTCACGAGAGATTGCGATACCCGGATTAGCTTCCACAAATTTTTTACAAATTCTCCATTTTGGAAAGTTGATATAAAAAAAAGGATCTTCATGTTTGAACGAAATGCTGCGCCCCCTTCCAAGCAACAATACGCTCGTTTATTTTATAAGATCGCCTGATAATGATATTCAGCTTACTTACAGGTCTGCTCACCAAACTTGGTTTCTGAAGACGCCAGAGCTATAGCTGTAAAGACGCTAAGATTGCCTCTGTTAAGCGTTTTAATAATAGGACTACAGTCTAGCCTAACCGTACTGGGGAAAGTCTTGGCAACAATTTAACGCTTTTGTGACTAAACATTTTGTGATAAATTGTTAGCTCATTTTTGACCGACAGGCCTAACTGGTAGGTACATTAACTTTTATGATTAGTAATTAACCTATATAACGACTTTTCCCATTGCCTACACACGCCTAATGTACCCGAATTACTGAGCTTTTTAGTACTAATGACAGAATCAGCGTTAAAACTAGGCCATACTTAACTGCACCTTCCCAACTGGTGAAATTGGAGTAGGGTATGATGAGTTGTAGAATCACTGTAGCCAACATTTTGGTATCACACCGGTATGGATATGTTACTTGGATTGCTTAAGTGTTTAAATAGAAATCAGTATAAAACTCTTTCCCGAAATTGAAGTTGTTTGGGGGTAACATTAGAAAAAAACAAAAACAATCATAATCCAATTTGCACCAAAAATGACCACACTACCTTTATATTTACTGGTTTTTCTGTCACTGCATTTGTAAAAAGTGCGTAAAATACTACCTGTATTAAACGTAAACCAGCCAACTTAGTATCAGTGAAAATACATTTCAGAAATTAATACTAAAAGGTTTTAAACTTTAGTTTTTAATTTACGGGAAAACTAGTTTTTTGAAGTTTTACCGTTTTTTACTTGGACTCTTTATATTGATACACGCGCAATAAATGTAATGATCGTAGCCACGATCATTATCATTGAAAAAGCATATCCAGCCAAACCAATGCTTCGTAATAAAACAAGCCTAATATGAAGATCTGAAAATGTGTTTAATCTTAATACGTGGCTAATTTTCAGAAATCTTCAAAAAATTTCGGCCAATCGTGAGTCTGAAAACAAAATAACTATTTTCCCTTCATGCGCAGGTGAATGTCAAGAAAAAAAAATAAAAACAAATTTCATTGCAAGTAAAAAAATTAGATATTTTAGTAAGTAATTTACTAACGTAAGCCACAACTTTTAATTGAAATGAATTTTGATTGATCTTCTAACCCAGTGCTTCCCAACCTTGTTGCGCTGCCACCACCGCCCTGTCTGAAGTTATCCTTCTCCCCTACATTTAGAGGTGTCTTTCAGCAGGTTAAGTTTTTGGCGTAAATTTCAATTTTGCAAATTGCAATCTTCAAAAAAGAAAAAAGGTCTTCGACTTGTGCTGTGGAAACATTTATCAACTTCTTTTCACACGATCTGTTTTTCTACTTTTGAATGCCAACTTAGAATTTACAACATTTGAATTTTATGCGGTCAAAACGTTTTTGACCGTTTGAAAAGCGGTCAACCACTGCTTGCATGTAATATATACAGCGCAACTTTCGCTGTGTCTCTGTCTTAACTCCTCTATAACACCCAGGTGTACAATCATCTAACTTGGCACGATTGATCACCACCTCGGAGTGAGTGTCATAAGATGGTTCGTGATGTCAGGATGACTTCACAACCAAAGATAATTTCTTTAAATTCGCATTTTTTAACTGAGGAAAGCGGGTTTGGCTGAAACAAAACGCAGTACCCGACTTACCAACTTCAACAAATTTTACTTTTTACAATGCCATATGACGCCATAATTAACAATTAATTGTAAAATTTGTTTTCCTAATTTACTCAAATAATACTCATCGAAAAAATGCGATTTAAAGCTTTTTGGGAGATCTTAGCAAGGTGCTTTCGATAAAAAACACTGTACAACAATTAAAGCTCAATTGGCAATTTCACAACAGATTCTTTATTTAAGCATTTTAAATCTTCTAAGCTTGCTTCTTCGCTTTTTTTTCAGCACGCTTCAATTTGCTCTATGATGCCATAATGCTGCCTGGTGTGATTAACACAATGCTGCTTGCCAGATATTATGATTTGATGATTATTTCACAAATTGAAACATTTTTGCTACATTGGTTTGCTTAAACACTGTTTTGTGACTTCATTGCTCAATCGATATTTAAACGTTTTTAAGAACTTGAAGAGTGTTTCAAGGCAATTCCTATAATGCATGACAATCATTGTGCTATTAATTTTTACACTAAAAAACCGAACTTTAAGACCTATGGGCTAGTGCAACTTTTATTTCCCCCCAAAAGCAGTAAGCTGAGTAAAAACAGGTAAGTCTATTGTGTAAAGATTATACTAACTATTATTGTCGTTTGAAATAATAAGAAATTTGCTTTCCACCAATATGTAACTCAAATTAGTTAAGTCTTTGAATTGGTTTTCAATGGTTGATCAACAACTGGTTGCCACACATCATGTGATATTTTAGTTGAACAATTTTTATATTAGACCTAAGAAACTTGCATTTTTAAAAAAAAGTTAGCTCCTTAATACATTTTGACTAATTTTCCGAACAAGCATTGTTCTTTGGCATTATTTATTTAAATTTGCAAAAAAAATTTATAAAAAAATAAATATTTTAAAATTTGTAAAATATAGCCTACCGGTCAAAACAACTCAAAATTTTGGCACCGCGACTTCACAAAATTGTAATTTCTAAAAAGACTGAGTTCTTTTGTACATTTTTACTATTCTTTCTCAAAAGCATAGCTCTTTGGTGTTATCTATCAAAATTTTCTAAAAGATTCATCTAAAAATGAGTCTCTAAACATTTTAAGCAGTAGCCTACTCCAAGCAAACAAATTGGTAATTTTCCGACAAAAACAGAAACGCAAAGATGGCTCTACTTTACTTTTTGCAACAAAATATTGGTATAGAGCTACTTATCATTGAAATGCTGACGCCATTTCTTTTGGAATTGGGTGAAGCCCACGCAGCCATCTCAATTGACATTCTCAACCTCAACATTACTAATGGCTACTATTGTGAGAACCATACCTGCATAACTTCGGGTTGGTTTGCTCTTTCGCTGGCTGCGTTTATGCCAGGACCAAGCATCATTTGCGCGGTTAGAGGGTTTGGTCGTACAAATAAGCATTCAGCTACAAAAAAGTGGTCCTGATATTTCATAGTAATTCTGAAAACACATATGTAAATTACTGGCACTTCTCCTACCCATAACTTTGAAATTTTACTTTCATGCACTTCATATAATCAATAAATAAAACTTTTTGAAATCGTTGGCTGTTTCAACTGCGAGAAAGTTCAGTTCCTACCTTCCAAATAAGGCAAGTAAGACAAAGCCTGAAATTTCAGAAACTTTTGAAAAAATCGCGGTTGCGCGATTTACTGGAGGTACCAACCCCCTGGTGATGCTTTTTTAAAGCTTAGTCGATTTTCTTTAAAAAGCGTTAATTGTTATTTTGTAACGACAATTGGCTATGTCAACAACTCATTAAATTTCTATTACTGTTCTTACAAATCAATTGGGTGAAGCCGGCTTAACCGATATTCCTTAACTCGACATCATTGATAGGGACGCTTCTATTGTAGGACCAAGCAACATGCGCGCAGCCAGAGGCATTAGCTCATACAAATACCTCTACATTTACGAAAAAGTCATAAGTAGCGGGCCTAATATTTAATAGTTTATTCCCGATGATACATATTGATTACCTTGGCGCCCTTCCACAACTTTGATATCTTTTCAAAAAAAGCGCTGATTTAATTTACAGGATAAAAGTTTGTTAAGCTCGAGAACGCCAACGGTGAAAAAAGAGCAAAAAATATGTTGCCAGGGGCTCGTTAAACTTGGAGATATGTAGTAAGTATGGGCAATCCCCGAAAAAAATTTTTTTTTCAATGCTATGTAGAAAATGTAAAAATACTATGTGAAAAATCATAAGTTTTTCTACTGTTTACACAACTAGGTATTGGGTGAAGCCGACTTGGCTGGCTGAACCAATATTATCAACCTTGACATTACTGATGGGGGCCCTGGCGGGTGACGCCCAAAAGCCGACCAGCTCACTATGTTTGCCATCCAACGAACACAAGTAGCAAAAAATTTCATTTTTTTTCGAGAAAATTAACTTTTTGAAAGAAACCATTTTCCCCTTTTTGTCCCAAAACAAACTTGAAGACCTTTTCTTGCTGAAAGCGGTTTTTCTGAAAGGCTTGATCACCTTTCATAAAATCTGATTGCTTTATCAGGGGCGTTTGGCCTCCCAGGTTGAAAATCAATGTTCTAATAAAAACAATATTTTACAAAACATTAACATTCAATATTTTTCCCCACAAATTTGCAAAAAAAACTGGGAAATGTAATAAGTCGACGTTTTTCGTTGACAAGACTTTATTTGCAAGTATTATAACACCTTCAATGACGCGACAAATACTTTCGATGTCTGGTTGCAGATGAAGCCTTGCTTCTTTGGAGCAGTGAAAGATCTCGTCTGAAAGTTACAGGAATTTACTCCACTTATGCCTCGCCTGAAAAACAACGACGTTTCCATGACTTCGTGCTCAGCCGCCGAGTTGCTGTTCTTAGGCTTCCGCATTACATATCCGCTTTTGACAGGTTAGCGATTTTTTAGAATTAAGTTTATTTCCTTTATATTAAAAAAAAATAATGAGTGCCCTATTAAGAGTTTTTTTTGGTGTTTGAACCAGTGTTCCCTCTAAGAAAATTTTGCACTGAGCAAATATTTTTTTTAGTGAGCATGAATATTTTAAAGCTGAGTTAGCGAATTTTTTTGATTTCTTCTAGAATAGACTGACTGTCACAGTGAACAAAAAGTATAATCCCTACAAACAACGTCTCAGTCAATAAGCAGCAATCATCTGCAGTGTACAATATCAGCATTTTGGTTGATGAAATATCATTGCTTTCATCAATAATCAGGGTATGACATGTTGCTTGTCTTATGCTTTGCATGACTTCTTCCCTGGCGACAAATTAGATGCTTTTCAAAAATTCAAAGCCGTAATTTTTGCTCCGCCATAAACGTGGGAATTTAGTGTATTTTGGCATATGACCATTTATCGTTTGGCAGGACAATATTGATGAATTCAGCTTAACACCAAGCAGAACACTATCTATGAGAGTCTTTACTTCTCTTGACGGAGTTTTCAAAGCTTTGCTCTCTTCTGCAGTTGGCATTGCGGTGAAATAGCTCGAAATACCTCCTCTTGTTTCAAGATTTCGCTTCTGAGTCAATTTACTTATTGCTTCACTGTGATGTTTATGATTCAAGTGACGTTTTAGGTAGTCCACCTTCCATTCACTCCATGATTTTCCTTTTCCAAAATCAATATCGGGTGCTGCTTCATTACAAACTTTACAGATTATCACATTCCTTGACGCGGAATAGTTATAGATTTTGGATAGTTTAGCCGTTTGTTTTTTACCTTGTGTATACCAGTAGCATCATCGC
Source organism: Trididemnum clinides (assembly GCA_963675345.1). NCBI lineage: Eukaryota > Metazoa > Chordata > Ascidiacea > Aplousobranchia > Didemnidae > Trididemnum > Trididemnum clinides. The sequence continues at coordinate 21,923,698 of OY776305.1, forward strand.
GAAATATTATCTCACATTCCACTGCTGTATTTAGCCATTCCACTCTAAATTCTGTTTTTTTCTTTTAGCTTTGTTTCCTTCAATAGATATTTTACTTGGACGTCAGATAAAAAGCTTTATTATATTGCTTGTGGTTAAAAAAACTCATTCTTAGTCGCCTGCAAAATATAAGAGCGCTTACGAATTGTTTTCAAGCTAAAAATTTGTTGAAGAGTAATCATTACAAATCACTTTAAGAGTTTTTCAGAAAACGTTTTACATCATATTTAGTGCCAATTGCAGTATAAATAACTTGACACAAAACGACCGACTAATAGTAGCTGAGACTTGACAATCTTCTCCTCAATTTTAAACTCCTGCTTTCTTAAGATAAGTTATTATGGTGGAGCTTCTTTCTTTGATGAATATTATGATATTACAATAAATGCCATTAAATATTTCGTGCTGTTTTGTCCAACTCCCTGATGTAACTTAGTGCGGCTGCCCGTGCTCTGTATACATTTCTCTTCATTTTCGATGTAGTGGTATGGTACAACAATTCGTTTATTTTACTTTTTGAGTCAGTGGTGATAACAACTACCTTTAAGACTGAGTTACTTTGTAATAAGTAATAAGTAAATGCAGTTTTATGACAAATAGTCACTAGTCACAAACAATTACTAGAGCATTGTTCCGTCGAAATCCTCAATTGTAAATGTCATATTGCTACTACATAGCAATTAGAGGCTACCAATCGACTGCACTTCTAATCGGCTATCTAGGTTACGACTGAGAACCACGTTGCGAAGATGTAAACAGATTAACCTAATTCAATTCACACTAGAGATAGAGCAATCCAGATCGCAGTAATTTAGAATATCAGAAGTGGGCATTTCTGGATTTAACGCAACACACATAAAAAATAATTCAGGTCACGGTAATTTAAAGAATGCACAGATTGCGCTCTCTGTTGGAGTCGATCTATCCAAAAGAAATGTTGATAATCGTTTACTTTTAAATTCGAAATGTTTCAAGTGCGCTAAGAAGAGATTTCACTGCGCAAATGGTATGATGGTACTGCGCAATTACGCAGCTGCGCACCTTAGAGGGAACACTGGTTTGAACTGCAATCAGGAAATATTTTAAAAGTATCTTAAAGCAGCTGTCAAATGTACATTTGCAAGAACAAAGTATTTGCTTCTGGAGATTAGTTTAACTTTAACCTGACCTTTTCATGGTTTGCTTGAAAAAGGATTACTAGGAAAAAGCTTGACCCATTGTAAAGAAATGTTCTCGTAAAAAACTTATCACTAGAGTAAGTTGTTTCAATAAAGTCAATTTTCTGTTAATAAGCTTTAGCGGCGTGTTTTTTGAGAGAGTTCTGGATACATAGAGTGAGTTTCATATTCTTGATATAATAAGTCAATAGAAAGTCGCTTTTTTACCGTTAAGTCAATTTTTTTAGTATAGTAAAGAAAACTTTTTATAATTAAAACTGTTAGTCAAAATATTTCTTTCATATTGAGGAGAATAACTGATAGTTGTGATAAAACTTATTCAATTTTTCTAACTTGTAGTATTGGCCAAGTTTTTGTACGGCAGTACAAATTGTTACTTCTCGCAATTAAATGATTGTGGCTATAATCAAAGTCAAGCAAAATTATGTGCAACTGAGTAGCAATCGAATAGTTGCGATAATTCGGAGGCGCAACACTGTACATTTGTTAGGTGGAAATGTTTACAGTATAGCGAATAGGCATCTATGACGCTAGTTTTGAATGTCATTTCATTGACATAAGAACAATAAACAAAGAGTGAATAATTTATTTAAGGAAGTGCAGTATGCAAGTCACTAACGGGTGGTAGTTTACTATTCTGCAGTAGAATTAACTATCAAAGGGGTGACGTAGTATATTTACTTAAATTTTTTTAGTTTGTGATTTAGGTTTTTAAATATATCAAAAGTTGAAGCTAGCATATCATCTAAAATTCAATCCATCCTTCAAAACTTCTTGAAGAATTTACGAAAAGTCTCAACAACAAATTGCAATCTGTGCAGCTGTACGGTTTCTTGCAACAAACGCTTTCCTGTTGAAAGTCATTAAATCATGTCCAAACACCAAAAAGCGTTAGATAACAAATCTGAACTACTAATCCCACACACTTCGCAAAACATTTTTGAGGAGCAGTAACACCGATTTTGTGGAAAAGGAAACGAGGTATTTTTGTCGGCTGATATTCCTTTGTGGAAACTAAACAATAGTCATATTAAAAACCTATTTTACGACCTTGGTCACAGTTTGCCGTCTGAAACTACTGGTAGAAAAACAGCGTTGCAATTAAGCGCACATTGAGTGAGAGCGGATAAGATATGCTACATATGTCGTATAAATTTTTATGATTGTTAATAAGATCACTCTATGTGGCATATAATATTTCAATATTGCAATTGGAAGCCTAGAAACAGCTTACGTCAGTTATTGGTGCCACTGTCAAGCTCCGTTTGCCAAATTATAACAGCATTGCTCAAGCAGTTGACGATGTTGTTAGATCTCTTGAAATGAATTGAAACTTTTTCTGTTTTTTATTGTCTGATGCTTCAAAATATTCGGTGGCCGCAGGTGCAATACTAATATCTTTATATCCAAACTGTTTCATGTGACATATTTACATTGTTTAGAACATTTATTGTACCATTGTGCTATGACAATCGAATCGCTTTTTGAAGATCTTGAACAGCTAATCGCAAAAGTCAAATCAGCAACGGTTTAAAACAAAACCAAACAAGCCAAATTCGCTACTAATGGCTGCCTGCCTCAACCTGCGGTTACAAGATGGGAAAGCTGGTTAAATACTGCCTTAATTTATGCAAAGAATTTTGTGACTGCTGCTATCCCAGTCACATGGTTTGGGGAAAGATCTTAGCGCACAGCGCAAACTCAATCGCGGTATCAAAAGGCACTCTTGATGATGGAATCAAATTTTATTCAAACGCGAAAAAATCCGATCGACTATGTAGGAACGGCGTCGATACTGCGACAGGTTTTTGACTGTATGCGACTTTCCGAAACAATTCAAACTTTATAAGAGAGATTTTACACTTCGACCATATTTTTGATTTTGAGAAAGACCTAAAATAATTGAGGTGCCGCAGTTTTATAGTGCTGCAAATCTACGAGATTCTCACGCAATCACGTGAAAGTAGACGATAAAAACTTCACAGAACTGATTGTCCTGGATATTGTTTCGTAGTGTTGCAAACAGAACAAATACTCAAATGATAAATATAGGACTCCAGCAGCTATATGTGGTTAATGTAGAAAGAGGCCTTGCAGTTTTACTAGGGTGAGAATCAGTTTTAATTAAAATTGTCATGAAAAGGTTTTGTCTGTAGTAAATTTACCTGAGAAGACAGCGATTGTGGAAAGTTTTGAATGGTCTGGTATTGTAGCAATTCAAGCAAAAGTTTGCTAGCAAACAACTGATTTAGCTGCTTCTCAAAATCAAGGACCGATATGAATATCTAGTTGAGCTTACAAATACGATGGAAAGAGCCAGGTACACTATCAAAGAAGCGGTGCATGCAATCAAAAATCTTGACTTCGAAAAAGACACTTGCACCATTAACTGCTACATTCAAAAAAATAATGCAAAGCAATAACATTTCTAAAGTAATGAACATGGAAAGACCAAATATGTCAACGGCTGTTTACAGTTAACTTCAGCATTCTCAGTTCACAACTGCATCTGTAGAAAGAAATTTTTCCATGCTGCAAAAACTGTTAGCCAAGGACAGAAACTTTAAGAACAAAAATGTATAACAGTACATGATTTTAATTTCAATTATTGCGCTTGGTGGTTACAGAGTTGCCTGTTTATATAAGGCGTGCGTATTGTTGCGTATCCTATTGCAAGTTTTGTTTAGAATTTGTGTGTTTTTGTTAATTAAATGTTCGTTTTAATATAAAAATCAAGAAACATTAATTTATTCATTCAAAATTTTGTTAGGTCAATACAGCCATTTTTTTAGTTTTCAGTCAATAAAAACTTGCTCTACTTCGCACATTCCAGAAAGATGAAATGCTACGAAAGAAGCAAAATGCGTAAAATCTTTTAAATTTAACAAAACTAGACGCGTTTATGCAAAGAGGAAGCTTTGAAGTACCATTTATTTTCCACACTTTTTTCCTTGAAGATACCAATTCCTTCCTTTTAAACTTTTATCTTGCCAACCATCGAATTTATTTTACGATTCAGTTTATATTCAAAATATAAGTTTGTCATTGCCTAGATACTATATATATATATATATAAAATAAATAGACTCGGTAAAATATTTAAGAGTGCTCAATAACAAAAACAGTTAGAGCAAATTAATATATATCTTTATTAGCAAAAATACTACAGTCTGTTTCGCCGTTAAGGCTCCTCAGGTATTTCTGCAAAAAAAAAAAAAAAAAAACGAAAAATGAACCCAAACCAAACAGAGAATGCAATACTGCATTCTCTGTTTGCTTTGGGTTCATTTTTCGTTTTTTTTGCAGAAATACCTGAGGAGCCTTAACGGCGAAACAGGCTGTAGTATTTTTGCTAATAAAGATATATATATATATACATATAAAATAGTCACTTAGCTTTACAGTGCTTGACAGCAAGCTTGCCGGAGTCGTAATATATATATATTTCTATTTGCACAGCTTTATTTCTGTCATTATATTTATATTTATATTATGTCTTATATATATTTATTTCTGTCTTTATATTTATATTCAGCTTTATATTTCTGTCTATTCTGTAGCTGTGCAATTAAAAAAAAATATATATATATGAATTTTGAAGTTTGTGCGAGATCAACTTTTCATTTTATTGCATGTTCCATTTCAAGAACAATGGGGGGTTACAGGTAAGCAATATTGAAATTCTCAAAATTTATTCCTTTATAAAATGATAAGTACACACTTGTAAAAATATGAAAAAAGTATATTTATAACCAAGAAAGTAAAATACAAGAAACTACAAATTTATGTTATTATTTTTTTATTTGCTATGATATTTTTCGAAACATAACTTCCCACTTTCGGCATGTAGGCGTACATTAGATTTCTTGCACATATTTTTTGTGTTTTTGCTGCACACTTTACATCTCCCTTGTGATGTGGAGCCTAAGGTCTGATCCATGTTATCATACCTTACATCTTCTGGCAATATTCCAGCCAACTCAAATTTTCTTTCAGGTTCCGGACCTGCTTTATGTAAGCAAAGTGTGATTTGACCACAAAATTGTAGATGTGATAGATTTTCTTGACAGGTTTTGCGGTATAATCTCCATGCTGCTACCACTGATAGATTTACTACATTAATAAAAAGGGGCCAATACCACTTTTTACCCCCTATACTTGGACGATAAGATTCAGCAAGTCTATCCATTAGGCCGACATCACTCATTTCTTTATTGTAGGAGCATACAAGATGCGGCTGTAGAACTTGCTTTTCTCCCTCTTTGACACGACGTCTTGCTTTATAACCTGGCTCATGGTTTTCCCAATTGCTTGAAATCGTAACAATTGAATTGTCATGCCACTTTGCAAAATAAACTTTTCCATCGGAGCAAAAATCGAAAGTTTCTCTTTTCGTTTTTAAGATCCTTGCTGCTAATAATTTTTTTTGTTGCAATAGCTATTCTAGTTTCTCTTACGATACAAGTTGCTCAAACACCTTTGTCACTTAGTTTGGACAGCAGCTTGTAGCTTGTAAAAAAACTATCAAAGTATAATTGCTGGCAAGTAGTACCTAATTTTGATATTATTACATCTAACAAATTGTTGACGACGATAGTATCGAGAGGTAAGCTTTCACAATTGTCCTCCATTTCTTGATAGATTTTCATATGATATGGAAAGCCGTCATTACCGCAAATACATCAGACCTTATAGCCAAAGCGTATTGGCTTCCGTTTTATAAACATTTTAACGCTAAGACGCCCGTAGTACGTTACCATTGACTCATCTATACTAATCAAACTGTGAAAAACAACAAATTGTACAAGATTTTTATTCATTACATCATATATTGGTGAAATTTTACCCATTTTATTTCCTGGAGTAAGCTTCAAATTATCAGCAAAGTGCATGTACTTTTTTATTTCAAGATACTTATTGCTACTCTTAGTTTTAGCAACAATTTCTACACGCAAATCAGGTTGAGTTGACCAATACTGCTGCTCCTCAGGTACATTATGATATCCTGATAACAAGATGATCCCTAAAAAATTTTGCATTTTAATACTTTGAATCTCTCATTATTTTTATCCCTATTAGCATACAAGTTAGTTTGAAGGACTATGTGTTTTAACATTTCTGTGAAAAATATTGACTTCCAAATTTCATAAGGTGTTTTTCCTTTAAGTTCTTCAAGTTTTTGGTTTATACTTGCATTTCCAACTTGCATAGGCTTGCTAAATGTAGCACTCTTTTTCCAAGTAATAATGCTCTCTGGTTTTTTTTTGAAGTGGCGGGATTTCGTTATCAGACTCGCTTTCAATATCTTCTTCCACCTCAAGTTCTTCAGCTGGTTCATACTCTCCTTCTGGGTTGTCGAGAATTTTCTCAATGCCACTATATTGGTGTCCCGCATCTTCTGCAGCAGGAGGAAGCACAACAATGGGCTGCAGGATCTGATGATTGATCAATTATTTCACAAGCTTCCGCAAATGGAGAAACTTTTGTCGTCTTTCTTCCATAAAATGCACGAGGATTCATATTCTAAAATAAGGGACGGAAATTGTCAAAAATATAGAATATATATTATTTAGTTAAGCAAAAACAGTTACTGAAATACATTATAACATTGCAACAGTTATTGGTTATAAATTAGAAAATTTGTTGTAGTTACATTTGCACACTAGTAACCCTCCATTGTTTTATAAATGGAACATTTAAAAAATTTTTATTATTATGTCAAAACTTTTGTGCAACAGATCACATTTTCAATGATATACATACAAACCTTTACTAGTATTGAAGAAAAACTAGTTGATCATAAATCTCTTTCAGATTGCTATATGGTCACTTCCGGCTTCTCAATTTTCGTCCAGAAAAAGCAGTGGTTTTAGTTTTTTTTAAATCAAATTTATTTTTATTATAAAAAAATTTAAAGCTATTTTCAAGTCCCTGAAATACAATAAAGCTAGTCAAGTGCAAACATGTGAAAAAATCAAGTTTAGAACAAAATTGCGACTTCTACAATTTTTTAAAAAGTACGCTCCATTTAGGGAACAACGGCAGGAAAAAGGTTAGTAGACCTTAAAAGAACTTACATTTCAATACATTTAAGCGATAGCCAATTATTTAAACAGTTTCAAGATATGTTAGGAATCTTGAAACTGTCCTATCATCAACCACGAACTTATTTTCCAGGGACCCTATCTTGGCATTTTCATTATTGCATCAATTTTAACCTGGTAGGGCTTAAAGTCAAATTGAATTACAGTTAGAAAGGTTTGAGACGAGAAAATCTTTCATGCTTTAGGGTTTGGCAACAAAACAAGAGAGCGTAGTCTATTTCCAAAAAGTTAATTTACACAGTGACTTTAATCAAGGCCATACTTAGGGTTGCCAATTTAATAACCAAATACGCCTTGACTGCAAAGCTTTCCTGGCGCATTAAAAAAAAGAAGTCAGCATCAGGAATGTAGTGATTAGGGAGGTAGGTAAATTGCAGTAGATCAAAAATCAGTGCTTTTGAAAAATTTTGCTAAAATTGGATAGGATAGATAGAAGGATAGAAGAAAGCCACAGTGCCCATCGCCCTGTCTCCCTTTACTGCGCCTCTGGTCTTAAACAATATTTGTTTGTAGTAATGATGCCAAAGGTGAAGTGACATTTTTGGATGTTGGACGGGGGAACTTGGTGACAGTCGGCACTCATTCACGAACAATAATACGATACCACAGAGGAATAACCAATAAAGGTAAAACTAATGCTATAGGTCATCGTCGTTTGATTAGGCGCCCAAACTCAATCTGTACCAGTACAAATCAAGACCAGGGCCGAGTGTCTATCCTTTTACCACCCTGGGCTGCTGCGCTGAGCAGAGTATATGCTGGCAGTGGTGGTGTTAAGTCAACATCGAGTTGCATCATCCAAAACCTGCAGACCTCGTGTTCCTCTTGGTACATGATGTAGGAGACAAGAAGATATAACGTAATCTGCAGTTTGCTCAGTGGCGCCACATTCACAAATCGGTGATGGAACGAGACCCCATTTGTACATGGACGAGTGAAAACATCCTACACCAGTACGCAGGTGATTGAGCCTTACCCAAGATGTTCTGGGCAGACTCATTCCAAATGGCGTTGAATTGACCCTGGGAGTGATAGCACGGACCCTTGAATTACTCTCCAAGTGGTCCGCGTTCCATTTATGTTTTGTCCACTGCTTCACGCGAATGTCCAGTTCGGACAAACTATCTAATAGCTTCCACGAAGCAGGTACTAATGGAGGTCTTCATCTAAGTCTTCCCAGGTGCGCATCCTGGTGCCCAACCAACTGTCCGTGCAGTACATGGTCGCGGTCATGGATAGCACGATTTGCTAAGGAATATAGGTCACGTTCTTCAAAAATTCTTCTTGCTTTCCTTTCATTTTTGTCCAGAAGTCACAGAAAATAATAGCAATTTAATGTAATAAAAAGTTTGATTTCCTTAGATAATCTTTTTACATTGAAATCAATAATGTCATAATTAAAAAGTGGTGAGACATAAAATAAATCAATTAATCTATATTTCTTCGCAGCTGAAGCAATAGCAGTAGACTGGAAAAATGGTAATGTTTATTGGACAGATGAAGGTCGAAATTGGATTGCTGTCATGAATTCAAAATTTACGCATTTCAAAGTTGTAACAAAAAACATTGGACAACCTCGTGGTTTGGCGTTGTACCCTGGAAAAGGGTAAGATAGAAGCTTAGCAAAGAAGTAGTCTCTCTTTGAAAAATGTAGCTTTGGGAAAAAAGCAGTGATGGTGGTTTTATGTAGAAAAAATATTTTCAAAAAGGAGTTGGTAACGTTTAAAGTATTGTTTATATCGCCTAAGATTTCAGCAAAGTTTTTCCCTATGTCTGAGTTGTTCGAATCCCCTCATTTCGTAGTCTTGAAACTTAGAGTCAGATTTCACATACGGGGAAAAAAATTCGCTAAAGTTCTGGGACAATTTTAAAGCAAAGAATAGAATGCTTTAAATCTTCTTTTTCACTTGATTGCAATCAAAGATATGGTCACAAATTTCTGAGACGTACTTTTTTCTTTGGTGGCAAAAAGCAAAAAATCATTCTTTTTTGATGAACGGACTTGATTCGCGCGATGAACTCACCTTCCATTTTATGTAATGCAGAGGAAAAGATGATGATAAATTTTAGGAGTTGATTTTGTTTAGATTGATGTTTTGGAGTGAAATGCCAAAAGATGACTACGAATTTCCAAAAATTATGAGAGCTTCTTTATCTGGAGAGAACCCGTCGCGAGTTGCGAATGTATTTGGAATACCAAGCGCTTTGGCTCTTGATCAAACAACGGACAGGTTGTACATAACCACTGTATAGCATAGGCTGTTTCACTTCTTGCTTCCAAGTACCGTCTGCATCCTGGTTTATCCGACCTTTCTAAAAAATTTCACACAACAATTGTCTCATTCAATGACTTATGAGGGTGCAATGCCAAATTCTTATTTTATGATAAAGGTAATTAGGGGATCCAGAAATGTAATGTACACAGTTTTAAATAATTCGCGACTAGCTAGTTGTGCTCTTATGAAGCTCATCAGGCGAATATAACTGTGTAGACTTCATAATCATTTTGCAAGTGTTTATTTGATAAATATTATTTATTTTGTTGCTGTCAGTAAATTACTCATTGAGAGCTCTTTGCGTGTGTCACGTAAGCATGTGCATAGCTCTTTGTAATTTTGTTTTTGTTAGGTTATACTGGATAGACGAGAATTCTATGTCGATATATCACGCCCCAATAAATAGCAACTCAACGGATGCAGTTCTACTTTTTCGAAATTTCAGCTTATCATTAAAAGATATCCATGTTTTTCAGGTATCTTGGTTATTGCTGTTTATCCTTTTTTCTCCAGACGGAGGCATGGCACGGCATAAAGCACGGCATTTCTGTTGTTTTTCTTCATTTTGTTTGAATACTAATGGCCAGTGCAACTTTATCAAACAAAATCATATAAACAGCTGGCTAGTCGACCTAATGGTCTTTCACTGTTTCCCATCATTTGTTGATTTTGGCCTTGTGTCTTTGCGATTCAAACCCTTTACTGCAAATAAATGGTAAATGAATAAATGATTGATTGAATGATAGCTGGGTAAAAAGATTTTTTTATGAGACCCGGCGAAGCACGGAAAACAGTTTCTATGCCTACGTGGTGGTCATTTTAAAGGCTGTATCATTGTATCAAGCGTCTTTGATCGTTTCAGGATTGGCTTTACGTAACGGCTACGAAACAGAATCAGATTTTAATGTTAAATAAAACTTCTGGCGAAGTAGTTCATGTTGTCAAAACGTTTGCACCAATAGCTGTCACTACGATGGGTGGCGGCGGACAACCTATTCAACCAGGTATGGTGTTCGCGATTGCATTCAGCACTTGAACAGCGTGTGCCTTCATCACGCAAAACCTAATCAAAACTAATGACGTATTAAAGACTTCCGAAGTGTGCTTGTCTCTTAACATTGCAGACGCTACCTTCATGATTCTGATTTTGTAGGACGCTGGCACGCTACTGAATAATGGAATCTTTGAGCTGCTTGATCTGGGATTGGTGCTTATTTTATTCAAAATATAAAATGTTTTTAGGTCCGTGTGATATCAACAATGGAGGGTGTGAACAACTTTGCTTTGCTCTAGCTCCAGGAAATAAACGGAAATGTGGGTGTGATCTTGGAATGGAGGTGGGAAATGATGGAAAAAGCTGCGCAGCAAGTACAAACAGTTAAATATTTTCAACAAAATTATAAGAGTGATAGAAAAGAGAGCTTTGCAATCACCTACCGCAGTTTACATGGTAAAAAGCTGTAGTCGAATAACTATCAAAATTAGAAGACACACGGGGGCCCTACTCTTATAAAAACAAAGGCCTACAGTATGGTATGATAATGATTACCTCATCGTTAATAGTAAACAAGTAATAAATAGTTGAACCTCTCTTTGTCTCGCCCGCTGATTAAGCTCTTTCCAAGTTTTAACGTCAAGACAAAATGACTACGAAAATATGGACTTGAATATTGCATGCAACTGCTGCATAATCTATTAGCTTTGCCAATAGCAAATTTTTTTGGGAGGGGAAGGGCGAAAATGTATTTCTTGCTCTGGCTGTTTCTCAATTTTGTTTGATGACTCTTTTGGCGATCGATAGTTATTAATGTTTAATTTAATCAATCTAAACCTCAACTTTGTTGAGTGATCTTTTTTTTGGAATTTGGGGTTTTGTATTTGATGTACCTCAAAACATTTTTGTTTCGTGGTTGAGTTCAAAAAATTCAAGTGTAGGTATGGCTCTTATGGATCCTCCCCAGCTAATCCTGTGGTCAATCGACTTGAAAAATGCGAATGTTGTTTTAACTGTAGCTTACAATATGCCTCAACCGATCATTGATTGTCAAAGATTTGTTTAGAAATCATGAATCGTGATTTTTTTTTGGTGGTTGATTCTGATTTGCGATGGGTCTTTCAAGTATCTGCTGATGGAAAAAAGTTCAATAAATTACCCTTATCGAACGCAAGGGTCCCTGTTCAGGCTGAATACGATCCTGTCACCTCTAGAGTAAGCTTTTTGTTGTTTTTAAATTTTGTCTATCAAACGTTTACGTCTATGCATGATTTTTGTTGCCATCCTTAATTTTTGCAAAAAAAGTTCTGTAAACTACTCTTCACACGACGCTAGAGTAAACCTTCCTTTTCCTATTGATCATGATGCAGTTAACCTCTAAACGTTGTATTTAGATTTTTTGTCAATCAAACTGCTCGTCAAGTTTGTTTTGATATTTCTATCGGTCTTTTTGTTTTCCAACAACAATAAGCTTCACGTCCCTCGTTGTCATTTTATACTTCCTGTTACACTTAGTCGTAGGCGTGAAAGTAGGTGCATTAGGCGCTGAAGCCAGCCATGCTGGCGTCAGACACTCCTTAATATTATCAGCCTTAAGTCCTTCCCCATATATTTTGAAAAGTAATTTTTTTTAAAAACATTGAAAATCATTACGTTTACTTTGGGATAAAAATGATAAAATTGTCAGTTTTAGAACATTGATCTTCAAAACAAGATTTTCAAGCTTTTTTGGGACGACAATGGGAAAATTGTCACTTTCAAATATTTGTTCTCCAAATAATGTCCTCTTTTCATTAGTCTTTCCCCACACACAAAACAAAGTTTCACGCCATGGCTGGTGGTTGCACGATAGTGCCAGATTGCTTTTGTAATTACAATTTGTCTAGGAGTCATCAACTAAAGTCGATTGATACGCAACGTGTTGAGCACTAACCGCATATTCAAGCCGTCAAATGCTACATTTGCAACAATATATTCAATCATATTACTGTCTTGTAAGAACTGCATTGTAAGATTATTCAATTACTATTGATGATGTTGTTACCCGATTACTTTCCTTTTCCGAGATAAGGGGATGGCGGAAAGGTCATAGAACCTAAAAACCCGGCTGCTCCTCACCGCCAGAACTAGATGTCATACAAAGAAAAAGATTTGCCAAAGAGAGTGCAGCGGTTCAGGAAACATATAGCTTATCGATTTAATTAAGTTTTATACTCAAGGTATTTTGGACTGACATCGGCGATCATACAGTAAATAGGGCGAATCTCGATGGAAGTAATCATGTTATCTTAGCAAAAAAGAACGTTCGAGAACCTACTGGCATCGCATTGGATCGATATTCTGGTAATCTTTATTGGACTGATGAAGGTATCAAAGTTTAACCAATTTAGGTCGTCTTTTTACCAATACACATCTTTAAATAAATGTTGGTAAAAAGTTGCTTGAATTTCTAGGCAATTTGTTTCAACACATGGTGCTGAGTGTCGGCATAAAAGGAGAGAATGGAAACGCTGTTACCATCGTTATTTTTTGGCTTAAAGTGCGATCCCTCACATATTTGATAGAGGGTCCTAATTGTTTGTAGTGCATTTTACAAATCAGGCGAAATTACAGCTCAAGTACTTGTTTTGGAAAATACATTCAGTTTTGCCTGTGGCATTTCCTCATATTTTTAGTAATTACAACCTGCATAATGGGTTTGCTGTAATGAAAGAGAACGGGCTTATAACTTGATTAACTAAATAACGAGATTTACGACAATGTCACCAACAATGTTAAAATCGTTTAGTCTTATAATGTAGGTAGTGCAAAAACTCGGTCTTTTTTGAGCGTACGACAGTAGGACAGGTGCACAAATTAAAACTTTTTCTGAAGCTTCTTGACCTAAAATGTGAGCTTTAAAAAAGAAGTCGATTTCCAAATACTTAAAAATCATTTTTCAAAAGGTTTTTTACATTTATCGAAAATTTGTTCCGAAATATTGAAATACCTTACCGCGCCAGGTGGCACGGCTTTGTGGTTTTAGCATCCATCTATTCAAAACCAATAATTTCAATGTGATCTCGTTCAGACTCGTTAATATTTTATTTAATACTTTTTACAATTTGAGGCAGCGGAACTATCAATGTAATTAAAACTGACGGAACTCACCACAAAACATTGCTTTCGCATGATTTGAAGTTACCTCGGTGTTTGGTACTTGACCCTTCGACCGGATATATGTGGTGGGCGGATTGGGGTAAAGGCACAATCGAACGAGCAGCCATGGACGGTACCAGAAGAGAAGTGATTTTGAATAGAAGGTTATCCTGGGTTAACGGTCTTGCAGCTGATTTTAAAAGTACGAGTAATACTGTTCAGTGCTTCAATGTAGCGTGTTTTTTACTTGATATCTGTACCATGTGTGCAAATTTCTTTGTAACTCCTGAAAAGAGTGTTAAATTACAGCTGCTCAATACTCGAAACATAAACTGTTTCACCAACATTTCTTGATCTTCAGAGTTGTTGCCGACAAAATAAAATGCTTTTTGCAAAATTGTAACAACTTTTATTATTTAAAATAGCATTTCTCTACATTAGATCTGCTTTAGCAGTTAATTGTGCATGTTGAGTAGTATATTGCCTGTAATTTGCTGTGACTGCAATGTAGACTACTCCAAGACCCTATCTACTATGAAAACTCTTTAATTTATCGCTATGACTTTTTGGTGGTTTTTAATAAAATTGCGGTTTTGAATACTCCTACGTGCATGTTTAATAAAATAGTTTTTAATTATTGTTGTTGTTGTTGTTACAGATAGCAAATTATATTGGTGTGATGCCAAATTTCATCGCATTGAATCATGTGATTTGGACGGTAAAAATAGAAAGGTTATTATTCAGAAAAGTGAAAGTTCGCATTTGTTTGGAATTACTATTGCAAAAGGTAAACAAAAACTTTAATTTGCTTTTTCGCCGAGCTAAAAGTAAACAACAGAAGGTAAACCATAAAGTGTTTGCTAATTATTATTTAGCAACAGTTGATTGGAAAATCTGAAACAATTTTAAAGACAAGTGGTTATGTTGATGGCCTTAAAGTATTTCCATAAGCTAGATGTTAAATGTTTAACCAGCGAAATATTAAAGCAATGTTGAACGAATGGAATGGTTTAATTTTTTGGATACAAGAACCGTTTTTTCTCGAAAAAACTTTTTTTCAGAGTTTTTGTATTATACTGACTGGACTTATCCGTATATACGAAGAATGGGTCTTGGTATAGCAGAATCACAAGAAGAAAATTTCGGCCCAGAAATTTTTGACAGACCCAGCGGAATCATCAGTGTGGTTGAGTGGAATGATGCAAAAGCAAATAGTATGATCAGAAAAAATGTTTTTAAAGTTATTTTGGTCATCGTTTAAATAATATATTTTTTTACTTTAGGTCTACATAGAAAACGCTTTTATTCAGTAGGCTACCACCCTCACTATGTATATCAAGGCACAGAACAGGTTACTGTACGTTCTAGGCCTACCTTCTCTGTAGTCATTTTAGCTTTGCCATTTTCGTCTTTCCGTTTTATTAGTGACTTTTCATTTGATAGTTCAGGTCTTGCAGAATTGATCTGCTCTTGAAGCATCGTGATTCTAGAAAAAGATCAAGCAACCGCAGCAATGACTACAGCCAATAAATAGTATTAAAAATGAAAAAAGAATAAAAAAATTTATGCAATTTTAGATACCAATCCATGTGAAATTTCCAACGGTAACTGCACTGGCCTTTGTATTCCGGTGCCAAAAAATCATTCTTCGAACAATGATCTAGTGAATGTGATAAACAATAATCAATATTTAAGCACCAGAGTATGCCTTTGTGGAAATGAATATAATGGCACTTGCGACAAGCCAGTCAGCAATCGGGACAGCGTTCCACCATCATTTGGAAACACCTGCCCAGATTCAATGACATTTTTATCTCCACCATGCCGCAAAGAAGCCTTGGTTGATTACAAGGCTAGTAAAAGTTGATATTTGTCCCATTGGTAATAAATGTTGTCAATATTTTCGTGTTAAGTTGACAAGAGTGCTAGAGAAGTTATTTGCCAAAATTTTTTATCATGCCTCCACCATTGATGGAGAATCTTGTAAAATGTAAGAAACTTTTCTCGTATACAGTTGTACGCTACCTTTGATGAGACCATGAAAAAAAGCTTTTCATAAAGCAGGTTTCTTGAAGAAATGGTAAAGTTCTGCAGTCCGAAACATTATTTACGTTTTTGACAATGCCTGATTATCTGTAGATACAGTAGACGCCGCTTAATATGACCACCTTGGGACCAGACCATTTTGGTCATAATATCCGAATGGTCATAAAAGCCAAAGCCTCCATAACAGCTCCTGAATCGACGCCGTAAGCCACAAGAAGTCCAAACACCGTCAAATTTATCGTTTGACCGAAGTAACAGTGTGACGTTGGCAGTAAAACAAAGTACAGTACTGTGACAGTACAAGTGATGGTAAAACTAAGTACAGTATGTAACAATATGTTGAAAAGGCGAAGTTATAAGTGCGCGGCGGGAAAAAATACTGTACTGTAATAAGAGAGATGGAGAAAATGTTGGCGATATTATCCAAAATTTGGTCATATTAAACGGAGAATTTTAAATGGAGAAATTCCGAATCGTACCAAATTGGTCATAATAAGCGGCTGGTCATATTATCCGTGGTCATAATAAGCGGCGCCTACTGTACCACAAAAACTTGAATTTATACAATTTGTTAGTGACAATGGTTAACGATAGAAAATTTTGGTAAGAAAGAGCTTTGACAAAAGCTGCGTTTTCAGAATTATATTGCATTTGACTTTTACAATTCGATAACTAACTGTGGTCTTAATTAAATGATAATATTTAAATTATTGTTGTTGGTAACAGATTCCACATGCCACAGATAATTCAGGCAACGTCACTTTAGAGATGCCAGCGCAGACTCCTCCTGTTACTTTAGTTGAAGGCGAATACGAACATCAGTACATTGCTATTGATAGAGCAGGAAATCACGCTACTTGTAAATTTGTCATCATTGTCAAAGGTAAGAATCACCGTTTGCAACCCTTAAAATAACAGCAATGCCAAAATATAGCGGTATCGAAATGAAATTCAAGGCTCTTTGGTGTAACCAAATCATATATTAAAAATGCGCATACAAGGTTTTATATTTTCTCGCTCTTTCTAAGTTTAAATTTTGAGCTATCTGCTGACAGTGACCGGCCCTAAAGCTCATACATTAATTAGAATATTGTTAGAGCATAATTAGCAGGTTTTATTGTTTTAGTAATGCAAAACAAGTGTTCGTTTGTCAAAACTCGGAGCCCTAGTTTTGACGCGATCACAAAACAAAGCGTGCTTCCCATTACGCTCCAAGGCGTGTGCCATTGCTTTGGAATAGTGATGCTTTCTACCCTGCAAGTCGTGAACGGTGGCAAATCGGCACCCAATTATGGCAATTTGCATTGTGATAGGTCACCAATATTGTAATTGGTTAGAAATATACTAGGTCACCAATATTGTAATTGGTTAGAGATAAACTTACTTTCATCTGGTTTGATTATCGTGAGTTTTCTTGCTTGTTTGGGGCTTGCGCTGTTGGACTGTTTGTTAGATATTGCCTTGTATCTCAATCCTAACAAAGAGTAGGGGTAAGCTTGACTGATTATATACAAACGCAGTGCTAACACAAACGAACCTTAAACTATTTTGTCATCTAGCTCATCTGCACACATATTCTCAGACATGCAGTCTGGTGGTTGAGGGTAGAATTTTTAGCATTCACTGCGTTCAGAGCTGATCGCTTTTCTCGATTTCTTTTATCACGCATGCATTCCATTATAAGAAAACAAATCAACTTTTAAAACAAAATGACTGACTCTACATATCGTCAGTTGTTCACTGATGCCTTTTATGAAGATGCATTAAGGTTTGAGTCTGGTGGTTTGAGCTATTTGTCTTAGTTATCAAAGTAACTACAAATTTTATTGGCGAAAATCTTCGTAGTTAAAAGTGCTTTATTGAACAAAATGTCTACACAACGTCGATATAGATCTACTCGCACTTCACTTGGTTATAATTGTGAAGCTGCTTATCCAACCTGTCGTAAGTGGCGATATTAGAGTATTCAACAATGGCAGCTCCCATGATGGAGCTGCCAGTTTGCATTTTGTAATTATGGCTGGTTAAAAATCGGCTGCCTTTTACCTCTATCCTAATCTTGATTAGATCTGCGGTGAGAATCTTACTTACATCAGCACTGTATCATAATCTGTTTTCAAAGTAGAAGAGGTGCAGACAAAATACAACAATCCTAGTTACTCTTGCCAGAAAAATTTGAATACAAGTATTTTTTTCAGTTGCAAAATGCGAACCATTGACAACATACCTCGACGACAAGAAAGTAGAAGTGACAAACATAAGTTGTGGAGTATTATTCGGTTCGCGTGTGCAATTGCATTGTGTTAATGCAACGAAGAAAGTTAAAATTCAGTTCCTAGAATGCGAACAAGACGGACACTGGTCTGGAGAACATCATTGCACAAATCAATCTTCCGTTGTGTCTTTACAGACAGCAACAGCTACCCGTAAGTTATCGTTCTTGCGGCCACAATCATGTTATCAAATGTGGTATTTGTAATTCGATTACATGTATTTTCTTTGCCTAAGAAATGAGATAAGAATTACGCAGACTAAAAAATATTATGCAAACGACTGGGTGATTGAGAATGCAGTGCCTGACAGTAGTCCGGATGCTAAATGCAACAACTTTATATTTTACCCTGCATTTGTGTTTTCAAGTCTGGGGAAAACATATGAGTCTGTTTCTTTGTGATCTCTGTTTTTAAAGTTTTGTTCTAACCTGCCTTGAGTAAAATCATTCAGCTATTTTGTTTGAAAAATGTTTCGTCTACGCTTAGATTTTAATCTTTTTAAAAGGTTGACTTGATTGTTATTTTACCCAACACTCGAAAAATATTAAGGTATATATTGAAATTAATTTCTTGGTGTTTGCTTTAGCACAAATCGAACCACCAACAAACAAATCCACCTCATTGCAACCGACACCAAATGATAATGCAACAAAAATGGGTAAATTAAAACGTTTTTACCTGTAGAATTGATTAGCCTATCAATATTTTGGAAAACATACCAAAGCGAGATAGCTGACTCTGTTGCGTAAATAGTTATATTGCTTTAGGTAATTGAAATCAGTTTTGTTGGAGATATTCAGGCTATTACTGATAACTCTTTCACAAAAGGTATGATGAATTAATACTAAAAAATTTGTGTAAAATTTCTACCACATTCCACCAATTTTAACGATTTTAGAAAAACTGCAGACTACAAATGGATCTCATCACTTGAACCTTCAATCTCAGCAACATATAATGCTTTTAATTCCCATTTTTCTGGTGATTATCATCGTATTTCTTTCTGCTTGTCTATACAGAAAATACAGGTATAAGTTGTGTGCTATTTGTCGACCTGTAAGCAATCTGGTACCAAGGTCAATTTGAAATTATGAACCCTTAATTTGAAAATATAAACCTATTGCAACTCGCAGCAAATAAAGCTTTTAGGACCAAAAATAACTGATGATCACTTCCAAACCAACAAGATGCATAGCAACTGCAATAACAAGAAATTTTTTAGTTAATGTCTGCAGTGCTGCCGGTGCATCTTAAACTAATAAGTGGAGGTTTACAATAGGCTATACGTTCTCGTAAGGTCATGCCCGGCTTTTGAATGTATTTCTCTATTACGCATTTTAAGATGGAAATTTTCATCGCTTTGATTTTTCATCTACTGTGTTGCTTAACAATATACGTTGTTGTCCAAACATCCGGTTTTGTTTGCGAAGAACTTGCTAAAAGCGTGCTCGTTTTCACGAATAAAAGCTTACAAAACGCTTTTGGAACGCAGCCTACTTTGTAGACAAAACCTGATGTTCAGAGAATAACTTATCTTGTGTAGCACCACATCGATAAACCAAGCGGATAGAAATATCCATACAAAAAATGCATAAGAGAGAAAAGTACAAAACGTATTGTTGCCATCTTTACAAAAAGAAAACATCATTTTACCCAACATTTTATCATTTAATAATAACTTACGTTTCGGAACTGTTTAACTACAGTAGAATTGAAATAGTTGATGTCATAGGCCAGGAATGTACAAACATTTTTGCAAGCCTGCAAATTTTTCTCAGCTGGATGATACAGCGGGCCAAGGCCATTGTTTCATTAATATTTCTCTCAAAATGTCACAGTTTTTAGCTGAAGACTTTTCTGGCGATCAATTTAAAAAAGACCAAAATTTTAAATACAAACTTTTTTGTTCATGTGCCTCCAAAGCACGTAGTCCTTCAACCAGAGGCGTGCAGAGGGAGGGGCGAACGGGGCGACGGCCCGGGGCATCGAAGGTAGGGGGGCATTAAGAGAGTGAAATTACAAAAATTGCATTTTGTTAAATTGTTAAAAATATATGTTTTTTCGTATCATAAGTCTACTAACACATTCTGCATGGATCTGATAGGATCTTGATTGGGTAGCATGGTGTGATTTTATGTTTTGTAGAAAATCTTCTGTAGTGTCAGCTTTTGTACTGAAATTTACAAAATTTCTTTTAGTTTGCTATGTACTGTACCAAAACCATACTTATAATTGCCTTTGATTTCGTTATGCTCCTTCGAGCTAGAGAAAATGCAGTTCCCTCTAATTCTAAGCATGCTCTTCAATGTTTAATGCAGTTTGAGTGGGATGTTTTCCCAACTTTATGTATTGCATATAGGTTACTGCTCACCATCGGATTTTCAATTGCAAGCTGTGAGAGGTCATTTTCAAAGTTAAAATTGATAAAAACATGTATAAGATCATATATGCTACTCTGCAGTGGTTCTCAAACTGCGGTACGCGTACCACTAGTGGTGTGCGAGAGCTTTTTTAGTGGTACGTGAAGATATTCATCAGTGATTATTATAATCTGCCTTCACGTGACCATGTTATTTGATGAACATGATGTGACAATAGCAAAACTAAAGACCCGTTTAGACTAGAAATTAGATTAAATTAAAGTACGTTTAGAAGGCGATATGCATTCCCTTCTAGCAGTATTTAGCAGTCTTTTTAGCAGCCTTCTAGCAGTTTATCAGCCTTTTAGCGGCAGTCTTCTAGCCCTTCTAACAGAAGGCGATATGCCTTCCCTTTTAGCAGTCAGGAAGGACGTCCAATATTTGTTAAAGTACGTTTGTTTTATGTTATTGCGACACAATTAAGAGCGTGACGTTTCAATAAAACAAACGCACTTTAATTTAAATTAGATTAAATTAAAGTTTAAAGTTTAAGCTGTGCATTTCGTTTTAGTTAATTGGCAGCAATTACATATTGATACTATTACATCGCAATTACATAAAATTTATTTATCAGTAAGTTAGCAAGAAAAGTTTTTGCCATGTCGAAACGAAAGTACAATCCAGAATACATTAAGTATGGTTTCATTGCTATCGAGCATAGAGGAGAATGTTTGCCACAGTGTGTGGTTTGTATGAAAACTCTTTCTAATGCAGCCATGAAGCCCAGCTTGTTTAAACGGCACCTTGAATCGAACCATGCAGAAAAAAAGGACAAAGATCAAAGTTATTTTGAGCGGCTGGGGGAAAACTCAAAAAGGCAGCGCCTAGACCAGACAGGCCAGTTTCACCAAAAGAAGACAGGAGTAGTAAAAGCATCATATAAAGTTTCTCTTCTTGTAGCCCAAAACATGAAAGCCCACACAATTGCTGAGTCCCTCGTTATGCCAGCAGCAAAGACACTAGCTAGGAGCCTCATTTGGGACGAGGCAGCAGCTAAATTGGATAATGTGTCCCTTTCCAATGACACTGTAAAACGCCGTATTCAAGAAATGTCGGGTGATATTGCTGATCAAGTAATGGCTGGAGTAAAAGACTCAAACTTCGGGTTTGCCATTGAACTCGATTAGTCGACAGATGTCGCCAAATGTAGCCAATTGCTCGTTTATGTCCGCTTTATTCAAAATTACACAGTGAAAACAGAGCTGATGTTGAATCAAGAGCTGGCTGCTACAACAAAAGGGAAAAATGTGTTCAACGTTTTGGCGGATTTTTTAAAGAGAATGAGTTAGATTGGAGTAAGTTAGTTGGATGCACGACAGATGGTGCTCCAGCCATGCTTGGGCGAAAATCTGGATTTCAAACGTATGTAAAAGATGTTGCAGCAAACGCAACCTTTGTCCACTGTTTTATTCACAGATTTGCACTATGTACCAAAGTGCTCCCTGCCGAGTTAATGTCGTGCTTGAACAAAATCATTAAAATTGTGAATTTTATAAAAACCTAAGCTCTGAATTCTCGCCTTTTGCCAGACTCTGTGAAAACGTCAGTTCTGCTCATAAATATCTCCTTTTCCACACGGAGGTTCGCTGGCTGTCCCGCGGGAACATGACCCGGAGGGTCTTTGAACTTAGGCATGAATTGTTGACATTTTTCAAAGAGAAAAATCACGAATTTAGAGATTATTTTGAGAACGATGACTTAATCTCACGGATGGCCTACTTGTCTGATATTTTCCAGACTCTCAACGTTATAAATCTTTCGTTTCAAGGATCAAACAGCAATATGGCAGTTTTTATTTCAAAGCTGGAAGCATTCACTCGGAAGCTAGATGTCTAGACCAAAAATGTAGAGAGTTAACATTTTGGAATGTTCCAACTCTTTGCCACACTTTCAGTGGAGCCCAATGATCAATTATCTCAAGAAATTCATGATCATCTTAAGCTGCTCCGGATGGAATTAATGAATTACTTTCCAGATTTAGTAAGTTGCACCTACGCAGTCAATCCATTGTGCATCGACCCAACTCTTTTACCCGTAAAAACAGGAGAACAGGAAGAGATCATTGATATTCAAGTTAAAATCAAAACTGAACGAATGCTCTCGCATAGATTTTTGGCTAATCATGGGTTCTACTTACCCAACGTTGGCCCGAAATGCTGTTCGACAGTTACTGATTTTCCCATCTACATGGGAATTTGAGCAAGGGTTCTCAGCCTTAATGGCCATTAAATCCAAAAGCCAAAATTGTCTAACTGAGCCTAAACATGATTTCAGATGCGCTGTGGGTAAGGTTGCGCCCGAATCGATCAGCTTGTGCAAAAGAAACAGTTGCATCTATCCCATTAAATTGTATTGTTTGTTATTTGTTGGTGTTATGGTAAAATAAAAAGTGCTAGATTTGAGCAAAAAAAGGTAATCTTGAGTCATTTGGTACGCGGTGTAGTAAAAAACGAATAGGTGGTACGCGAATAGAAAAAGTTTGTGAAACACTGTGCTACAGGAACGCCTAACAAGTTTGGCATCAAAAGAGAATTCCTTTCAGCAGATGTAAAAAATGAGGTGGTTTAAATATTTTCTTATAGGAGAGCTAATATGGGAAAAAATTCGTAAAGTGTAAATGTCTAATTGATTTGTTCACATCATCACATGTTCTAGTTTAATAAAAAGAGTTACTTCTTTGTCTTCTTTCACTAAACAATGTCCTTAAAGCATTTTTATTGTATAGCTTACAAAAGTATTAAGGGCAGCGAGCCAGCAATGCAATAAACTACATGGTTGCACTTGTACAATTTCAGATACTACAGTATTTGTAATAGAAAAAATTTGACAACTCTATCTTCTGTAATGCCTATCCGTAGCTATGCTCGGAGTGGAATAGGCTAAGTGGTTGACCCCTTGGCGGCCGTGCATTAAATAAGCCACGGTGCAGCCATTTGGGACCCACCAAAATCAGTTGAGCGCCCTTTTAACGTTACGCGTATATTGTATTCTTAAACGTCAGCATTATTGCATCGCGTCTGTAGGATTCGAACCAGCGTCTTTGGAACTGGCCTCCTCGCGCGCCGAGTTTCGCTTCCATGCACCACGTGGTGCCAGCCATGCCTTAAAGCTTCGCATTTAACTTGTAACTTTTGGAAAATCTTTTTATGCGTAATCACTGCTTGTGTGATCAGCTTTACATAAGGATATCAGTTTTAGTCCATAGTTGAGCGGATAGCAGTACGTCAAAACGAACCTCGTTCAAAAGTAAACGGCACGTAAGTCTTTGTGCTTTGTGTTAGCGTGTTTTTATAAAAGTCAACGGTAATGCTATTGGGGGGATCCCTTGGCCCTTAGCAAACCCTGCTGATGAGTCCAAAAAGACGAAACGCGTCCAGGGATGGCTTTGTAAATTTGAAAATATCTCTCAATAGCATTCCTTCCTTTGGAAACCTCGTGCCTTCAGCACTCGCTTTGTTGTTTTGTTTCTCGCTTGTAAGACGCTCTCTATCGATCGTAACCACTACTAGGAGCTGGCAATATATATATATATAATACAGGGTAGGCCAATAAAATGTTACCACTTTTCAATCATACCCAAGTTTTCAAATGTGAATTTATTCAAAATTTTTATTCAAAGATTTGTGATAAGAAACATTAAACCAACACTTAATATCAATGAATTTGTAAAATCTGAACTCTGTAGGGAAAGAAATAAAGATCTGTGTTCAGTATGCGTCTGAGAGTGGTCCTTGAGAGGGAAGTCTCCCTCTGACAAACATCTGGTCGATTTTCTTGGTGATTCCTCCAGACGCTGTCTCACGATCTCTGTGTTAATGGCTGTTCTCGCAGACCTTGGCCTACCACTATGTCCTTTATTCGCTTTGGTCGCATATCCTGTTTTCCTGAATTTTCGAAGAAGATGTCTGATTATGAGTATAAATGGAGGGTTTCTTTCCGGAACGTCAATGACGAATCGTCACTGAGTCTGGGTTACCAATTTTAATTGAAAATATGCTTCCACGATCTTTACTCTCTCCTTCACAGTATATTGTTTTCGATCCATTGGTGTGAGAATTAAATGTTTTGTTGTTAGTATTTTTGAGAATAAAAAAAATCTATTTTGGAAATAGCAAGGATTCAAAAAGTGGTAACATTTTATTGGCCCACCCTGTAGATCATTTTGGTGGGCCTATTTGATAATTATTTACATGCACAAACGCAATGTCTTGTTCCTCAATGCATACCTTTCAACCGATGAATTGTTCGTATAAATTTATGCCTTAGCCTTTCATTAACATATTACACAAAAATATACTCAATGAAATATTTTAGTTTACTTTTTCGAATTTTTTCTCAACACCAGCTTTTACGTTTTTCAAGTGTCTGTCTTCGTCACATTCTTGAGTACTTGACAGTTTGGGAGGAGCGCATACGATCAAGCTGTTAGCCCCGGGCATCACCAGACCTCTGCACGCCACTGCCTTCAACCCAAGACTTTTGCTTTGCAAGATTAATTCTAAGAAGGTTTAGGTTTTAAACGGAAGATCTTTTTATCGTATGTTATTACGCTTTAGATAATTACTATTTTTTCTTTTGGTTGAAGCACGCTAATCACATGTAACTGGCTTTCGCGAGCCAAAGTTTTGGCAATGCTTATATATTTTGGTTTTACGGCGTTATCCGATCAATATAGTACAATAAAAACAAAAACACAGAACATTTATTATTTTGCATGAAAATGCACATATATTGATAAAACCAAAACAAATACTACGAAAAATTGAAATCGAACGTACTATTTTTGGTTTTAAACTCATAAAGCAATTCTTTAAATGAAAAATATGGGAAAATTACGTAATCTAACAATAATATCCCTAGATCACCTATTTTAGCTTTTATTGCGCTACACGTGAATTGATGTCGGAGCAAAGCCAAAATACAATGGCTTAAAGCATCAAGTGATTGATTAGTCATAACATATTTACCAAGTGCAACTGCTTGCATCACAGGTCCAGCAGCATTCCGTTGTTAGTGGCATTGCAGAGGACAGTTTCTTTCAAGAACGATAAGTCGGACAATTTCAACTTAGATATAGGAGAGGAGTCCCACAGTCCTGACGAAGGCGAAACTGTTCAAGAAGAAACCAGAGAGAACTCCACCGAAATTACTCCCACTCGGCGACGCTCTAGTCTTCCCATTGCTAAAGAAAATCCAGGACATAGCGGTACATCAAACATAGAAAAAAAGTCGCAAAGTAATTATGGAACCATAAAGTAATGCGATGGAATTGAGATCCTATATATATTCGTTTGACTACACTAGACCACATTGAACTACAAGCTACACGTACCTCTATTCACTATCATTGCGACAACAGTAGTTAAGTGTCGTAGACAAAAATTAAAAAAAAGAAAGTAATTTGGAACCTAGAGTCTTGACTTTAAACAATAACTACTATAAGTTTCTTTCTTTTGGTTTTTCGGGTTTCCAATCCTATCAGGTTGTGGAAAAAAAGATCTTAAAAAAGAAATTTTTTTGATTTATTTCATTATTATTAAATCTGTGACTTAGATGTAGCTTATCTTTTGACAAGCAATTCGTTGACAAATGTTTGCTCTAGGTTGAATGGGAGAAGTTGTCTAAACAAGCTTTCGCTTGGCTCAAACCTTTCGCTCTCTTAGTGTGTCTCAGTATAAACAGTTTGTAAAAAAATATTTGAGCAAAAGGGATTTTGTTCAATTGTTTTCTTAAACAAATGTGCTACCTGGAAAAGCCAAATAACGCCACTTAAAAATCGTTTGGCCAAATACAGCACGTTGTTTGTTAACTGCAAAGACATTTTGATGTTTAAACTTAACATAGTTATAAATATACTTGAATTGGGTAATTACTAAGAGGTGGTATGTCAAAATTTTGAGCCTGAGCCATTTGAAAGACGCTATTGTGATTTTAATTTACAGATTAATCTGTTAAACATTTGCTTGGGTGCAGTCTTGCCGTACGGTTAAGTTAAAAATCGGCTTTAAATCTCAATGTGTTGGCAATTCTTAAGATGGTTTACCGAATTTCACTACTGTTTGTGCTGAGTGATTGCTGAGTTTGTAGTCGTTGAGCTGGTGAAAATAAAGATTATAGTTTGTTTTGTCTGCGCAAAGGTATATTCTAGAGGTTGGATCATCAGCTTCGCAAAAGATGAAATTGGGTTCAATTTTCCCATCGGTAATGCATTAGGTAAAAACTTGTGTGGCGCTTAGTGACTGCAGAGGCCAATCGTGATGTGTACGACGTACAAAAACGCGCTATATTTACATGGCCAAAATTTGAAATGTCTTTACGTTAAATTTTAATAGCAGTTCGAAAGAATCAAAGTTTTTTTTTTATTTATTTTCCAACATGTCGTAGGCTTACTTCCGATGGAAGAAAATTTGTGTCTAGAATTAATTTTAAGACTTCATAAGTTTCGCCATTTTGGCCAAAATCCTGTGGAACCTCTAAAAATAGGTATTTATTTTGGTTTTTGTCCAAAGTCGTGTGGGATTTCTGAAAAAATGTCATCATCTTAGCTGTTATACATAATCCTGAAGGTCCTTTTAAAAATATAAAAGATGCTGACCCTGGTTAGCCCATTTTTTTCTAAAGTTTATACTGAGCCCAAAACTTCCCTTAGCAATCCGGTGGTTTTACCTTGCGCCTTGGTCCACTTTATGTTAATTGCGACGCTTACTCTATTGGCTAGTTGGCAACACCCAACATGCGTCATGAAATTGGAGAAACGTTTCGAGATCATTTCCTTTGCTAATTCAAAGCTTTTGAAAGTTTTTGTCACGACTTTTAATTAAGCAACTGAATTGTAGTATTTGATATTTAACAGAGGTGGCCTGTGAAGAGAACTTTCTACTTAAGGTAGGTTTTTTTAGTAGTCAACTGCTTACTTGAGTAATTTTCATCTTTAAGGTATTTCTACGTAAAGGAATTGAGTACAAAGTTACGCTATTTGAGTCGTAGGAAGTAATTGTATTTAGCAGATGGGAAAGACTGAAATTCGGTTAAATGTTCAACTCCACCAACAACGCTAAAATTAGAAAATTTGCAAACTTGCAACCTTCCGTTGTTATTGCTTCAACCCCAGCATCTATACGTCAGTGGAACACAAAGGTTCTTTTTTGTGGTACGCATCAGCATCCCAGGTGGTGTGCGAGCAGCTTCCGCATGACGCGAAATTTACTATCAAGCAAATTTGTAGGAGCTATTGTGGTAGCCATTGCGAAGAGTCGTAGGTGTTGCCATTACACGGGGAGTAAGAAGACAAAAAAATTTCTTACTTCTTAAAATTTTTCTATCTCGTGTGTACAAGCAATTTTTAAGTACAGTATCAAAAAATTTCAAAACTTTTATAAACAAGAATTGTTTCATTTGATTTCTTTTCAAACAATGCAATTTATTATCTACACTTTATTTTTTATCATCACAAGCAAAATTACTACAGTTATTCAAATAAAATCAATTTCAAACTAGCCCAAGTTCAAAGTTATAAATTTCATACTAGCTAGAATACAAAATTCACTAAAAAATGCCAATAAAGTATTTTAATTTTGATAAAAATTTATCTTTGATATTGTCAAAAATTGAGGGAGAAATTTGATTCCTATAAATGTTTTTTAGGCTGCGCCCTTGCAAATACTAACACTGGCATAGTGCATTCGTACACAAATTAGCAATATAAATGGATGTAAAAAGTTCCCGTAAGCGCAGCACAGTAACTGTGCTATTAGTTAAAATAAAGTCATTGGTCTATGTTTGCTTAAGTTAAAGGAGAAAAGCCTACAGCTAAGACGCAAATAGTAAGACAAGGCTTTATAACAGGTGACGTATATTTTCAATTCTTTGGTTTAATACAGAAGCATTGTCCGCGTGAGGGTGAGTGAATTAAATGTGTAAAGGGAGTGCCCGGGGTAACTGGGACCCTCAGGAAAACCAACAACCATTTTGACCTTACCAAAACGGGGTCGGGGACCGCACCTCTACATTGATCAGCTTTTGATTGGTTATCATGCGGCCCTTTGAGGAGTCCCTTTCTCTTCTTTGTAAAGCTTTTCTTCGGCCCCTTCTCACTTATGCTTTACCCGGATGTTTTTCGTTTCTTAGCGTTACCCACTTAACCGAATTGAAACACTCTTGAACACTCTTGAATTGAAACAACCAAGCGGCTAGTCGTGCCATCTCCGGCTGTCTCTTGTCCTGTCCCGCTTCTTCTCCCTTTGCGTCTCTACCTCCCCTACGAGTCACACTGACTCATTTCACTCTGTCATCTTATGAGCGGGTCCTTCGTCTCTCAATCTCCTTTTCCATTTCAGATTTGGCTAGACTTGGAGTGAAACCAAGACTCTGCAGATTCTCCTGGAGAGCTTTTTCGTACACTCACTTGCTCATCATTCCTTCTACTTCCCCTAGGAAGGTTCTCTTTGCAGGTCCTCCCTCATCACCTTGGAATCTTTCTTCTTCCTTTACTATGGAGTCCACGTTTTCTTTTCCATGCTGCCGCCCCAATCCCCAGGCTTGTCCATGGGAAATTTCCCATGGGAATCCCATTCCCATGAAAAAGCCTGGGGATTGGGCATTCCCATGGACAAGCCCATTCCCATGGACAAGCCGCATTGCATTTCCCATGGGACCTATGGGACAGTAGCCATGTGATAGCCTTTTGATAACGTCATACCTAAATAGATAGGCAAGCATTGGTAAGGGATACTAAATCCTAAAATTTATGGTGATCTGGCCACTTTTGGCGATCGAGCTCAAGGCTACTCCCAACGGTGCAATCCAACAATTGAAAGAGAAGGGGCAAGGCAGAAAATTTCAGTTTTGAATAAATTCGCTTTTAAGTGTGGTTAGCCTTGGTCCTGGTTTAGTTTTAGCGTTAGATTTGAAATTTGGTGGGCTTGATGGGTGAGTTAAATTGCATATTATTGAGAAAGCTAGATTTCTCCCATCCCATGGGATGGGATGGGATGGGACAGGCATGAACTGCCATGGAATGGGATGGGACAGAAAAATATGTCCCATGGACAAGCCTGCCGATCCCCTCTCTCTCTCTCGCCAAGGAGCGGCTCTCGCTTACCTTGACTCTCTCCCACCTCACGATCTGGTGTTCTGGACAGACGGCTCTGTTCCTTTTTCTTTAGGCAAAGGGGACTCTGTTTTATTTGCCAACTGCTTTCTTCGTGGTACTGAGGCCACTCTTACCTTTTCAGGAGGCCCAGTATGATCACGTTTTTCAGCTGAAGCCTGCACCATCCTGCAAGCTCTTTGCTGGTCTCGGCAGCACCAATAAGTCTGCCATTCCTTCTTCTCCTCTCTAGCTCTAGCTCTGTTCTTGCCAATCTGTTCTTTTCTCCGTTTTTCCTTTTACGTTAAACTCTCTGGCAAATCTGACAGGAGCTGTGTTTTCTCTCTTCTGTACTATCAAGCTGCAATGGGTCCCCAGGCACTCATTTCTCTCGAGGAACGACGCGGTGTGCTATACGTGCCTGATAATAGGACAGACGGGGTGTGCTACATGTGCTCTCTGCATTCCCATGCAGTCTATTTTCTCTTTTCTCGGACCGGAGGCGTACTGTTTCATCTAAATTCTTTGACACACACGTTCTCTCGGTTTCCAATCAGGAACTTGTGCTCCCTCATCACGCTCGCTGTGTGCTCTCTCGTACCCGCTGCAACAATACAGCCTATTGTTAAGTTCTTATCTCTCTAGGATTAACAGAATCGAGAATCCTTCATGCAGCGTCGGTGGACATCCATCTCAGGAAGCTTCTCATCTAATCCTGCAATGTCCAGCTACAAACTTTTTGGGTTGCTCGCTCTTTGGCGACATTCTGTCTCTCTACAACCTCTGGTCCAGGCCTTGGAAAGTTGCCCGGGTTCTGGGGCTCCATGGTCTTCCGCCATGCTACCATCCCTCGGAAAGGGTCAGGTAGCAACAACAACTACAGAGAGTCAGATGAGGCTGTTCATGGTAACAATTATCATGCGTTCACACAATGCGATGGCTACGCTACCATGTCCTTGGGAGAGTCAACTTATGGCTACTCTTCCTGCTTGGTACCACTACTAGTGGTTGAAGTGCACTCTTTCTACACTACCGGTAACTCCGAAACAGGTCTTAATATGTGAATAAAATGGTGCTCTATTATGACTGATAGAAAGTTTTTTGAATAGCCGATGGCTAAAAACTCACTCGGGTCTATTAACTTTAAATTTTGAATAAATTTGCTTTTGGGGTTGGAGCTTCCTGCAACTTGCTGCGTTATTTTTTCAGTCACAAAAAACAGCAACAATGTGAAATAGCTACTAAGTTTTCAATTTGCTATAAACTCATTGTCACAGATTTTTTTTCAACTTTTTTCTGTGGCCATTCACAGTAACGCAAATATCCTATCTCTTCCTTTCGGGGAAAGCAATCGCATGAAAGAAATCTTATACAATATACATGTTTAATGAACGCTTTAATACTGTAGGCCTGCCGTCTGTATCATATTAAAATTCTTTAAGACCATGGAAAGTAAGATGTGTTGTAAAGTTAAGTATAAACAGTCGTTTTCATAAATGTATTTTTTCCAAGTCAAGAAAACTAAAAGACCGATTTTGAAAGCTAAATTAAATGAGTTAAGGTAAATCAAATTCCGAGTATACCCCTATCACGGTCATTTCAGTTGCGATCACAACCGGCAGAGATAGCCTCAAATTTTGGGTACGATAATTTCAGCCTACAGCTGAAGCTACCCAAAAGTTGTTTACAGTAAAAGTCATCAAGTTTGTATGACCAACTTGCATGCTTAGCAGAAGCACAGCCTTTTGAGCAAAAAAGCTACTTGCATTTGCACGATGATAGCAAGATATCGTTTATGTGCTTAAGCTTTTCATTTTAAGAACAAATTAATGCAAATTTTGAATTGTTATTTCATAGTTTGTTTAAAAAAAAGCCTATAAATAAGCAGTGTGAAACAAAAATAACATAGATCAAGTAAGTGTAGGAGTCTGGTTTATCGTAAAGACGGTTTGAATAGCCAACCACATTTTTTAGCTGATTTTGTGCATTTACCCATGGTACCCCATATAAAAAATTCTGATGTTATTGTGAGCTTCTTCAATCTGCTCAAATACGTATAGATCAAGTACAAAAATTAAGCTTACCCTGACAAACCATACCCTTTGTTTGCAATGACTTTTCTCGCTGTGACTTCTGCTTAAATGTGCAGCAGTGGAATGGTTGTTATCTCATCCATCACATTTGGCTGTTAATATGACTGCAGCGTTTTGCGCGGTGTCAAAGTTTCTCTTCAATCTTTTCCCACTTTTTAAAACCGAATGTAGTAAAAGTTGGACCGGTTTGCGGTTTGGAACTGTCTGCATTGAAAGTAAACATTAGCATTCTGGGAACCACTATGTTCAAAGAAAGGTACGAATCAAAGCATCCAGGGTTGAAAGAACGCTTTTGCTTTCCAAAATCGCCCTTCGGAAAAGAAGACAGTCGGGCTTGTCTAGGGCCAATTTTTTGAGCCAAGATGAGTTGAAAAGTTTTTCCTCCACTGCCCAATGCTTCAAGGAAAAGTAGGAAGCTTCCATTGCATTGTGGATTGCTGAAACCCATTACTTTTTTAGTATCAATAACTATGATAAATTATGGCTGAACCATCACTTAATATTTTCAAACTGACTGCAGTAGGCCTACTATACAGTTTAACGAGAAATTGAACCCAGATCTATCTATTGCAAGGCGGACATTTTATCCTGTACATAAAAACTTAGTTATGAAATCTCGCTTCAATTAACAAAAGTTTTTGAGCATTTATCAAAATATGACGTTGGTTGGGAAAGTGGAGTAGCTGCCTTCTGAGAATGATTTTAACGAGTCCCACGCCTGTGTATCTTGCAACAAACCTGCAATGGCATTATCATATTCTTCTCAATTTCGCCAATAATTTGAATAATTTGCTAAAAATATGCAAATTATTTAAATTCTTGTCAATTTTCTAAAAGTAGCGTAGAAATCACTCCCTGCAATAACCTCAAAGCGGGGAGCCTACAACTCCATACAACCTAATAAAAGGTCTTGAAATTCTGAAAAAATTGTTATTATTCTGTTCCACTAATTTAGGCTTGTAAAAGAGTCCCTCATATTCTAGGTACGCTACTGGTTACCAGTATTAATAAAGCAGGCTTTCTCAAAGCTTTTAAGATATGGGCCACATTTCATTAGCCTGAAGTCAAGACTAGCCCCAAAAATTAGTTTGTTTTTTAGTTTTATAGGTCAAAGTCAATATTTATAAACCTTTTTCAAGGTGATATCACTATTTTTTTACTTTTTTGTGAAGACATTTTTTGAAAGTACCTGTATACGTAACCCTTTGTCACGACAGACTTTTTTTTATTGTGGGTTAACGTTTTGAACTCGAATTTTGTTGCAGACAATTATTACAAAACTAGTAGCGAGTCGCAAAAACTTTTTGCTCAGAATGCACTCAGGCACCCCAGCTACAAAGGACGATTTCCAGAAACGACTTTATTTGCAAATGGAAATGGATTTATTGAACTTTCTCTTGCCACACTCATACGAGGTCTGTTCAAAAGGTGCCCGACCCTTTTTTTCTCTCGCAGACAGAGCACGAGCGAATCGCCCGTACAAATTGTGGCTTCGCGCTCGCGCGCGCACACACACACACACACACACACACACACACACACACACACACACATTGATGCGTAATTATGAAGCGTTTCAAGCGAATATGTAATGTCATTCTTTCTCTTTGAAGTGTTTTCGTGCAATCGTGCAAAGTGCAGGTACACGGTAAGTGTTCGTCGGTTTACTTACTTGCCAGCAAATTTCATTTTAATGACAAAACGCATCGAACAGAGGTATTGCATCAAGTTTTGTCAAAAGCTTGGCAATACTCAAATTGAAATAATTCGAAAGACTCAGCAAGTTTTTGGAGAAAATCCTTAAATCTAACTTAGATAAAGAAATTACTTTTAATTAATTGATATTAAGGCATATAGGCTAACTGCTATCAGTTGAATAAAATACCACTTCCACGACCGGTTTCGTTCCTATTAGAACTCGTCAGGTGGACTCAGGTATTTAACCGACGATCACATGAATTGCTTCATGCGGATTATGCCACTCCGCCATCGGTTCTTTCAACTGATGCTGTTAATTTTAAGCTTATATATGGTGCACGCTCACTACAGTGAGCTAGATGCGATATATGCTTTTAATTCCCAGCCAAGCCAGTGCCTCTATTACGTTATAATACGAATTATAGGAGCTGTTTAAGATATTAAAAGTAATATCTTAAACAGGCTAACACCAGCTCCTATAATTCGTATTAGATAAAGAAATAGTTTAAATGCTTCAAAAGTGGCCGAGCGTCAATGGAGAGTGAGCCCCGATCGGAAAAGTCATCCACATGCCGGAATGATGAATAGCGTTTGCGAAAAAGTGCTAGAAGATTGTTGTTTGACGGTACAAAAATTGCCACAGATGTTGAAATAACCTTAGGTTCAGCTTGTTCCATCCCAACTGAGGATTAGCGCTTGCAGAGACGGTCGGCTAAATTTGTTTCCAAGCTGCTGACGGAGCAACACAGGGAAATCCGGAAGGAAATTTTTAAGGGCATGTTTGATTTTGCAAATAGTGAGCCAGAATATTTATGATGACTATCACAACTGGTGATGATACCTTGGTTTGTGGTTACAACCCACCAACCAAGTTTGGTTCAATTCTAACAATACCTTGGTTCAATTCTAACAATGGAAGCATCCGGAATCATCAAGGCCGAAAAAACCTCAATGGGTTCGCAGAAATATAAAAGTGATGCTGACATGTTTCTTTGATTTCTGTGGCATCGTACATCATGAACACGCCTCAGTAGGCCAGGCGTTCAACACAGAGTAGCCTACTATCTGGAGCTTCTACGTCGCCTTTGTGATGCTGTGCGAAGAAAGCGGCCAGATATGTAATTAGCAAAGAGTTTTCAGCTCTACCATCACAATGTAGAGCTAAAAATTCTTTGCTGAAGCTGAAAATGTGGAAGCTCAATGTGGAGCTAAAAATAGTGTAGACAGAAATGCACCCACTTACTCTTTTTATGTGATCCAAGCTTTTCTTGCCAGAAACAGCATGCTACTTGATCGACAAGCTCCTTGTTCTCCCATCCTGGCACCCTTGAATTCCTGGCTGTTCCCAAAGTTAAAAACAACTTTGAAATGGAGGCGATTTCAGTCACCAAATAGCATCATGAAAAAATCGATGGAAGAGCTTTGAAGCATTCCGTAGGAAAAATTCAAGAGTTGTTTTCAGAAATGGTAGAAGTGCTGAAAAAAGTGTGTGGACATCCAAGGGGAATATTTTGAAGGAGATTGAACAAAATTTTCAAAATTCACTGTGTTGTGTACTTTGTGGAAAAAAATCAGATACTTTTTGAGCAGATCTTTTATAAAAGCTACTAGAAGTAAAGTTTTCAAAATTATAACAGCAGAAAACTGGTTCTTTGTCATAACTAAATATTACCACACAGCAATTTATTTTGTCTTGTTCAGATGCAATTAAAATCGTTTGGCTGAGTCATAATTATTCTTTCATGTTTTCACGGACCGAGTATCGTATGTAAAATCACACAAGAGGCATTTTTTCCCCAAAGTCTTTGCTCAAAAGTTTGCCTTACATCTAATATGCGAAGTTGAGAATGTCTTCAGTGCGGTAAATACCTTCGTTTATGGTAAGTGCATTTTCATAATAACCAATGTTATGTTCAAATCCTAAATCGCAACACCTGTAACAAAAGATTTGATCTTTGCTTAGAACCAAAATTGCTCTTAGTGTGTCATCATTTATACGATCCATGACTTAAGTGTCAATTAATGGCAGAACTAGGCGCTATCCGCATCACAGTGTATAGCTATATTGTCGTAAATTGGGCTAATTATGTTTAGTTTTACAAAGCTGGCCGCCCCCAAAAAATTTTAGACTTTTTGGTCAGTGTGCAGCAAAAAAGCTAAAAAATTTTTTTAGATATCTAAATTCTTAATTTAAAAAATGAATAATCACAGAGGTCTGCAGCTAGCCTCCCTCAAGCTCTTGAGCATCTCCGCCAATGACAGTAATTTCACCAGCTATTTTAACTCGTTAATCAAAGAAAAATTAAAGCTCGTCGTTACTTCTTTACAGAGTTTATGCCGTTATTTTGGCATCAATTATAAATATGTAAATGGACAAGTTTATTCAATATTTTGTTTGTGTTAATGATCTTATTTATTGCTAGCTTGTACTTCGGTGTAAACAAACATTATCCCTTTGGACTTTGTTATGGATGAGGTATTTAACGCGATTTTTGTGGATCTTAAACACCCAGACACAAATGAAATTGTAAAATACCCTCCTGGTTTCCAGCAAAAACACTTGGATTCTGCTGTCAAGTACAAAGCAAAAGCTAATGATGTGTTTGTTTGCTCATATCCAAAATGTGGATCCACGTGGCTACAAGTTGTTGTTTGGTCCATCATTCATCATGGGGAGCACCTCCGGTTAAAACACATTCGTGATTCAATTCCGGAACTAGAGTTTGATGGATGTGAAGCCGTAGAAGAAATGGCCCAACGCGAGAATCCTCTAATTATTAAAACTCATTTGCCTTACGCAATGGTTCCTAAACATCCGGATGCTAAATATGTTTACATTACCAGAAATGTAAAAGATGTGATGGTATCATATTATTACTTTTTAAAAGCTTATCCCCAGCATTACAATTGCTGTGACTTTACTTTAAATAATTTGTTCGCTCGTTTCGTAAAAGGAAAAATTGGTTTTGGTTCTTTTTTTGATCATGTGTTACCTTGGTATGAAAATCGCCATCAGTCTAATTTGCTTTTCTTGACTTACGAGGAATTAAAGAGAGATCCAAGGTCAAATGTTTTGAAAATTGCTCAGTTTCTCAGCGACTATTACCAAAAACGACTTGAAAACGACGAAAAAACTTTAAAGAAAATTTTAGAACAAATCAGTTTTGAATGGATGAAAAATTGTCCTACCGAGTGGGTAAGCTTATAAAAACTTTTTGATGTATGCAACAAGCTGCTTTTCTTTTGGCTCATTGAAATTACTGCTCTTTAAATTTTGTCGCTAAAAGAGTATGTGTATAAAGTCTGCAGTGACATGATTGCTAATTGAAAGAGGAAAAATTATTTTCTTCCATATCTAAAACTGTTTAGCACGACTTGAAAATCTAATTTGTGCATTCTGATAGTTTCCTTTACCAAATGTTCCAAAAACTACGTTTTTAGTGACAACATCGTCACTAAAGTGACACATTTATCCTCATAGAAAAAGATTGCCATAAAATACAGCTTATAGGTATTTCTTTTATAATTTTTAGCCATTTTTGTCAGGGTGATTTTTGTTCAATATGACGCCATTAATGTTTTCATTACAAAACATTAAACAGTTTTAAGCGATTTTTGCAAAATTTTTTCAAAATTATTCAAAATATAATTTACAGATAAATTGCTCATTAAAACGGACTCTATAGCGACCAAAATAGAGTGCGCATTGCGTCATAAATGGAACAAATTCCCTTCGTAAATTATTCCAATCATTGTTGATGCAGTAGGAACCGGAGCCATAACAGCTGGTGAAGTAGGGCCTGCAGACTAGCGCTTGATCCCACTAGAATGTAATCCCACCAGTAGGCCCAGCGCGGTAATCACGCTATTGCGAACTAAGAAAGTAACTACGCAGCAGATCTGGAGTTCGCTGCCAATCTATCAATACCTATACATATGACCGGCATTTAGTACTTGAACCTGTGTCTACAGGCCTTAATGAATTTCACTCGACTATGCACAATCCGAAGCTGATACTGAATATCATTAAACTGAATCAGAGATACCGGCACATTCTCCATAGCAACCGTATAACGCCCATCAGGTAATAAGTGAAATGCTACTGTTATGCAAAAGAGCAGCACCTGCTTAAAACAAAACGAAGAAGCATCGACTTAGGCAATACAGCCACGTGACAACAAATTCTCACTGTGCAAATTGTGTTAGAAGTATTGTACTACGCACTGCTTCACGTGCTGTTACATGCAGCTATCAAGACATTTCAAAACATTGCAAAACTACAAAAAGAATCACATATAGCAGATATGTTCACGAGAATTTAAAACATTGATTTTAAGATGTCAGCTCAAAAAACTGCTACACCCTGCAAAAGATAATAATGGATTGTACTTATTTTTTGGTAAAGCTTAACAGCTTTTAAACTGATATCATTCTTAAATCAACGTTTGAAATTTTGGCTTACTTGCAAGTGGTTATCTTCGAAATTTTATTGAGTTCATCAGTTTATCGAGAGTAACCATTGCTACAGGATTCGAGTAATTTGTCCAATGGCTTTGTTTTTTGTTTTTTTTGCGATATTTGTCCTGCATTCACGAGAAAGCGAATTGTATCGCTATATTTTGGACGGGACGTCCGCACTCGCTCGGAAGTTGCTATTTTCGAGGTGTCTGGGCCACCTGTCTTCCACATAAAGGTGAGGCGTCCCGTTAAGTGCCTTGCCCAAAGACACAACAAGCGAAATTGCCGGCTTGTTCTTCACAACCTCCTAAATGCCAAGCGCCAAGCAGGAAAGCTGTAGACACCATTTTTTAAAGTCATTTGGTATGACTCAACAAGGAGATTAAACCCCAGGTCTACCGACTGCGAAGCGGACGCTCTAACCCAGTGGTTCTCAATTGGGGGTGCGAGAAGAGACTTCTTGGGGTGAGAACTTCTCTTCTCTGACTATTGATATCAGCGATGTTAATACAAAAAAACATTACATCAAATGGTGCCAGGGGTGCAAAAATAATTTTTCCATCAGGATGGGATGCAGGCTTCAAAATGAATTGAGAACCACTGCTCTAACCACTATACCATCGCGTCCTTAACAATCACGATCAAATTTTCGGAAAACATAAAGACCACTCATGAAACTGTAATCAGAAACGTTGAAAGAAAAAACAATATCTATTGTTGAGATATTACAGAAAAAACAATGTGCTGCTAATTTTGGCTTCCTCCGACAAGTCAAATTACTTCGACGTCTGTACTTGACGTTCTTGAAATATTCGCTGCTATAATCTTCGTTATAAATCTGATTATATGATCTTTCTAAAATAGTCAATTAATCTTTCATTTTTTCATTGACCTTAATTATTTGATTGTGATATTGTAACAGATAACGGCAAAGCGTAGAGACGAGATACCCTTTATTCGCAAAGGAATTGTAGGAGATTGGAAAAACCACTTAACAAATGAACAGGCTGATCTTCTTGACCAGTTACTGAAAGAAAAAGGAAAAGGAAACGGTTTAGACAAGTTGTGGAATGATTATTTTGATGTGTGTAAATGATTAAAAATTTAGTTTAATTTCGTATCGCGAAGGTCCATATAACATCAATCATGTCAGATATTTACACCCCAAATTCGCTTCATTTGTGTTACCATGGCTAACTACGTAAAATGCCATTTTTACTTTCTCGTTTGAGACGGCTATGGCCAAAAAATGGTCAGCACCAAACCAGTTCCATTTAAGTAAAGTACTTGTCCAGCAACTAAGTAGCATTAGTCATTCGATTTTCAAATGTACTGCACTGATTATTGTTTAAACAATTTTTGTGCAATTTTATGGCATTTTTATAGCGTTTTATTCGCACTTTGTAGACGCACCACTTGATGAGCCTCTAGGCGAAACAGATTGTTGTGGTTATAATGTTTTAACATCTATTTTGTAGTTATACAAATAAAAATAAGTAAAGTACTCGAGTAGATTTTTCTATTACGAGCTACTAACTTGAGTACTTTCATTTTGACTACTTTTATTTGAGAAGATTAGGGCGGAAGCAACGATACTTAAGTAGTCAAAACTTTTACTTAAGTTGATGCCAAAAATTTGATGTCTGTTGAATTTCTATATGATATGCTAGCGTGAAAACAGCATTAACTTCAAGTTTTATTTTCTGCAAATCTTTCAACAAAGTAGTAAAGTTTTAGTTAGAATTTCGAAAACTAATTGGTTGTAGACTTACGACCAGTGGTTTACGAAGGGGGGTTCCTATGGCGCACCCCCTTAAATTCTCCTAAGAAAAACGTGAAATGTCATGGTAACGGCAGCAAATAAGTCCCCTAATATAGCTCTGGTAATATTAATCTCCCAAAAAAGTCATTACCATGATTGTTTCGTGAAATTTGTAAAAAAGCATTTTCGCGCCTTCTTTCATCGAATTTCTGCGTAGGCTCCTTTCTACCACTATTTAATGCTGATTGGACTAGGTGTGCTGAGTTATTATCAATGGGCCGTGTGGCTATACCTTTTCATTTTGAAAAGTTTTCAGCACCAGAACTGACGTTTAATATTCAATAGTGTTTAATTATTTGCGGTTTGTTTTGTCTTTTTAAGTATACTGTACATTAATTTGTTCACAGGCCAGCTACTGCTCTTGTCAAGGAAATATCATTAAAATTTGCTCTGTAGCATAGATTTTTAACAAAATTCTGTGACGTCTCTAAAGCAATCAAAAATGGTCATTACTAAAAATGTTAAGATAAAAAATTTTGCCCTTCCGCTCTCAAAAACTTTTATCTGACAACAACATTTGGTTCTGACTTTTTCGATAAATTTTAAAAATAATAAAGATCTAAGTTTTTTTATTTAGAAAGTAAAAGAACATTGGTATTATTGAGTCGCTTCACGCTTCCATTACTTTTAACTATCAACAAACGTTGTATCAAAAGCGTAAGACAACCATCAACGAATATTATCAAATAGAACCACCGTACAAGAAAAAATTAGTTATTCCTAGAGTAATTAATCTAACTCTACAAAGTGTTCTAGAAATGAAAAAAATGTCATGTATCTAAATTAAGGCAACCGTTTTCGAGTGTTCATCAAAAATAGTGTCACCCTCTATCATAGTGGACCCTTTTTTGTAGTGACACCATAGTCTGCATCACATGCCTAAACCTTTAACTTGGTTGGCAACGTAAATTAAGCTACAAATTGGCATAGAGTTGTGGTTTCCAACTTATCTAAACTCGCGACACACTAATC
Source organism: Trididemnum clinides (assembly GCA_963675345.1). Classification (NCBI taxonomy): domain Eukaryota; kingdom Metazoa; phylum Chordata; class Ascidiacea; order Aplousobranchia; family Didemnidae; genus Trididemnum; species Trididemnum clinides. The sequence continues at coordinate 21,964,297 of OY776305.1, forward strand.
TATAAAAAAAATTGAAATGACGCGCAACACAACAAAACTTTCACAAATCGTTACTTGATGCTACACTTTTGCTTTTTTGTTTTGACACAGCACATCAAATCCTGGTGTAATCTTTGAAACGCCTGTGCGTATTTCTCTTTCGACCTCTATTTTCGAGCCACAGGTTATGCAACTCTCCAGAGACAATGAAAACATTCTGTTCAGTACAGGAAAAACTACTGAATGAGTCTTCCTGATTTATCAAATTTTCAAGTTTGCTCATCAACAATTATTTCGTTTTTTCTACTAAACTTGGATGAGCTGAACTAAAAATTTGGTTGGGAGCATGCTTTCATTTGCCAAATTTCGTTGCATATTACGCATTGCCGACGTTCTTCGCTATTACAATATTAGCTAGTAAATCCAAATTTTATTCAACTTGCATTGTGTTTCCTGGTATTTCTTTCTCTAACTGTCATCTCTTGCATTCCTTTTGTTCAGTATTTCTGCTTTCAATTGCAGTGTTTGAGAATATTTACTACTTACTGAATTTAACATAAACTTATCGTTGTAGTTAAAACGACACATAGGCCTACGTAACACGTAGCAATGCAGTGTTTTCAAAGCTAAGCTGTACGGGATAAGTAGATAAGCGGACAACAATTTCTTAAAAATAAAGCACAAAAGGTATTTCGTTAATTTTTTGATTACTGGTTGTGAAGGTGAGCGGATGTAAGTTTGCGACGCCCAGGTATTTTCAAAACGACGCACTAGGGCGTCGCGACTCACCAGTTGGGAACCTCTGACATAGAGGTTTGCACCTCTTTTCGTACCTTCTATGGGGCAAGCACCCCCAATTGATAACCACCGGTATAAAAGGAAGAGAAAAAACTGCTCGAAAAGTGAAATTACTTTCTACTTTTACTAGTAAAGTGGTTTAATTTTAAACCAATTTTACCAATTTTTTATTTTTACTCAAGTAAAAATACGTATAATTACTTTCTGCTTTTACTTTAGTATGTTTTGGGTAAATAAAAATCTTTTTAAGTAAGCACATTTTAGGCTACTTTGACCACATCTGTTGTGGCCGTCTCAGGTTCTTTCTTAAAACGTAATGTATCTCAGGGCCATAAAATTTAGTTAACAAAATTTTACGAATAAACTTAAACAGATTTGTAGTCGCTTTACATCTTCGGTACAAACTGATGATATTGACTGACTGCAATAGAAGGCACTAAAGCAACAGTAACTATAAACAGCAAGCAGTCAGAACATTTTGCTCTTTAAACACAAACTCATAAATCTTAATTACCGGCTAACAGCGAATCGCCCCGCCTCGATTACGTCATTAATCGAAAGGTTGTGAGTTCGACCCTTTAATGATAGACCAGAAAAAGATGGCAGTTACACAATCAAAACCAGCAAGAATAAGAAAAATTTAGCGGTAGAACTTTTTTCATTGGTACATTCCAGCAGACTGTTGCATCACATAACACATTTTAGCTAAATATGCAAACAAATAAATGACAACTTTATGAGGACGACTGGCCATGTCGCTGAATCAACTTCTGCTAATCATAAACATACCCTTAACTGTTGAACCAAAAACCAATTCTTATCTATCCCAAAAAATCCTAATCCCAAATTCTATGATCTGGTAAAAGCAAAAAAACTTTCCCTTTAACCCCCTAAAGTAGATTTTTTGTGATTTGCCATTTGTGAATAGTTTGTTTGCGCCGATTTTTCCAAGGCCACTTTGTCAGATTACATTAATCCGCTTAAGAATAAAACAATTTAAAAAACACTTCAACTGTGCAATAACTACCAAGAGCAAAACATACAATGCTTTCGCTGAGATCCCACTAGCCAACCATGTTGCATGGTGTGATTTGTTCACTGCCGACATTTTTAATATGCGTTGGCGCTGAATGTTTTCATTGGAGGCCTGGATTATCGTCTCCTACATTGCAGCAACGCTCCAAGTGGTCAATTATATATGCTTCGTCGTTATTGTGATTCAAAGGCAACATACCACTGGCGATATCTGCTTGAATTTTATATAACAATGCATTGCTAGTTAACTGTTGCTTCAATATCGGGCGCTGTCTCCACCATTGCCAAATGTGGCGATGATTCGTTCATAGCTACTTCAGGATCGCTGCTGAAAGTAGGCTGACTGGTTATTTCCATCATAATTTTTTCACTTGGCATATCTGTTGTTCTTTTCGAGTTTTCTGAGTCAGTCGTCAAAGTAAATGCAAGATTTTATTTGAGTTCTGATGAGGAAATTTGATGAAGTTTGTACAAATTTGGACAGGTCTGGTAGTCTCTTGGTGAGGTGTGTTGTTGGTAGGCGATTTCACTTGGTATGACTGTTTTTAAGTTGTTTTGTCTGGAGTGTTATATTACATACCCTTCAATTTCATGAACACTGGTTTATGGTCCTCCCGAAGACCTGCTTGCGGTGAAAGGTATTTATATAGTTTACAGTCTTTTGAGTTTTCTTGCAAGCTTGTCAGAAGTTTTATGATCGTCATTTCATCACAAATACTTTTTACTGTAAACTTTTTGTTTGAGGACATTGCAGATCTGGTTTATAGTTTATCAAATATTGCCTAGTTATTTTCACAGTTGCAACTGCTGGCAGGAAACCCTCTGAGGAAATAGGATTCTGGATGTTCAATGCTGTAGCCCGTCATTAGGTAATTGAAGTTTCGCCAAAACCGTGTTCTCCTCCTCGCTGGATAGCTAAATCATAGGCTGCTTGGTTGCATAACTTGGGCAGAATACATTTCTCAACTTATCAAAAACTGAGCCCAGCCTAGTAACTAACCAAAAACCTAAATTGAGCTCCGGTACTTCCTAATTAATTTTGAATCTAGCAGATATGTTGTAACCAGCACAAACGCACAACATAGATATTTATTGTCATTAGTAATCATTGTATAAAACATAATCATGTAATGCTTCATAGTCCTCCAAATTTTTGCTATTTTAGTGGCGGATCAACCAGGTTATGTATTTTTTGAGCTAAACCAAGTCAATTAGTGACTGAATTTGATAAAAGAAACATCAAAATGATCTGAATACTGAACTACTCAAAAGATGCTTTTACATTACGAGATTTGGTAGGTACCAATTTATAACATACCATTAATTTGAAAGTTTTATCACCTGTACTACCTCAAAATCCATAATGGTTTTGTGGTAACCATTTTAGTCACCGTCGTTTGCATGAAAATTTGTGTTGACGATTAGAGAAAACTGCAGATATTTTGAGCCATACTGTTGGCTTTTCACAGTTGCTGCTGCATAGCTACCTGTTCTAATTTGCTACAGGATAGTCCAGTATGTTGTAAAGTGGAACATGCACCATAAAAATACCGGTAGCTTTTTTCAATACTAATGTAATTATTTTCAAAAAATGTTAGGAAATACGTTTTTGTTTGAATGGCATGATCAATGTCAACATAGAATGTAGTGCTTTCACACTTTAATTAATACCGAAAACATTTTGCTGCTTGACAGGCAATGTGCTTTAAATGACGATGGTATTGGAGTATATTTTCCAAACACTTTACAACAATGACCATAAACGTGATCGATAGATTTAACGTGAACTTCCCATCTAAACAAATAGATTTTTTCAAGATGAAAAACTGCTAATTCTAGGACCACGTAGTTACAACGATTGATAAAATCTGAGATGATTTAAAGATCTCTTCCATTGTAAAATTAAGTGTTTAATTCACTATCAGTAGCTCCATTGAGCAAAAATCCTCAGAAGATGCAAAAGATACAAGACATGAAAATAAAAGTATCAAATTGTTCAAAGTAACCTCAGCTTCAAAAGCACTCTATTTTCAAAAACAAACTGTAGCTGGCTGTTGTGAACCAAGGCCGACAAATTGATGCCTGGCTTTATTCAATTAATAAAGTACTCATCACAGTTAACAAAACCGCATGAAAAATAGCTGTAAATAAAACGTTATAAGGAAACCGAAATACAGCTTATCAAACTAAAGATTCAGTCACACAAATAAATAGCTCACTGTTATTGCACTACACCTATGGTTACACTGCAGCAAGCTAATTGCTTGCACAACGCAGACAAAACAATGCAACTGATTGCAAAGCTGGAATGCACAAGAAAAATACGCTATTAGCAAATTAGGCACGCGAATTGCTATGTACTACAGTACCAGCATTTACTACATTGGCATTAACTGCTTAGCTCCCGTCATTAACCTTGCAATAAAAAATGAACAGCTTTGGAAAATAGCATTTGAAAATTTTTTTTCAAATAGGAAAGAAGATATAGTACCCTGTAACCCCAATTTTGATCCCTATAACTTAGAATAAGATCTTCTTTTTCATTCAAAAACTACATGAGCTAAAAAGTCATAATCATTGGTTTGGGATTGAATTTTACAAAATTGAGGAGTGGGTGTTTTTTGCCGTGCCCAACTTTAGCTATGCCAGTGACTTGAATCCTGAAATCTCTATTCTTTGCATAGCAAACTTTTTCTTTTTCTCCGTTTAACTGTTTTCCCTCGTAGCCAATTTGCAGCTCTTAATATCATCTCGCACTTTTCAATTTGAAAAAGATTAGGATCTTGTCTGCAGTGTAGCGCAATAAGACTGCATTACAGAGGTTACATTGCAAGACTACAAGTCGTGCTCTCAGAGCGTTAGGTTGCATACGGCTTGGCAATTAGAAATGGCATTTTATTTGAAGCTCAGGTTTTTGATCTAAACTACAGCTTGCACCAAATGCAACGACGAGTACTGGCGGCTGCCAACTACTAGACCTTAAAATAACTTCAAAGTCTAGAAATCTCCGTTTCTTTTCTTTTTGAAGAGCCAGATAAATTTCCGTAAGTTTCTTTTGGTAATAGCTGGATTCTACTATTCATTTATGCACAGGCTTTGCAAAAATTTGTTGCTATATAAAAGAAACTTACATCAGAAACCGTAGGCTTAGTTGAGTTTAAATGACGCTTGAACCACAATGGTAGCTAGTGGGGGAGGAGGGGAAACCACAAGGGCAATGGCCTTTTCTCAAAAACTTTAAATTCAAACAGGGAATAAAAACTATTTTCAATTATTACGGCAACAAAACTTATAATATTGGGCGGTTAAAGAACATTGACCGCCAAAAATAAACAAAAAACAATCCTACAAATTTGTGGCATAAATTGACAAAGTTGATGGTCAGAAAGCATCCACCTCCAAAGACACAAAGGCAATGTAACAAGTTTCATACTTTTGCACCCCTTAAAAAATTAAATTGTTTCTCTCTGTGACTATGCATTAAATACATTTTTGAGTTTAAAAATCCTTGCCAATATCAAAACAGGAAATTGCTCTGTTTCCCAGTCTTTTCCTGTCACTCAAAATCTTTGAAACACAGTTTGCAACAATCAATTCAACCCATATAAAATAGCTTGCAAAATGAATCACTCTCTACGTTCTTTGTGAAAAAGATTCTACTGTATTTTGAATTTGAAGATTTACTTTTAAAAGTCCTTGTTTTGTTCATTTTAGTGACGCAGATCTCTATTTGTTAATGATTTTGAAGATGGCTTGTCATATTCAATGTTTTTCTGTCTGATGCTCTTTTTAAATTTTCAAAATGTACCTTACTTGCGACCCATCGTTTGAGAAAATCTGATTTAGCTGTTTATAAGGCTGGCGTATAATTGAGCTTATCAGAGTAAAATTGTTCCTGCACAGTCGATGCTAGTGTTAGCCTCTCTGCCCAATTTTTTAAGCTGTTATTCATGAATCAAATCAAACAGTTTTTATTTGCAAAAAAAAGTTTATGCCGCTAAAAAATTACAAGTGCATTTATTAATGATTTTCAAAACAATACACCACGCCAAATTTTTATAACTTTTGACTAAGTGGTCAACACGAGCATAAAAATCGCTTTCAAAATTTAATACAAGTTTATAAATTGTTCAATATACTCTTGAACAAACAGATTGACATGTACGTTCAGTGCAATCGCTTATCTCTTCAGGCGATATGTAACACACAAAAGCGGTGAAATTAAGTCAATAAAAAATAGTGGTAATAGCAGTATGTAGTCTATAGCCTATTCTGTAAAAGCTAGAGGCAAGAGAACAAAAACGGGATCTTCTGGAAAGAAATCGATACGAAGGCCATCAGTGAATTTCTGAACACAAAACAAATAAAAACAATTAGTAAATTAATATTTAGAGTAACAGAAAACATGCTTTCACGAACTCGTGATGAAATTTAGTGATAAACAGGACAACAAAGCAAAAAAATTAAACACATTTATTTCAAAAACTTTGTATCGAAATGTTACACAACTACACCATTAAACTACATTTGCTATAACCTATGAGACATAGATGAGCACGCTATTGAAACTTGATTGTAAAAAAATGACAAACTTAGTGTTTTTTCGATTTTTTGTGAGACTTTGATGATTTATGGGATTTACTAGATTTGGATGATTTCGATGATTTGGAGGATTTGGAACTAGGCTTGCCAGGTTTTGGGCTTTCTTTTGGAGGAGGTTTGTTTCCTTGTGATTGCCCTTGCGATTGCCCTTGAGACTGTGACTGACCACCCTGTGACTGTGATTGTGATTGATTTTGATCTCCTTTTCCAATTTGTGTTTGCCCTTGATGTTGATGATGAATTTCAATAGTTACATGTGTTTGCCCCTGATGCTGATGTTGTAAGCCACGTTTATCAGCTTTATGTTCTAACTCACCTTCAGCATTTCGTTTGTTCCCTTGGCTTTGTGATTGACCTTGGGATTGCAGTCCACCACCACCGATTTGAGTTTGTCCTTGAGATTGACTTTGTCCACCATGGCCATGTCCAACTTGGGACTGACTTTGTCCCTGGGATTGAAAACCACCTCCTCCAATTTGAGTTTGTCCTTGGGACTGGCTTTGTCCACCGAGTCCATGACCAACTTGCGACTGAGATTGCCCTTGGGATTGGAAGCCACCGCCGCCGATTTGAGTTTGTCCTTGAGACTGGCTTTGTCCACCATGGCCATGTCCAACTTGGGACTGACTTTGTCCTTGTGATTGGAAGCCACCGCCACCAATTTGTGTTTGTCCCTGAGACTGGCTTTGTCCACCGAGTCCATGACCAACTTGCGACTGAGATTGCCCTTGGGATTGGAAGCCACCGCCACCGATTTGAGTTTGTCCTTGAGATTGGCTTTGTCCACCATGTCCATGTCCAATTTGTGATTGAGATTGTCCTTGCGATTGGAAGCCGCCTCCTCCAATTTGTGTTTGCCCTTGGGATTGGCTTTGTCCGCCATGTCCGTGACCTACTTGTGATTGTGATTGCCCTTGGGATTGAAAACCTCTCTTGCCCCATTGACTTTGAGATTGTCCTTGCGACTGGAAGCCACCGCCGCCGATTTGAGTTTGACCCTGAGACTGGCTTTGCCCACCATGACCATGTCCAATTTGTGACTGGCTTTGTCCTTGCGATTGGAAGCCACCTCCTCCAATTTGAGTTTGCCCTTGTGACTGGCTTTGTCCGCCATAACCATGTCCAATTTGTGATTGAGATTGTCCTTGCGATTGGAAGCCACGTACTTTAACGGTGTATGGGGTTTTTGCTTTGAGACGTAGGTAAGCTCGGACCAGCAGAAGCAGTTGATGGTCGGTCAAGTGCAAGTCTTTAGTTTCATCAATCAAATCTGCAACAAAAGTAGTACACTTTAAGAAGCCAGTTGCAGTTATTTTATCGTTGTCTTCAAACTTAGTCGCAAGCAGCCTACTTTTGGCTTGTTGTGCACTGAGTGCATTCACAAAAACTTAGATCTTGTAATGCAGCACTAACAATTGTTAAAATCCTTTTCCATTGACACATTGCGAAGCCTATACTGGTGATAAATTACGGTATCCACATGCCAAGAACGTTAGTGGATAGGAACGTTAAAATTTTAACCATACAAAAATTTATTTAATTTTCGACACTAATTTGGCTAGTTGATATAAATATGGGTTGAAATCCTCCAACCAGCACTAATTTTGATATGTCGGGAGCTGTGAGATCTAATTATCAATTTTATAAATCAATACCCAGAGGCATATTCAGAAACAAATTTTGGGGTGCTCAAAACATTATGGTAAGCTTAAGACGTTGTAAAGCAATCTAACAAAACAAGTAATAACTGTTTTTTCTGGAGTGAAGGTGGAGAGTCTTGCCCGTTTTAGTCCTCAAAACAATATGGAAACCGTTGGTCCAATAAGATTGAGTGCAAAGGTCACATATTTTTACATTTTTCTGTTGTGTTACAACTTTTGGAAAACCATCAGCGTTTGTCATCCCTCTAAATAGGCCACTGCCAATGCCCTATTGCACTGAAATAGATTTATGTCAATTTTGGACAAATTACAATTACATACACTGTAGGGGGCCTGCGGTAATTATGAAGTCTTTGTATCGCCAGAGAGGCTGATTCACTTACTGCTTGCAGCGTAGGCAATAGTTATCACAATTAGATTTCAAGACAACAACATGTTTGTATTGTAAAGCAATACTATAAATACAAACAAAATTGATTTACCTGTATTAGAAATTTCGGCAGGTTTGTCTTCTGAAAAAGAAATTGATTAGAGATTACGATATTGCTCTATAAAATTTTCTGTGTACCATCAAAAAGCGTATTTGTCAGTAGGCTGCTTTCAAATTGTCAACTTGGTTAAATGTACGAAGTATCTTATAGAACTTTTCTACTTTTTGACCCCACCTATTAGTACTTTTTCCTGAAACCTATCTTTTTTATCCTGCTCCGAAAACTGAGTTCTAAATACAGCATTGTTTTTATCAACCATATTACAGTAGTATTTTAGTCGCCAAGTTCATAATTAGATAAAATAAGCCAGAAAATAGAGAGTGGCTACAAGTAGTTCAATTGTTATGCCGAAGAATTTGTGCAAAATATCTGCTTTCTATTACAACATTTTTTAGTGATCTATTGTGAACACTGAAAAAAGCCAATTCTTATTATATACGATCTAAAACTCTTCAGTATCATAGCAAAAAGACATTGGTGAATAGCGATTATTAGTTTAGCACCGTAAAATAGGCTCTTTAGAGATAAAACATAATGCCAAATATCACTTCATCAAAATAGTTTAATATTATTTAAAAAACTTTTCTATAACTGTTTGAAGGTTGTTTATCTAGGTCCAGAATTACCACAGGCTGGATTACCTTCAGAAACTCTTTTTCCCCATTGGCTTTGCGACTGTCCTTGGGACTGGAATCCACCTCCGCCAATTTGAGTTTGTCCTTGCGATTGACTTTGCCCACCATGACCATGTCCTATTTGAGATTGAGACTGTCCCTGTGACTGGAATCCACCTCCTCCAATTTGAGTTTGTCCTTGGGATTGGCTTTGTCCACCGAATCCATGCCCGACTTGTGTTTGAGATTGCCCTTGGGATTGAAAACCTCGGGTTTCAACTTCATAAGGCACTTTCTGTTGCTGTCTTATATAGGCACGAAGCAAGGCAAGCAGTTGTTCATCAGTCAAAACTTTTGATTCATCAATTAAGTCTGCAACAAATGAACAAAAACCGATTAAGCAATGAAATACTTTTGTCAAGGGCTATTCTGGCAAAACCATATAATAAAAGTGATTCCAGTAGTTTGTTTTGTGTTCAACCAGAAATTCAGATTGACTTAGGCAGAGCAAGAGTCGTCGTTTCCCGCAAACGATGGCTTGGCAACATTTACATTACGCCTTGTTATCATCACAACAAAAAGGAAAACCATTTTTTTGATTCCGCGTTTACGTGCTTCAGTAATACATATGACAATATATTGTCGAAATCAGTTGTGAACTATGTTGAGCAATACCTTATATTTTTTGTTGGTTTGCCACAACTAACAGAAAGTATCTTTCTTATCCAACGGTTATTAGGTTAGTTGAAGTAAGAGCAAGAAATTAAATGGAAAGGCTTAATTTGTTAAGGCCAAAACCAGAAAAAAATAAACTGGAGAAAACACTTTTTTAGCAATTTTTGGTAATCCAAAGAAAATATTTAACCAAAAAGATAATTTTATCTACTCTTTTTGTTTAGTTTTTTGTGTAAATTTTGCATCCTGGCGTAAATATGCTTATAGCTGCTCAGGATTTATTTTTTACCGATAAACTAAGTGCTAATATCTTAATTCCGGCTTTGGTGATAACAGATTAAGAAGAAATAAATGAAATTTTAAGTTAAGCGAAAATTTGGGGTAAACTTGAATATAAGATTGTGAGAAAAAAATGGTATTGTAATAAAAAATTACTCTCGTTTGAATATGGATATTGCAAGAAAACAAGATACATGTGTTGAGACAATAGGCCTACGCTTGGCTTGCAAAGTTGCCTATAGCGGCGCAGCTGTATGCCAGCTTATTGTTTTTGACATTGCGTGGATTAATTGGGCGTCATTCATCAAGGAATTCTTTTTCAAATATTTGCTTAAAGATACATAGTCAGCCGATGAGTTTCTGTAAGTAAAAAGTAGGCTGCAGAGTGTGACAAAAAGATGTAATGCCGAAATTCCCGCCCACTGGTTCTTACGTCAATGACCGATGTGAAATACTGTAAATACCTGTTTGTGAGACAACCGGCGCTTCTTCTTCTGCAAGAAAAATGCATAGAAAGTTAATAATTAATTTTTACAGCAAAAAAGAAATTGCAACTCTAAAGGATCATTTTATGGAAAATTAAAATTCAACTTGAGTGTGCGAGTGGAAGCTGAAAAAACTGTAAATCTTTCCTTACGCTGCTCGCAAAAGGCAAATACTACATTCTTTTAAATAGGCGACAATACTTCAACATTATCGATTGCAACGAACAAAAATGAATATTTCTGAATAGTTTTGTTTTTGATAAAAACGAAATTGCTAACATGAGATTTTTAATTTTATATTTTACACTTGAGCTATTGCTTATTTGAATGCACTATATCAAATAGATATATGTAGCAAAACCACGAGTCAAAAATAACTTTGGGCAAAACGCATACATTATCCACTTACAAATACGAGAATGCAAAAAGCTTCACCTCAATTTTTCATGCGTATCATAAAGCGATAGTTTTAACGCAATTTATTGGCGCCAATGAAATAAAAAATTGTTCTTTGATTTATGTTACGAGTATAAAAACTTGATTTCTAATTTCCCGCCAACAACTTTCTTCAAACGATTTCTGACAACACTTAGGCGCATCCACATAAGTAATTTAATATTGTTCTTTTACTTTGTTTGTATTTGTCAAGCAAATATGAAATCAACAAGGAACATCATAAATGGGCCAGAATTCATTTCACTTCAATCTAAATTTGAAGCATGCAAAAAGGCTTAGTGATTGTAACATGCGTAGGCTACTGGTATTGATTGAAGTTGTACTACCTTGTTGAAATATTACCGAAATTGAATAAATAAAATAACTATCAAAGAGCCTACACTAAAAACAATGTTAGATTGGTTTCTCTGACGTCATACCCACAAAGTTTGTAAATGATGATTTAAACTGGAAAATAAAATTGTGAACAAATCAAATGCTGATATCTTAAAAACTATGCAACCGACTTTAAATGGTTGCTTTCTCATTTTTAGATCGCACAAGGCCTTTTATTTAAAAAAGACAAAATCAGCTATTTGCTAATATTTCAAATAGTTGTAAAAATTGAAAAGTAGTCGGTACATATACTAGCTCACCTGCGACGGGAGCTGCAATCGTAGAGCTGCTCAAAAAAGCCAACACAAGAACAAATATCTTCATTGTGTGATATGATTTGGGAATCTAAATATTAGATGTTTAGTAAAACAAACTTTTCATGATTTTTCGAAGTTAGCATGATTCTGTAAGGGGTGTAAGACAACGCCATATCATGAACCACAAAGTAGTTTTTTTCTTTTTTCATATTTTCTAAGACCGGTTTGGTATTGACCGTAAAGCGACTTTTAACTCTGATGTTTTACGGCGATTTGATGTGCATTGTTGTTTTTGGCATGCCAATTTTCGGTCTGATAGCTTAACGAAATCTGGGTTTTTTAAAAGATATGCAATAAAACTTCATCCATCTCAAAGTTTATATTTCGAGGCTTCTTACGGTCTTTGAAGACATTGTGCAAGCATGCAAACCGTTGCAGACCTTGTACAATGATAACAGGCTTAGTTGCAAATACATTTGGCTTTATTTTTTTCTATGGCACTCCAGAAAGATGTTAAGCTTGCAAATGCAGCAAATTTAAGCAAGATAAATTTACTGCGATTCATCCCAAATCAAATGGCTTGTCAAAAAATATTAATAGAATAGGCCCTAGTTTTTCCATTCTCTCCAAGAAAAATCTTTAGGCCTAATGCCAATTATTAGAAAATTATCAGTAATTGTCATATTACTACCAAAAACGGGAAAGGTATTACTGAGTTCTATCTTAATTTTTAATTAGCTCACAAAGCCTAAATTGTTTCAAAATATTGTCCGACTAAGACCAAATTCACGGTTCATTAACCACATGCAAAGCCCCAATTTTTCAAGAAAGCACACCACCAGATTAATTTTCACAAGCCTAAACATTGACTTCTTTTTTCAGTAAATGTTGCGGAGCAAATTGTTACGCAATATCTCTCTTACAAACTTCGGCTACAAAAATTATTGATTATTTCAAGAAAATATTTGATAGAAATTTATACGTTCAATTAATCAGGCAAGCGTTCAGGCTCGCTTTCCAGTTATCAAAAACTTACTGACAGAATGTATTTCTTCCCCGAGCATTGAGCTTTAGCAAGAAAAAAATAGTCATAAAATGTTGTGCCAAGTAAGAAAACAAAAAACCTGCGCAGCAATCATGCTGTTGGATATATCGATCACAAAATCAGCTTTTCAAGAATTGAAACAATGAAATGCGATGGCCTACTGTAAAACATGTAAATACCATACTGCAAAACCACTTTTGTAGAAGCCTAACGAAAAAAAAGAATATTGTAAGGTTTTTCTATTTTTTCTCGCGTATAGCTGCTGTGAATGTAAATGATATAAATAAAAGTGGGAGGCTTACTCAGTGGCAATGCATGCTAGAGTGCTTTAACAACGAGGGGGGTGTCTTGAAATACGTTTACACAAATTCAAAAACTGAAAAAGCTTTCTTGAACCACTAACTAAAGAAAAAGACGTTCTTGGAAAAAAGTTTTTGGAGCATCACCCAATTTTGCTCACCTTCATCTTTTTATATTGACTTCACCAAGTCTGTATATGTGAATTACTTAGAACTGTAAAACTATTTAAAAGATTAAAACAATGGTTATTTCAATCAATCCAATAAATTAATATACTTACACGTACGATTGACTACTTTTCTTGGAGTCCGTGAATCCGAAGAATGATCAAATAGCCGACGAGAAACTCTTTTTATAAGGAGGCAATACGCCCAGGTATTTGCATTGTAAACATAGATCTATTTGGCGATCCTTGTACTTGATTTATTGTTGCATTAAAGGTCACATTTGCTTCTAATTTCAGAGATTTTTTGACGAGCTTAAGAAAGAAAAACACAAGATCGCCAATAAATTTTTCTAATAAATTTAGATTATTATCGGTGTTGATCCGCGGCCTACTTTTACATAAATTCCTCACCAAAATTCCGCAATGTGCTTCACTCACCCGATACAACTGTAATTATTTTCACCTAAAGACAAACAGCACTAAATGATACAAACAGAATAATAATGGCAAAATTTTAAGATAGCTTCCAATCTGAAAAAGGAAGCGCTTTTAAAATTGGTTGTCATGGCAGCCTCTCCTTTGTTGTCTGCTTCGACTTTGAATATCACCTTGCTTTAAATAAAACAAAAAGTGTGCTTAAAAATTGCTGAGGGCACCAAACAAAACTCTTTTAGGCACGTATTCCAAAAATAATTGAACGGCGAGATTTCGCTCTTCAATTGAGATGATCACATCAATGCTTTATATTGTTGCATATTTAAAATTTGAGGTGTGGGTACGGCACCTCTCATTCCTCTAATTGCCATAACATAATTCTTGTTCTTATCATATTCTTGCCACTTTTCATGAATCATTGTGTAGCGCTCTATATTCTCCGCTCATGCGGACCCAAGGTACAAAATATTTATTGTGGCTGACAGCAGTGATTACCAATTTTCTTTTTTCTGCGCGCTTTCTAAAAATTTATAAATACTTGCTGTATCCTAGTCAAATCTAAATTTTGCCCAATTTGAGGTTTAACAGCTTTTGTTTGAAAATTAATTCTTTAAAACTGTTTGTTCCCCCCTTGACAATTATTTTTTGGTTCAGGCAGTTTTTTGACTTTGATTTTACTCGATTCAAACGGCATCTATTTTGATTCCATTTACACGTGGCATCCCAAACAAAATTCGTGCGCCGAGGCATTCAGTTTGGGAAAGGCCATGCAGTTGAAACTGGTTTAAGATATCTTGGGATATTTCCAAAAACCAAACTTTGGAATGCAATGTGAGTATTCAGCAAGCAATGTAAAAATTGTAGGAGGAGCAACATCTTGCTTTTGCGTTACCTGCAATCTTTCTCAGGTTTATTGAAACAGACATGTAATATTTTGTAATCAAACTGGCATGCAAGGAAACCCAAATCTTACTTTGGTGAACAAAAGGATTTTGCGAAGTTTTTGTACAACAGTGTATATCTGAATAAACAAACATAGGTTTAATAAAATCCCCAGGAAAGTATCTGAACAAAGAAAATTGGTTTGGTTTGCCAAATTTCTTGGTGCTTTTATAAAAGTTCAAATTTTCGCCACATTAGCAAATTTTTTGCAGCTTTGGGAAGATTTCTTTGTATTGGAAAGATATAAATTAACATATTTTCAATTGCTTTCAATAAAAAGAATTTTATAATGGATTTTCTTTTTAAATTTTGATTTTTGAATGCAATCTTTTGCTTTAATTTTTACCAAATTTTTAACAGAATAGTAAAATTATAGGCGAAGATATGGAAATTGTAAACCTTGCACCTCATTGGCAAAGCAGCATACGGGCGTAAGGGGCATTAACAATTTAGTAAAATGAGTATGCCAGGAAACAATAATGAATATACCACCCAACCAATTTAGACAAGACCATCCCTGGACGCGTTTCGTCCTTTTGGACTCATCAGCAGGGCCCGTTCCGTCACAAGCAAAAGTAACCCACTCAGTGGATATGCCGCCAAAATCAACCAATTTGTCAACCCGCACTGTTAAGCAACGCAGTATGTCGTCGGTTGAAGTCTCAGTGCTTCTGCATGTGCATAGTTGGATTTTTTTTAAGGATAACGTTAATGAGTGGGTTACTTTTGCTTGTGACGGAACGGGCCCTGCTGATGAGTCCAAAAGGACGAAACGCGTCCAGGGATGGTCTTGTCTAAATTGGTTGGGTGGTATGCTCATTATTGTTTCCTGGCATATTCATTTTAATAAATTGTTAACGCCCCTTACGCCCGTATGCTGCTTTGCCAATTAGTTGCAAGGTTTGCAGAATAGTAAAAGAGTACTTGAACTTAAAAGCAAGAATTTTGCCTTTTTGGTTTTTTAAATAGGGGTCAAGTTTTTGGTTTTCGAGAACAACTTCACGAAAGTGACGATTTTACTCTTCAATAAAAAATAAAGACCTTTTTTTTTGCAGATCATCATTTCGAGAGAGGCCGACATTTGGTCTATTTTTGCCCAATTCTATGCTTTGACAAGCAAGTGGTTTAATTAAACTTTTTATGGCTACTATTGTTAAATATGAATGCAATCTTTCACTACAACAAAACGTTACTCGGGTCATTATCCTTCGCATTTACCATATTGACTCCAATCGTCAGCGTAAGTGTTATTGACTTAAATTTTCCGGGGAAAAGAGGCAAAATTATTTAAGAGAGGTCCAACCTCCCTAATTACGGGCCTTTCTCTCGCTCTATCACAATTTTTCTGGCAATTTGCTCTTTTCATTTTTTTGTTTACACTCTAACGCGTTTTCAATCTTTTGACTTAAGAGCCTTACTCAACATTATTAGCGAAATTGCAGGAGTTTTTTCACACTATCCCTTTCATGTTAGCGTCAAAAGCAGGCAAGACGTAAAGTTTTTGGTATGTCTCGACAAGGAGGTTGAATCCAGTCTGCTGAGTGTGCGGCGAACTCCCACCCCAGTGAATCATCGCGGCGATTTGTAATTTTAACATATCGCGTAAATGGCTTGTTATTACTCTCAATCAGGGCATAGACTTGTGGGTTTTTATCTCTGACTTGCTCTTGGGCTAACAGCTTTAACAAACAAGTCCAAATTACTATCTTATTTGCTGAGATGTTTTTCCATAAATTTAGTCTTTTAACAGCGTTCTCGGATTGCAGTTTGAGTTGGGTTTGGGGATGCTTCAGCCCCCATCTTCCGACTCCTTAACTACTTAATGTATTTTTTTGTTGCCGGTACTGTGTTTTTGTCAATGTTGGTAGTGTATTTTGATCGTCTGTGATTTGTGTAATTAATTCATGTGGCAGAGAACACAACTCAAAAAAGCTCTGTCTTGTATGACAACAAGTGCCTTGGTGATAGTTGGTACCTAGGGCCAACATCTCAACGACTACAAGATCGCATCAAGCAACATGCTTCGCAATGGTTAAGACACCAATTGACTCGTCCACGCCGATTTCAACCACACAGATCGTGTAAACGAAACGACATCAAAACCGGACTGTGACTCTACCATTGGTCAGCATCTTTTAGAAAATGAACAATGACCTTTAAACTATAACAACAAGCGGTTTTCTATCCTCGCCACAACACGCAGCTTTTTCCACCGTAATCTCACAGAGGCTGCTTGTATCAAGATTCAGCGCCAGGTGTTGTGCTGATAGAAAGAGTTTGTTTACATTTTTAAACAGCGTTCTTATATGGTTTTTTTGTTGCGCTTACTTTAGCACAGTGATTCTTTAACTATGATTATGATGTTAGAGTGGCGTATCAAGAGGAATTAATCAGCCTCTGCTTGCTTTTTGGTTCTATCAAGAACAGAAGAACGCCGTTACTAATCAAAATCTTTTTGTTGCTTGATTTTAGACTTAAAAAGGATGGCAAAACGATAGTATGATAAAGCTTTTTTAAAACTAGGTTTTACGAATTTGGATGCTAAAGCAAAATGCGTACTATGTCTGAAAGTTCTCTCTGCAGAATCAATGAAAAAAAACAAATTGAAACGCCCTTTAGAGACAAATTATCCAAATTGTTCAAACCATCTTGTTGAATTTTTTGAGCGCAAGTGAAATTCGATTCAAGGACAGAGAAGTGTTATGACAAAATTCACGACAGAAAATAAATTAGCTGTCTACTCTTTGTACGTTGCTTCTTACCAAATTTCAAAGCAGAAAAAAGCTCATACAATTGGTGAGAATTTGCTAATGCCGGGTATAAAAGAACTTGTAAAAATAATGATTGGTGAGAAAGAAAGTAAAAAAAAACTGCTTGCAGTTTCATTGTCAAACAGCACGGTGAAAAGACGCATAGTAGATACGTCTGATAATGTTCTTGAACAGATTCTAACTCACGTGAAAGAACCTCGATTTTATTCCATTCAATTAAATGAATGCACAGATATCACAGGTCTGCCCCAGCTTTTAGTCTTTATTCGCTACATCAATAATGCTGCTGTATCAGAGAAGATTTGTAATTTTGCAAAGCAATGAAATTGCACCCAAAGGGTGAGGATATTTTCAATGCTTGAATGATTTCTTCACAGTATACTCCATTCCTTCGAAGAAATGTGCAGAAATTTGCACTGATGGTGCAGCAGCATGTGCTGGCTTCAAGTCTGCAGTTGTAAAACGAATCAAAGACAAAGCGCCAAATGATGAATGAACACATTGGTTTCTTCACAAAGGGGCTCTTGCCCGCAAAAACTGTCGCAAGAACTGCACGAAGTATTAAACTTTGTGGTAAAATGTGTGAACTTGATTAAAGCATGGCCTTTAAATCAGCGTACATTTTCATGTCTGTGCGCTGACATGCTGATCATCAAGCAGTGCTTTCGCATTCAGAAGTACGGTGGCTATCATGGAGTCGTGTGCTGAAGCGTGTTTGTGATCTGTGAGGTGAAATTCTTATCGTTTTGAGGCAACAAAATGTTATGGCATTAGTTGAAAAATTTAGTCCAGAAGATTTTAATGCAAAGATTGCTTATCTGACTCTCTGAACTGTCTTGAATTTATCTATGCAAGGTGCTGGTTTTTTAGTAATTGATCATGCTGCCAAAGTTGCTGCTCACTACAGAAAACTCATTTTCTGGAAAAGCTACGTGGCTCGAAATCAGTACGATATGTTCCGAACTAACAAAGTATATTTGTGGCAAAGAAGTTTAGATTAAGCAAACCATATTTGGACACTTGGAACACCTTGCCCAAAAGCGCGTAGACTATTATGGAGACGCTTTGTCGTCTGCTAATGAAAATGATTGGACAATTGATTCATTTGCTGGCACAGATCTGCCTCAACTACCCCTCCTTGTCGCTGAAGAATTTGTGAAAATAACAGCAGAACCAACAAATCGTATTTCTTTGGCGTCCATTGAAGAAATACACCCAAATATTTCTGCAAATATCCACTTTTGGGCTTCCATGTACAAAATGTATCCAACAGTTTCAAAGTTTGTGATAAAAAAACTCATTCCATTTGCGACAAGTTGGCTTTGTGAGACTGGATATAGTGCTATGTGTGCATTGAAAACCAAGCATTGAAATTGGTTTGAAGTTGAAGCTGACCTGCGATTGTGCTTAAGTGAAGTACAGCCACGATTTTAAAAGCTCACTGACGGCAAGCACGCACAGCTTTCTCATTAAAAAGGACTTTTTGTATTATTTTCAATACAGTTCTGTCATCACAAAAAATTTTCTCTACGTAGCTTTCAATTCAACTATGTATCAGCAGATGCTTAGGTCGCAAGATTTTACAAATTTTTTATTTTCAACAAACTTGGGTCCGTTGAAAAAAGGTTGAGAACCACAGCTTTAGCGTTTCGCTGTTGCGAAATCTCTTACTTTGGCGCAAATTGCTATGATAGCGTTATCATTGGCCTACCGTCCAATTTATTGTCTTTATTGCCTACCGTCCAAATTAATGCCATAAAACAACTTACTTACTTTATATAGCTCTTCCCTTTTTGCCGCGATACCGATATTGATGAGAGTGTCATGAAAAGTTTTTGACTAAAACCGCTTTTTTCAAAGCTATATTAAAACTCATCAAACACTTTGGCGGCCTCCCTAACTTCAAAATTATGCTTTTACGCTCTTGGCAAAACGAACTACAAAAGTTGGTAAAATTGTTGCTGGTTCAAGCAAACAAGTCTTGTTCTTAAGTACCTTATGATGGAAAGAGGACAAACAATACGTTTTCAGGGGATCGAGAAACTTTGGGAAAAATAACTCGGCTATGCTTAACCCCATAATGTTTTTTGCAATGGATTCTCTTTCAAAAGAGTTATTTTTAAGTTCGAAACGACATTTGGCCCAGTAAAAAATACATTAACTTTTCATTACTGTTCTCACAACTAACCACGGGGCAATACCGGTGTAGTCAGCGAAGCCGATATTCTAAACCCAAACATTACTGATGAGAGCTCTGCGGGTGACGCCGGCAGAGTGGGCTAGTTTTTCTCGAAAACAAAAGTTAAGCTTCCAAACTGACCAGGAATGTTGCTCTTTCACAGGCAAAGGAATTTAGATTAATTTTAACATCTGTGCTTGACATGCTTCGATTAATCTGATTGATTGGCTAAAATAAATTATTGCTTTTCAAAAAACACAACGCGTAATTTAATAATTGAAGGATAATGGTTAAAGAACCTTTAATAATACCGGTAAATTTACGAAAGTTTTTAGAGCAACCTTGGCGTGGTGTTGAGTAAACACAGCTAAAACAATCAGATCAGGAAGCATATTACTTGGACTACATGCTGTAATTTTTTTGTATGCAGACACGCTTTTGAGCAGATAGCCTACTTGTGTTTACTAGATGGGCGGGCTGTAATATCATTTATTACACTTATAACTACCTTTTTAATAATTCTTGTAAGCTTTATTTACAACTTGTCATATTTTATCCGATTTTGTTTTGCCGTTTAAGACGTTACGCGTGTTTTTACATGAAGGTGCTGTTTATCAAAGGCTAACCTCGGAACGCCTATTTAATTTAGCTCGTTAATATAGTTGTCTTATAGCTTGAAGTCTCTACTTTTAAAGTTAATGAATGCATTAACATAGCACTATTGCTGTTGGCAAACATTCCTGATTTCAAAACAATTTAAAGCGAAATAACATTCGCTTATCGAACGACTTGAAATTAATTTTTATAGCACTTTTAAATTTAGAAATCTCTTCTGAAGCCATTCCTGCATATCCATAGCCGGTCGTGGTTTAGGTGAAAAAGCGAGGTTCACGCCCCTCTCACTCACTTCAGCTGTTCACAATAATGCTCGATCAACTTAAGCAAGACCATGATTACAATTATGAGGTTTTAGCGCAACTTCTGGCTGCTTTGCGTTCACGAAAAATATTTGCGTAAATTTTCACCTCGTAATTAATATTTGTATCAAAGAAATAGCGTTTGCAGTAGCTCTACTTGCGACTTTTGAACCAAGTCTTATTAATAGTTCTTCCACGTAATCTATCACCTAAGCTTCCTATTGCAGAGATGCAGGTTATACATACGCTTTCCTTTTTGAGACTTTAGCTCCTCCGCAAACTACGACCCTGATGACTTATTTTGTTTTTACGATGAAAACTTAATTTTTATTTTGTCATCAATATTTTTCTGCCACCATAATTAATTCTTAAACACGACCTCACTCATTAGCTAAGTGGCGTACGGACCTCCCACGTCACTTTGAGGCTCCGGGTTATATTATTGTAGGAGTGACACTTTTTGAGAAAACTATTTATTTGTTTTTTGAAAAAAACATTTAACAAAAGTGGGGCATGTAAAATCTGAAGCTTTTTTATGAAAATACTCTTGAGACTGGGAAAATTTAGCTTGATGGCCTTTTTTGTTTCTAAATTTTTTGTAGTATGCAGATTTTTTATAAAAAGCACACTAGAATTCGAAAAAATATTAATGTAGGATATAATTTTCGAAGACGCCTAGAGTAGGTAGCACTTTTTGATTATGGCGTTGACACTATTCGAAGTCGTTCTAGGTAAAATGAACCCTATTAACTTAACTGCTTAAGATCTATAAATATCTTTAAGGGCAAAACCAGCCAAAAATTCCAGGGCAGAAAATAAATATTTCTTTAATGTGCAGTAACCTATCCTTGATCAACTTCAGAGGTAATCTTTTTTTAAAGATTCTATAGAATTTAAATGATAAGAAGGGTTAATGATCACGATATATAGCTTGGAACATTTTTGGAACATGAGCTTGGCACATTGTTAAGTGATAACTTTTTGGGGGCTACTAAAACCTACATATGCAGTTAAAAACAGAGCCTCGGTAAGTTTTTTAGGGAAAAGTAATTGCAACCTTTGTCCTCTCCTGCTTACACCCTTGCTGTTTGTTACATATATATATATATATATATTTGCCTTAACTGTTTTTGTTATCCAGCACTCTTAAATATTTTACCGAGTTTATTATATTTATAAATTGCCCCTTTCCCAGTGATTGTTGAGCACTCTTCTCGTATTACTTACGCTCTACGCGATATGAACCTGGAACAAATTGACTTGGGCTATTCACTCAAGAATATCCTCATACCAAGCTCAAAGCAATACATGAAATGCCTTATTGAGAAAGTAGCCAGTTTTATCAGACGAATTCGTTGGAAAGCATATTTTTTTGACCACCCTGACTCTTCTAATTCAACTGATAACTATAACTTCAAGTCAGACTCTGTCCCCCTCAACCTGATGGTCTTATTCCATTTGAAAACGATTTCTATGAAATGATAAGAGCTATCAAATTCAGACCTGTTTGTAACAACTTTCAATCAATGCTTAAACGAGATGTAAAAGAAATTAATTCTTCTAAGATGTTGTTTGTGCCGTCCGATAAAACCACCAACGTTTACGAGGTCAACAAACAAGATTATAAAAAGCTGCTTCTAGACAATGTCACTGCCAGCTACCAAAAAATTAAACCCTCAACAATTGATAAAATTAACTTGGAGCCAAAATCATCGCAACAAAACTCAATTTGGACGACAGAGTTGAAGCACTTTCTCAACGCAATACTTTCATTTCCTTGAAGGATCACAAACCAAATTTTCAAACAGCCCAAAATGCAGACTTATAAACCCCACCAAATCTGAAATCGGTAAAATCAGCAAAATTATACTGGACACAATTAACAGCAGCATTCGGGTCAATTCTGATTTTAATCAATAGCGTAACACTTCAGCAGTAATTTTTTGGTTTCAAGCAATACCAAAGAAGCGCCATTCCAAGTTTATAAAGTTTGATATTGTAGATTTTTCCCCATCCATTTCAGAATCTCTTTTATGGAAAACACTACAATCCGCCAAAAATTTTACTGCAATAGATGAAGGATCAATACGTATTATAATGCATTCACGCAAATCGCTACTTTTTTACGATGGCAACACCTGGGTCAAAAAAAGCAACCATATGTTTGATGTCACTATGGGATCGTTCGACAGAGCTGAAGTTTGCGAGTTAGTAGGTTTGTTTCTGCTTTATAAAATGAAACATCTATTTGGCTGTAATTGTGTTGGTTTGTATAGAGATGATGGGTTGGCTGTTCTTAATAACATTTCCGGACCAAAAACTGACCGCACTTGAAAACAACTGATCAAACTATTCCAGGATTATGATATGAAAATATTGGTGGAATTAAACCTGACTCAGACTGATTTCTTGGACGAAACTTTGAACCTTAACACTGGAAAATTTTGGCCATATAGAAAACCGCACGACAATCCACTTTACATAAACCAAAATTTCAACCACCCTCCTTCGAAAAAGAAACAAATCCCATCTATGGTCAATGATCGCCTTACCTAACTCTCATCATCTGAGGATGAGTTTGATAGAGCGGCTCTGATGTACAATAAAGGTCTTCATGAAAGTGGATATGAAACTTATTTAAAATACCGGAAAGAAGCAAAAACAACAAAGGCAATAAGCAACAGAAGAAGAAGAAACGTAGTTTGGGTCAATCCTTCATATAGTGATAACGTTGAAACAAATATTGGCCATGAATTCCTGTACTTAATTACGAAGCATTTCTCTAAACATCACCGGCTCCACAAGATATGCAACAAAAACAACATTAAAATTAGCTATAGTTTTATGCCAAATATGTCCGCGGTCATCTTGCGCCACAACAAAAAGCTTCTTTCCGCTTTGCCAAAGACCGATAGACCTCCCACTGCCGATCCAAAATGTAATTGCAGAATAAAAACAGCTTGCCCACTTGACGGCAAATGCAAACAGAAATCAATTGTATATAAAGCAGAAATATCCTTCAACAATACCATCAAATTATATTATGGATCCCGCTCTACTGATTTCAAAGCGAGATTTAGCAATCACAAACATTCATTTACCCACCGTTACAAAAGAAACGCAACCGAGCTATCAAAAGAAGTTTGGCGAGCAAAGGATAATGGCGTTGAGCCGTCTATAAAATGGTCCATTGTTTCTACAGCACCATCATACAAATGCGGAGGGAGCAGATGTAACCTGTGCCTGGCTGAAAAACTTGCCATCTTAAGCGGCGACAGAAAAATAATGCTCAATAAACGATCTGAAATAGTGAATACATGCCGCCACAGGAAAAAATTTAAATTTAAAAGTATCAGATTGGACGGTTCGTTGCAGTTTATGTGTTTTGATTCCTTTACTTTTGCCGTTTTTCTTTATCCTTCCGTTTTCGTCTATTTTCCCAAACTTACCGCTTACAATATTAAGTATATACCTGTTCCCATTGTTACGTCACTATAACTCTCATACCAACCTTCACAGTTCTTGATTACCCAGATGAGATTGCTGTTTGCAGGTGAGCCAGCAGAAAAGATTATGTTTATTTTTTAGTATAGTTTCTGTTGGCTACCATACTACCCCTGCTTATTCCCATTGAACAACTGTAAGTAATACTGCATTCTTTGTTTGTTTTGGGTTGATTTTTCGCTTTTTGCAGAAATACTTGAGGAGCCTTAACGACGAAACAGGCTGTAGTATTTTTGCTAATAAAGATGTATCAATTTGCTCTAACCGTTTTTGTTATCGAGCACCCTTAAATATTTTACCGAGTTTATTATATTTATATATATATACAGGGTGTCCGTAAAGTTTGTATACAGTAAGTTAGCATGTCGTCCAGAAAATCAGTTGCTGTCATCATGTCCCAATTATGTCACAAGATATTTTTAGTTTGCTGACATGGCGTACCAGAATTATGGATGTGCAGTTGCAGTGACCTTATTGCAATTATGTCACGCAGGCTAACTTTGAAAGAGCGTGAATTCGTTTTGAAGAAATATTGGAAAACAGAAAACGCACAGGATGTGATTTGCGATTGGTGTCTTCACTTTAGTACAGATCCTCCAGCACGTTTGACCATCTATCGAATTCAAGACAAGTTTGAGGAGACTGGCTCAGTTACTAATGCCCCACGTTCTGGTCGGCCAACAATGTGCACAAAAGAAAATGTTGATACAGTTTCTAAGGCATATGCGAGAAGCCCACAGAAATCGCTTCGCTGTGGTAGTGATGAAACGGGTATCAAACGAACCTCTCTACGCAAAATACTGACGGAACTCAATATGAAACCATACATCCCGCGCTTAATTCACGGACTTCTTGAAGATGATCCTGATCGGAGATCTCAGTTTTGTGAACATTTTGTAAGTCTTTGTGAAGATAATACCACTTTTTTGAACCAAATTGTGTGTACTGATGAAGCAGCTTTCAAACTTTCGGCACACGTAAATCACCACAATTGTGTTTACTGGAGTGACAAAAATCCACATTTTACGATTGCGACCGAACTAAACCAGCCCGGAATGGTTTTCTGAGCAGGAATATCGTCTGCAGGAATTGTGGGTTCTGTGTTATTCGAAGGAACTGTTTCTGGAAAAAAGTACCTGGAGAAATTGAAGACTGCCATCGTGCCGGCATTAAAAGAACGACCAGATTTCAACAGCTTGTACTTCCAACAAGATGGAGCCCCACTCCATTTTGCAACAGCTGTCCAAATTTTCCTGGATGAGACGTTTCCCGATAAATGGATTATCAGGCGAGGCCCTATCGAATTTCCTCCATGCTCACCAGACTTAACGCCTATGGACTTTTGTGTCTTGGAATTATCAAGGAACTCGTGTATTCAAGGAAGCCAAGAAGTGTTGAAGATCTTGGATAATAATTTGTCATTGACGCATTTGCTGACTTTGATCATGACTTGTGTACTTCTGTTTGTCGCAGTGTGTGGTCACGTTATCGAGAGTGTATTGAAGCCGAGGGCTTACAATTTGAACATTTGTCGTGACTGCCTTCTTTGTTACAGCATTTCCAGAATTTAATAAATTCTGTAACAAATGTTATTTTTGATTAAAAGTAACTGTATACAAACTTTACGGACACCCTGTATATACATACATTTGCAAATGAATTTCAATACAAAGCAAAACCAGACAAGGCATATATTTAATTAGAATCTACTACTGATTTTGCGCAATTAAATATTTTTTTCATACCTCCTGAAAATCGGCAACGTTTATTTTATTAGAATTACAAATTGGATCTTTTGGCTGATCCAGTGATCCTACATCATCTTGTCTTTCCGAGCGAAGCTAGCTGAGTTGATGAATGCATAGTTTTTTTGCTTCCATCACCTGATCAAATATAAACTTAAACGTACATTAAATGCCACCAATGCTATCTATAACCAAACATGAGGTTATGCCGATAGCTAGCAATACCGTTTCCTGGGGCTGAAGTGAGAGAAAAGTATCTTTTTAGTTTAGTTAGGTTCGTTTTTAGTTCTGCATCACCAAGTCAGTGCACAGCATCAACAAAAAAGTAGTAGCAATGGCTACAATACAAAAAGGAAACGCAGCAAAGAGAAAACTACAATAAGGCATAAGAACAGTGAATATCTGTAAAAAAGAATTGATATGATTCAGCACGGCCAAGTCATCTTTTCGTGGATCTTTCTGCTTGTAGCTCGAGGCTAAAATGATGTAAAGCAAAAACTTTAAATCTCCAATTTCTTACACCTAGATTTTCCTTTGCACAGTGCAAAAGAAACGTGACACACCAGTAAATACCATCGCCTCACATTATTGGAACTAAACCTCAAAGGCTTAAACTGCCAAAATGGACATCATTGAGCTTTCCGCTTATAAACATTGGACCTTTATTTTCCTCCACTGCTTTGAAGAAAAATCTTGCTTTTACCAACTTTAGAATGTTTGGGTCCACCCAAAGCATGAAAAATAGCCTTGCCATGTTTGTTCATATGCAAAACATGAGCTGGGCTTTTGTTGGCTGATTCCATCCCAATGCCAAAATTGAATTTGCGCGCGTAAATATTGACAATCATGACATCATCAATACGTATAAAACCTGAATCCTTACCATCTGCAATATATCCTTTTTTACTCTTTAATCTCCACAACCTCTTGCCTTAGTGGCTTATTGATGCCAACAATTTTATTTGGCAGGACGTTGTTTTGACATACAGGACTATCCACACTGACAGAAAGCATTTGGCTCCCTCAGCAGCAAAAAACAACTTTTGTTTATTATATGTTCCAAAAACCGCTGGCTGTTTCTTCCAGCCAGGTTTTGCAAGATCCAACTATCGTAACTCAACATTGGACAGACTGATGCAAAACACAAAACATTAAAAGTGCTTAATACGTAAGCTATTGTGTTCGTAGAAATGATGCAATCCAAAATAATACAATACAGTTATATATATGTATCTACGGGTTCCAATTAAGAACAGGCACGTATGATATAGACAAAAAGTCAAAACGGTAAGCTTTAATAGGGACGTGGGATTATTATTAGAATTTTATTACTTTACAAAGTATAGGAAGTTCCTTGTTGACTGGTCGCGGGCTATTACAGGTTGTAATGGATTGTAGTATGGTACAGCATGGTGTTGGTGATCATTTTTGAGCAATTTTTCTGTTTCACCTCAAGCCTATAATAATGAAAAACTACATTGTTAAGGGGTTTATTGAAGTAGTTACGAAATCATAAAAAATCATTTTTCCTGTTTTTGGTTATAATACATGACTTTCCTTTTTACTTTAAAATCAAAAGATTTAACCTTAGCATCTTGGTAGATGCACTTCAAACAGCTTCTGTAGACATAAAAATATGATGATTTGTGAATGGGGGAGGAAGTGAGAGTGTTTGGGCTGAGTTTCACAAAGCATTGAAAGAAACTTTTTTATTGTTTTCAGTAGCTTAACAGCGGTTGCTGTTTAATGTCAATTTTGCACTGTGGCATTTCTTGACACTTTATTTTTCAACTTGACTTGACACTTTATTCTAGAGTCCTTTTGCAGTTCAGAGCTTTGACTGTTGCTTCATAGTAGCCGTGACTGGAGCTTTATCCCAACAACGATGTTACCGACGCAAACTTTCTATATTTTAGGATTTTGCTCTTAATTGTCTCTTGATTAAATGCATTGAACTTTGTCGCAATTTTTAAGCAATACAAAATTGTTTTGTTCTTTGTTCTATCTCTAACCCCAACTCCAATGCTAATCCTTAATACTGACCGTTACTTGTAGTTTTAGACTTAAGGTTGCAGTTAGTTAGAATTAGGACTTAACTCTGGGCTCCAACTTTGGAGGAACCTAAAAATTTATAAAATAAAAAATTTTGGAGGAAATGAGGGGGATATAAAAGATTTGCTTGAAAATATTCATACAAAATTAAACTAGTTCAAAAAATAGCAGTTTCTGCATATCGTGTAAATGCAGGAATTCTGGAAAAGGAAAAGCTCCTCATATTCCATTGTTATTTACATTTTTACAGAAAGACGAGTTTTACAGTCTTACCTGCAATTTAAATCTGTTTTTTTGCCTAACAAAGCAGATCTGAACTCGTTGGCTTGGGATTTTTGATTGGTTCAAGTGGAGCTATGGCGACCTTATGAGATACAAACTCTGGGTCATTGATGTTTCGCTGAAATCATGTGAGTGACTCATAAACATTCTCGTTTTGTTCGTGCACTGGTTATTGTACTGTGTATCATTATTGCAAATTATTCGTTGGCCTCAAATTTAAAATCATTCTTTGGCCTAAAAACTGGTCATAAAAGAATATACATAGTTACATATCATGATGTAACAATACTGGATGACTAAGCCGTATGGCTAAGCGTGGTTCCGTCTGACGTGCGGCGAAGTGACCTTGTAAATAAACATATAAAGAGAAACATCATTATTTCAATGGATTCGATTGGCTTCATTTCAAATTCGATTCGCCTCAAATCAAATTTAAATTCAATTCAAATCAAGATTCGTGCTTCCAACGTTGTGTTTAGGATTTGAAATACATTCGTTTTCTGGAGCCAGACGTGATCGGATATTAGACGTGATTTAATGAAGTCACACGTGCAATTGACGATTTATTTTCCCATAGAGGTAAGCGGAAATCAAAAAAAATTTTCAGCATTTATTGATAAAGGACTTCATATGATTTTCACGTTTAAATTTTGACATTTTTTGATTTTATAGTTTTGCTATTCCATGAAAGTTCCGTCTTATACCAATACCCAACACTACCAGCAGAGACGAGCGGATCTAGGTTTTTTTAGATTCTGATCCCATCCTCATCCGAAACATTAAATTCTAATCCTAATCCTAATTCTAATCCTGAATTTGGAAAATGTTTAATCCAGATCCTAATCCTGAAAATGCAATTTTGTAATTGATTTCAAACTTCCTTCATTTGATTACAAAGAAGTTGAATCTTAATCCTAATCCGGATATTTCAAAAATACTAAATCCTAATCCGATCCCAATCCGGCTCAAATCTTCAAATCCGGTTGGATTAATATCCTAATTCTAATCCGTGCTCAATCCTGGTAGCTAGACTGTGGAATTCTAAGCGTTTTTTTGTTTGTTTCTCCAGGCAGGTTCGATCCCAAGCCTGGAAAGTTTTTAGGGGCAAAGTTTTAGGTTTTTAGAGCAAAGTGTTGGGGGCAAAATTTATCCTCGGGTAAGTAACGAAAAAGTGCCGAATTCAATAAAATTTTTGCATTAGTACGGTAGTGTCTAAAATAGTAAATTTTAATGTGTTTTAACCAATGCAAGATTTGAAGCTGGGACCTTTTGGTGTTGCAATGTAGTTTTGTAAACGTGTCAAAATTGTTTGCCAACAGCACTTGGGCTGGAAAAAAACTTTAAAAGAATTAAACATACTACGCTGCAACAACTCTCAAGGGAAGGTACTACTGAAAAAGGGAGTTCCCAATGCAGAGCGGTGTTTAACGTTGGGGGTATTTAGAAATTAGGTTAGAGCCAGGGTTGTGATTGATTAAAGTTGGTAAGGATTGGGTTTAGGGATAGGGTTAAGCTGAGTGTTAGATTGAGGATTACAATTTGGGTTAAGGCGAGTCTGTGCTCCATGGAATTTCTGCGATTTAGTAGATTATACAAAAAATTGCAAAATCTTGCTTTTAGGTTTGAGGTGGAGCAGGTGCTGTACAGGCCTTTAAAATAATTGGTTTGGTTAGATCTTGGGTGAAATAATATAGCTAGGATTGCATGATTTGTTTTTGCTTGAATTATTTTGTAGGGCTGTGGATACATAAGTAAAAAAGAAGTGTTTTTAAATATGGTAAGTCTGTGGTATGTTAGTTTGATATAGGTTTCAATTAGTGTGATAGAGGCTCTGTAAGCTGTTCTTTTAGGCATTACATTTTAAGAGTAGATTTATAAGTAGTAGCCCATATTACCAGTAAGCTAAGAGAAAAAAGTGATTGTTTAATCAGTGATGCCCAAGTTTGCCTGTATGTATCTATTTCATCATAAAAACAAAAATCAGAGTATGTTGAAATCATCTTGCACCTGCAAGGTTGAAACAAATACGGACAGGGTTGAGTTACCAATATGTGGTGTATTGTTTGGTCATGGAAAACTTTGTTGGTTGTTTTACTACATACCGGTATTTATGTTCACATCTGCTTCAGAATAAATGTAACTGATTTCATACATTGGATATTTTGTATTGCAAATTAGTGCTGAACTTTTCCTCCACGCACAGTTTGTGGGGATAGCAATAGCTTTAGGCAGTGGCTATTTTGCTGTCGATGGCAATTTACCCTTGGAGTCTTTGTTGCCTTAATCATTCACGTGTGTTTGTATTGCCATATTGGCTACATTTATGCCAGCGACACTGTGGTGTAGTGGATAGTGCGCTGGTCTTGAGATACCATGGTTGTGGGTTTGAATCTCAGCTGGCAGGGCATTAACACGTTCACTCCCACGTGAATCACATATAAGCGACGCAGTATTTTGAGTCACACTGCGTCGCTCATATGTGATTCACGCTGTACTCTGACGATAACCCATGTAGCTCGTATGTGCTTCACAATGGAGCTATTCTTTATGGGCGATAATGACTTTGGTACCTACGAGTTTTATGTGATATTATTTCCGGTACTTTAATCACGTATTTTAGTGACCAAAGAGAGATCATGATGCGGTAAGCTAAAAAGCAATGAAAACAAACTTGCAACTACAAAACCACTTAGCAATTTAACAAAGAATGTGTAATATGATGATATTAAAAAGGCAGTGGCTATTTTGGCGTCGACAGCAAATTACCCTCAGAGACTATTTTGCCGTGAGTTATTTGTGATTGGTTAATCTAAATGACGTACTAAACATGTGACTTTAGGTCATTTCTGATTGGTCAATTTTAAAAACCAAATATAAAAATTTTGCACCCCCAGGTCTCTATCCCCCACCTTGTACACTCCCTTCCAGTGTACACTGCCCCGTACATTTACATACCAGGCCTGCCCCTATGGTGTACACTGCTTTTCTTTTAATGCCCTGCCAGCTGAGATTCGAACCTGCAACCATGGTATCTCAAGACCAGACTATCCACTACACCACAGTGTCACTAGTGTAATAATAGCAAATACGGCTATATAAACACAAGTGAATGACTACGGCAAAATAGATTCCAAGGGCAAATTGCCGTCGATGGCAAAAGAGCCACTGCCTATTAAAAACAGATGTCAAGTACAAGTTCACACAGGGTGGTCCAAAGTATCAGACAACTATCAAATAAGTGAAGAATCACAAAACATTGTCGCCTATAGAATGATAAAACCTCAAGTAATGTAATCTTTTAAAATCGGGAAAATGTCATATTCATCACTTGTAGCCTACCATTATTATGAGGAAGGTTAGTAGTTAGTACATAACTTTTAGGCTAAATTAGTTGAAACAGAATCAAAATTTATTATCATATGATTGTTTCATGAACATAAAATTCACAAACACAAATGAAATATTTACAGTAATGGTATTGAAAACCGTGTGCAGCTAATGGATTCTGCACAAAATCAAGTAAATAGTCATCTTGTTAGTCTTAACAGTCTCAATGGGTTTCTCATCTCAACAGCAATGGGGGATTAGCCTGTATGGAAGTCTTGAAAGCAAGGTAAACAAAAGAATGACTTTTTAGGGCATGTTTAGCAAAAGGTATTCACAAGTTTAGCCTTTATGAGGCTATTTCTCTGCCATGGGTTTCAGCTAAACGCTTGTAGCAGAGCTTGCATCTTCGTCTGGTCTTGGAAGATTTGTCTTCTGGTTCTGTCATATGATGTTGTCCTCGTACAGGTTGGAGAGGTAGTCTTTCCGCATGTTTCAATTCCAGTAGGGTAAAAGCCAGTTTTTCTCTGAGTTCCCTAATGCCAATTTGTGTAGCTGTGTGTTTTTTGAAAATGAAATAAGCATTTACTACAGGAATTGTTGAGTGATGCATGCCATAAATAAACAAGATGGATACGTAAATAATTTAAATTTTTGACGTAAATATTCTTTTAGAATAGTTGAGTACTGACTGGTATAAGAATAATTACGCAGGAAATGTAAATAACTAACATGTTTCACACAAACTTGCTCATTTGCGATGTTGTTCACATATGAGCGACATGGGCCTACACATGAAAATTTTACCGTTGTGTACCATGTCGCTCATTTTCAAAGTTTAAAAAACAATTATAAAAAATGTTTTAAGGACTCCAAAAGACACATACCATCATATTAGGGGAAAAGAAACTCATACGATATGAAATTGAAGTCTGGTACTACCAAGAATTCAGCCAAATTTGTCTGGTAGTGAACGTGTTAAAAGAAAGGCAGTGTACACCGAAGGGGCAGGCCCAGTATGTAAATGTACGGGGCAGTGTACACTGGAAGGGAGTGTACAGGGTGGGGGATAGAGACCTGGGGGTGCAAAATTTTTATATTTGGTTTTTAAAAACGACCAAATGGCATATGTTCATTACCGGTATGTCATTAAGATTGACCAATCACAAATAACTCACAGCAAAATAGTCTCTGAGGGTTAAATGCCATCGACGGCAAAATAACCACTGCCATAGCTTTAACTCATCTATTACTGAACCCAACCCTTATTCTAACTCTTACTAATTTTAATCTTATTCTCAACTCTAACCCTATCCCTGGCCCTAATTTTAACTTCAAAATGTCGATCTGTATTTCAGAGTTTCAGTAGTATCCATTTCAGCATTTGTAGTACTGCAGTATGAAATAGAATTATAAAAACTGAAAAGGTTTCACTGACTGCATGCAATTATTGCACTGGAAATTTAGATTTTCATCTTAGGACAAAATAGGCTGATTGAATGTTCAAACTACAAAATCATTGGCAACCATTTAGAATTACCATGATAAAAAAGTCAAACCCACTTGATCACATTGCCAACCAGTAAATTAGATCAGTTATTTTTAATACTGTTAGTTTTAACCCCGACTTTTCATTCACACTTTGACTAAGCATAGCTTGTATTTATTAATAACTTGAGAGAAGCAGGAAAGGAGCACACAAATGATTTTTTTTCAATTTGTTCTACTGTATTTGAACGGCACAAAAAATAGCTTAACTTTTATCAAAAAATTACCTTCTTTGTTCTTTAAGCTATTTGTGATGAGCTTTATGCAGGAAGATGTATATACACTGTGTTAGCATTCATGCTTAATTTGCAAGTCTTCAGTTAGACTGGGGCGACCACAACAAGTAGACTTCTTGGCCCCACCACCTGTCTGTCATGTAAAGATGGAGAAATCCCATTAAGTGTCTTGCCCAAGGACACAACAAGCAAGCTTGTCGTCTTGTTTTCCACACTATCCCTATTTTGCTGAGCACCAAGCAGGGAAGCCGGGGAGACCATTTTTTAAAGTCATTTGTTATGACTCGACTTGGGAAATGAACCCCAGGTCTACCAACTGCAAGGCAGACGCTCTAACCAGTAGGCTATTGAGCCAGTTTATATCTTCATGTTTTTTGTTTGAGATGAATTTAACTTTATTATTATTACTACTACTCTACCATTAATTTACCAGCTATTATTTGTTAGTAATACAGGCCTGCTAATCAATGCACTTGGATTTACAAGCAAGCTAAGACTGAGTTTTAATATTTTTGTTCTGTAGCTTCGAAGACAAGCAAGAGAACGCAGAGAATACATATACAGAAAATCCATTGAAGACAAAGAAAGAAGTATTGAAGAAAGAAAGCGAAAGCTTAAACTTGCATTAGAGGGTAGGCTACGAAATCAATGATAAAAGCTTTGAAAAAACTGCATGACATGCATGTGCTCAAACTTTTCTGTTAATTGGTAGATGGATTGTTTTCATTACTAATCTGAGTAGAAATATAAAAGCCAGTAAACTAGTGAACATGTTATTTGATAACGTTTCACTTTATACTCAAAGCATCATTAGTTATTATTAAAATGTAGGTAGATTTTAATTGTAAGTGATGATGCTTTAAGTATAAAGCAAAACGTTTTCAAATAAAATGTTCACTAGTTTACTGGCTATCATATTTTTACTCTGATTGTTTTCACTTTCACATTTTTACTCCAATTGAAAAACACAAAAGCTGACAAAAATATACAAGCATGAGGAACATTGAAAAATAGTTCGCCGGTTTGCTTATGAGGTCAGCTCAATAACTTAATTTATCGATATGCTTCCTGAAAAGGATAAACAACAAATGACCGCAACAAATCATACATTCCAATATGAAGTATGTTTTTAACTTTTCTGTATCAAAACCCAATACATACTCTTGAAGTCAACATTCATCTCACTCCATTTTAATCTTTTTCATAATAGTTGATTATGGTTGTTGAATTTTTTTGTTAACTTGGTGTGAAAATTCTTTATAGAGATTTTGCCTCTACCAGCTCAAAAGATGTTTTGTGGGCTGCTTTTCAAATGATTATTTAATACAAATTATCCTGCAGACCAGTGGTCACCAAACTATGGTTTGCAAGATTAGTTTTTTCAGCTTGCTGCGTGTTGTTGTTATGAAGCTAAAATATAAATACTTGCATATAAATTTTATATAAAATTGATATCAAAAAAGACTTAGCGTTCAAATAGTTAGATCTGAAGAAGTTTGCCAATAAATTTTTTTGGTTTTTGTTTCTGCCTAAATCTTATGACATCGCCAATTCCAATGTTATAGTTTCTTCAGTTTATTATCTTTTCAGTTACTTACTGTATCGGCAGATCAAGGAGCCTAGCAGCTAGCTATAGCAGTTACAAAACTTTATAGTCTCATTAAAATTAATTAAACCAATTTATTGCTAACGAAGTTAGTTCATAGGAAGCAGAGTTAGAAGGCAGCGGATATCTTCGTAGGTATTTTGCTTGAAATTTGGTACAAAGCTAAATTTTGATTTTTAGGTATTGTAATACTCTTTACATGATTAGTAACAAAAGGAAAAAGTGGTGCTGACTGCTGAGTGTCACTTATTAGAAAAAAATGCGAAGAAAATTATTTTTTGTGGAAACTGATATCTATACAGTTGGTTTCCTGATATGCAATGAAACTGCTTTGTATCTGGCTTGCTAACATCGGTTCTATCGGTTATTTGACCCTTTGTTGAAAAAGTTTGGTTTGACTAAGCTGTAGTAGAGCATATTTAAGGGATTTCACATGAAACAGGTTGTAAAAACACTCACGGACCAAGCTGTATCAACTCAAGATTAAGTACAGTCTTGTTTAATGGCGAATGGGTCTAAATTTATTTTTCAATCTTCAGTGTTTCAGAATTGCAAATTTTCATGTCACAGGTTCATTAGATTCAGTAGCATGTAATCTTTAAGCTTTTTCTTTCAGCTGATCTCTCAATAAATTTCATATGCCAATAGTAATTCGTGTTAGCAGTAATAAGTCTACCTTCAGCGATTATATCTTGTCGACTTTAATAAGTTGTTGTGCAAGTGTAGTTAAAATCAGATGTAGTCCAGTTCTGTTTGACAAAATAATCAAAAATTGAAAAGCAATTTTTTTTAAATGTGCTTTTTAAATCCTAAATGCTTGTTCAACATTACCTTAGGTTTCACTTGTTTAATCACAGTTAAACTAAACTCTAGATGTGATACATTCATTTTTTTTGTTAATGTAAACGCAGCTGTTGTATTCAATGACTAGAAATGGGTATTTATTTGCAGCAAATAGAGTTATTCCTACTGAAATCAGAAAAGAAGCTCTTGATTTACAAGAAAAACTTGAATTTGATGATTCTGGAGGAGAGGGAGTTAAAAGCTCAATAGATGATGAATATCGATGGGTCGGAGTTGAAGATCCCAAAATTGTGGTCACCACAAGCAGAGACCCCAGCTCAAAATTAAAAGAATTTGCAAAGGTAATTTACAGTATTTCAATGACTGTGACACTTCAGTACAGTGTCCCCTATAAGGTTTTGAGAACTTAGTATTTTGCCACAAAACGGCTGTCAGCTGAAGGTAATTGCGTCCAACTTTTAATACAGCTAGTTTGATAAAAAAGACCATTACTTTTGCCAAAGTGTAAAGTTTACTGCTTTTAATAGCAGGTGCAACAGAAAGCGTTAAGATGCTCAAAAATTGTAGTTGCTGTTATTTGGAATAGATTTGTTTTGACAAAAAGCTGTTACGTGCCCAAACAAATCGCCAAATGAAACTGCATCAGTTAGTTATCACCCACATGCACTGACGACGTATTGCTTAAAGCGTGTGCTTTGCAGTCAGTAGACATGGGGTTCATTTCCCTAGTCGATTCATATCAAAAGATTTAAAAAATGGTCTTCACAGCTTCCCTGCTTGGCGTTCAGCACAAATGGGCTGGTGTGCAGAACAAGCCGGCAAGCTTGCTTGTTGTGTCCTTGGACAAAACGCGTTATGGGATACCTCCATCTTTATGTGTAAGACAGGTGGCGGGACCAATTAGTTTACTTGTGGTGACACAGTCTTAATCAAAACTTGCAAACAGGGATGATGAGAAGCTCATACGCTTCATATGATGATCCATCAGTTTAAAGTCAAATGGTTGCATTAGCAAATAGCTGCGCTAGTGACATGAATTATATTATTTTCCTGTAATTGGAAAATTATGTTGGGCAATACTGAAGTAGTTGAGATTGGCGAGTGGTGATCAACTAATCTCAGTCCTGGGTTTCGCTGTTCAGACATTTCATCATCAGACATTTAATCACCCGACAGTTAATCACGATAGGGTTAAGGTTAGGAACGATAACGAGACAATTAATCACGTTAGGGTTAGGATGATCGATTATAGTCCACTTACTGTATCGTCGTGTTGTAAAGTTTACGTTATTAGATGTGTAGTGATCAAATGTTCTTAGTTAACAGTCGAGTGATTAAATGTCGGGTGAAGAAATGTCGGGTGAAGAAATGTCGGTAATCCGGTCTCAATTCAGGGTTTTACCGTAAACTTGTTATCTATTTCACAAAGCCCTTTGTGTCTTGCTCTAACATCAAAACTTAGACAAGCACACGTCATATGCAACGTTTTCTTGTGATAAAAGAAAGATTGTTTTTATTTGAAACTGATTATCGTTTTATGTTCGCTTTTCCACTTAGCATTGCTTTAATAGGAAATCAAGTTGCTTTTTCCAAACAGTCAGCGACTTAATCGTGGTTCAAGTGAACTTAAAGCTCTCGTTAATGCTTGCCGAGCTAATGACGTCACAGATCTTGTGCTCCTAAGTGAACATCGAGGAAACCCAGGTGATATTCAAACGCTTTTTTTATGACATGACAAGTACAGAGTGTTTATAAATTATCGTTACAATTTCAAAAAAATTCAACAAAATCTTATTTTTTGAGATATTTTAATTCGATTTGTTTTGTAGTAGCAGGAAATATTTCACGTTTTTTTTAGATATTTTAGCACAACTCTATGTGTGCACCAACAATTGCACAAAAGATATTTAGCCGGTGTCCAAATTCTTACCTTTTTTTGCCAGAGGCGGTCAATAACGAAGTAGTTCTACTTGAGTAGATTTTCAATGACCCGCTAAAATATCTACGATCGCTGAGTAGCTGCTTAAATAATTAGGTATTGTACATCTTTAGTGTCTTGGACTTTCATTCGGTAGACTATATCTTATACGTAAACTTTTGAGAAAACTGGATCGTGGTATCTTTAACTGCGTAGAAGTGCTGCGAATGGACTTTCTAGGGTTTCTGGTATGTGCCGCACACACAGACTTAATTTCTTCTGCTAATGTTTGCGGCCAGCTTCCTTTGTAGCAGCACACTACCAGTCACCACAAGCTTTTTATTCCATGATTGAATGGTAGATCTCGCAGGTGCCTCTCTTCGGTACTTACGTGTAAGGTTTAGCTGGCCTTGGATATCTAACTTCGTTCATATGAGCCAGGAAACGCCGTGAGCTTTTTCCTGCGGAATGGTCATTTGCATAAACTCCGCTTTCGCTGCTAAATTCATAAGATTCTGCGTAGTCACTTGACAAATTATAACTTTAAACCTGATTATTTCAAAAAGTACCTATCAAAAAAGAAAAAAACTAAGTATTTCCTTTTCTTGTAGAACAAATCAAACGAAAATATCTCAAAATATGAAATTTTGTTGAATTTTTGAAATTGTGACGTTATTATGAACACCCCATGTAATGGAGTTCAGTTGCTCTCAATCTGGCTACACTAGTCGCCGACATGGTTACGTGGTTTGGGGCAACGTTTTTCAAAGTCGGCTTGCTCTGTGAGACAGGCCCATCGGCCCCGATTCTTTTTGTGTGTTGGCCCCGCCGGTAGTTATTTCACAACTTTCCCACTTGACGCTCAACACCAAAAGACTAGTATGGAAAAAAACCGGCAAGTCCTCTTATATTTTTGGGTTAGACGCATGACAAGATACCTTCATTTCATATGGCAAACAGGTGGTAGTGATTGTTGGGCCAATTTGCCGCCATCGAATTACGTTAAGCATCGAAACTGCTTTATTGCTTATGTACACTTGCATACTTTCGCGTAATAAGAGATGAAATCTAAGAAATAGAATTTAAAAAATTGTTAACAGCTACCCATGTTGCAGTTCTAAATAAATATTTGCGGTGTAATGTAATTGAATTGTCTTTTTAATTCATTTCCTTTTTTTAATTTCATTCTGTTTTATTTCTTCAAGAGCCTTTAAAAGATCTCTAAAAATTTTATTTATTTTATGAATTACCGTATTTGCCGGACTATAAGCCGCACTTAAAAACTTGAAATGTGTTTTAATTTAAGGGGTGCGGCTTGTAGTCAGGTGCGGCTTATAAGTTAACTTTAAAACCAGAAAATTTTTAAAAACCTGAATCTATTTTTTAAAACCAGAAAATTTTAAAAAACCTGAATCTAGTAATGGCTAGGAACACCAGTCCATTCAATTTATGTTTTAAGTTTCCATTTGCTAATAGATAGTCTTGTTCCGTCATAATTTTCATAACAAGTTATAAAATGCTTGAATATTTCTCTAGTTTTAAAAATGCAGCGTAAGAGTGGTTAGCTAGCTGTTTAAGAGGTAGTTGGCCTAGTTGTTTATTATAACTTTGTTTAGGAGGTAGTCAGCCTAGTTGTTTATTATAACTGATTTCAAAATAGCACCGGTAATAAATTACCGGTATAATATTTGACATTTACTTAAACATATAATAAATTTTTACAGTACCGGTATATTTTTAGGCAAATCCACGTTGTAATAAATTTTTTAAAGTTTTTGCCATGAAAAGATCTTCATACACCACAGAGTGGAAATTAAGAGCGATTGAATTAGCTAAAGCAAATGGAAACCGGAAAGCTGCAAAGGAACTCAATGTCGACGAGTCAATGATTAGAAGATGGAGAAAGCAAGAAGATGTGCTGAGGCAAACCAAAAAGACCTGTAAAAGCTTACGTGGAAACACTCCACGATGGCCAGAACTTGAAGATAATCTTAAGCATTGGGTTCTTGAAATGCGATCAGTTGGTAGAAGCATCTCAACGATCTCTATACGGCTCAAAGCCAAGGCATTAGCCAAAGAAATGGGCATTACGAACTTCTCAGGAGCTCAATCTTGGTGCACCAGATTTATGAAACGAAATTATCTTTCCATTCGGTGCAAAACTACTTTATCCCAACGGCTTCCTTCTGACTTTGAAGAAAAAGCCAGTACATTCCGTCAATTTTGTTTAATGAAAATCGAAGAGAAAAATATAGATCATAATTGCATCGTCAATATGGACGAAGTACCTGTCCCTTTTGATATGCCAGCTAATCGGACCATTGAACAGGTTGGTGCTAATTCAGTTCCAATTATAACAACGGGAAACGAAAAAACATCATGTACTGTTGTTTTGGCATGTTCTTCAAGTGGATTAAAGTTGCCACCAATGGTAATTTTTAAAAGGAAAACATTGCCTAAAGGTAATTTTCCTGATGGAGTTGTGGTGAAGGCTAATGAAAAAGGATGGATGGACGAGAATTTAATGCGGGCATGGATTAATGAAGTATTTATCAAAAGACCAGGTGGGTTTTTTCATACATCAGCCTCAATGCTTATCTGCGATTCAATGCGTGCCCATCTTACCGAAACTCTAAAGTCATTAGTGAGACGAGCCAATACTGTTTTAACTGTTATCCCTGGTGGCTTGACTAAAATTCTTCAACCTCTTGATATCTCAGTCAATAGATCATTTAAAGCCAAATTAAGAAAATCCTGGGAAGAGTGGATGATCTCAGGAAATCATACTTTTACTAAAACAGGCAAACAGCGAAGAGTTGATTATGTGACAATAATTGAATGGATTCTTGAAGCTTGGAACACTATCCCAACATCAACAATAATTAATGGCTTTATTAAAGCAGGCATCATTAATAGTTCTGGGGTACAAGGTGAAGTAGAAGAAGAAAATGAAGTACCGGTAGTAGATTCAGATGAATTGACTGATATTAATTCTGAATGTGATGAAAATTATGATGAATTCTCAGAAAACTAATAAAATAATTTGGTGAATATACTATTTGGTGTTGTCAGTAGCTTTTTTAAAATGATTTATTTACGATAAAATGGGGCTAAAGTCCTTACATTTAGTGTTTTAAAAATGCGGCTTATAGTCCGGTGCGGCTTATACCGCGGTGCGTTTTTTTCTGGGAAAAATTGGTGAGGTGCGGCTTATAGTCCGGCAAATACGGTAGATTTTTAGAGGTATTTTTAAGGGCTTTTAATGACGTTTGGGTTTTTGAAAAACTCCAAGACATGTTAACTTTAAGATCCTTGGCCTGAAGCATCGTTTCATGGCGACAATTGTCGCGCGTTTTAATTTTCGGAAAAAAGCATTTATGGTCAAAATTTTGTCGCACTACTTGTTGTGCCAATGCACTGTGACAACAGTTTATGTAAACTCTTAAAGGAGATGCGAAGACAAGTGTTTTAGTATAACTGGCAAAAGATTTTATCGTGACTGGAAGATAAGATGAACGTGAGAAGAAATAAAAGTAATCATAGCAGGGTACGCAACCGCAAAGCAAAACGGAAGTGTGGGTTAGCTGTAGTTTTTAACATGGATCACAACAAAATTATAGCGGGATATAAAAAGTTATTTGGGACGTTAAAAAAATAGAGGCCTTCATCTTATTTCACCCTAAATAGCCTATTTTTGCCAGAAGTCTAAGTGACCTCCAAAAAAGATTCAACTTTTCCTCCACCTCCCCCACCGAAACGCTCGTTTACGGTAAAATTTTAAAAGTTTCAGAGACGACTTGTAATAAATATCTTCTGAAAGTAAGAACTTGTCTCCGCCTCAGTTTCGCTGACGGTGATAGATACCACTGCTTTCAATGAAATATGGAGCGTAGGGTGAAAAAAGTTGAGGAAAATTGATCTCGGCTCTACGCGATTGCTACTGCGTCAAACTACTTGTAATGCATTTAATACCTTGGTTATTGCTGTTATTTGATAAGCTATTGAATATATACATTACATCTCATTAGATAAATAGTACTCTAGTCTGCGTCAGAGTGCTCATAATACAGAATTATCTTATTGGAATGGTCATCACTTGCCATCCGTGGAGTTTTTTTTATTATATGTGGAATAATGTTATAAAACAGAGTTTATTGTCTCGTTTTAAATTGCGCTCAATTCATACGTTGATGTCACAAATCAGAAAAACGCTCTTTCTCTGTATTTACAATAGTATTCTGTTGCATATTTTTTGAATTTTTGGACACATCAGCTACTACACGGCGTGTAATGGCTACATGTTGAATTCACCTGAGAATAAGCAGGCTAAGGAGCATGCAGGTCTTATGCTTTTGGGTGCAACAAATTACATAAGGTAAATAAAATAATTTTCAGATGGAATGATTGTCTCTCATCTTCCATACGGGCCTACAGCTTATTTCACATTATCCGATTGCGTGATGCGACACGATATACCAGACATTGGAACAATGTCAGAAGCTTTTCCTCATTTAATTTTTCATAATTTTCAAACTAAATTAGGAGAACGAGTGAGTAGAAATGTAAATTATTGTTTAACAATTCACATCTGTTTTAGAGGGTTCGTGAATGTGATGTTTAGTAGTGTCTTTAGAAGAAGGGATGAAATTAAAAAGACTTCTGTGCACTTAGAACATCTTTAAATTTGATATTTAAAGTCAAATACAAGTAATATTAATCTTAAAGACTCTTCGAGGAACTTTCCAATGGCGAAATTCGTAAAGTGTTATTTGGCGGTAGTGGTTCATTAATTACTATTAGAGTTATGTGTCCCACTTGTTGAAAGTCTGCCTGCTAACCCAATCCTTGTTGTTCGTGGGCACTGTTCATACTTTACGGTTGCAAACTGCGTCATGAAAATGTGCTGCCGACTGAGACTGCAAGGCAATTTCGTAGCATGCCTCATCCATTTGATTGCACTGCTTTTACGAAATTGCTTTTTGTTGATCCTAATTAGTTAAACACGTAGTGACTTCTTTTAGGTGGCAGCTGTTATATCTTCAACTGATGCAGAAAGATAAAATTTCCAAAAACTGTATTAAATTGATAATCTTTTGGCTTGAAGTGGATTTTAATTGCCGGTTTTTCAATGTATAACTTAATAGTGTTTATGTAATCTGAGAGTGAAAATAAAAGTAATTCTTTGAATTGTTAAACAACCTGATATTTTTAGGTAAAAATGATTTTAAAAGCATTGTTTCCCGTTCCTAAAGATGAATCGAAACGCGTAATTACTTTTTCAAATCAAGACGATTTCATATCATTTCGCCATCATACGTATTCAAAAGATGAAAATAGAAAAATTGCGTTGAAAGAAGTTGGTCCTAGATTCCAAATGAAACGTAAGTGATGGATAAATTTTACTTGCGATTTACTTCGGGATTTTTCTCAGAGTGCGAGATATCATAACCTGATCCATGTTCCATTATCTCCCATCATGCCGCCATTCTGAGAAAAGGATGCTGTATGCTGTATGCAGCCTATGCTACTGCCACTAGATTATTGTTTTGGTGATATACTGTTATATAAAAGTAATCGGAATTAATACGTATCACGTACTGCTGTATGAAGGAAATCAATGTTTTTGGATCTGAAAAGGACGGTTGACAGCAGCAACAGTTGTCTGACCTAAGATTGTAGGTGTTTATTTGTATTGCAGCCAGGCTCTTCGTTTGTATAATTTTACGTAATTTTTTTCTGGCTGCAAATACAAGAAAAAACGTCAGTTACAAAAAGTTGCAGGCAAACTTAGTCGCTAAAATGTACTTGAATAATTTTGTAATAGTTTACGGGTCAGTAAATCCGCCGCTTGGTATAGCGATAATCTTTTCGAAACTCGATAAAAGAACCATTTCTATTCGTCAGGAATGGCATCTGGAATACAAAGTGCCTCGTTGCTTTATCAAAAAAAATCTGGTTCGAAAGCGAGCGCATTATTGATAGACATACCCTGAATCAGCACGACTCGAGACCTGCCATACTTCCAAAAAACGGACAAAAGTTCAACTTTCTTTTCGATTACAGTATGTGGAAAAAAAAGAAAATTATTGCCTTATCACTAGTACTGTGTACTTAAAGCATTCATCAACGATTTAGTGATTTTGTGGTATTCAAAAACGTATAAAATGTAGATCTCTTATTAGTTTTTGCTGTTTTTTCTCTATGCGTTAACTTTGTTGGATTTTTTGTAGTTTATGAAATCAAGCTTGGCACCATAGATGAAGCTGATACTGCTGATATCGAATGGAGGCTGCATTCTTTTATGAATACTGCTAAAAAGCGTAGATATTTATAAAGGACTTGA
Source organism: Trididemnum clinides (assembly GCA_963675345.1). Taxonomy (NCBI): domain Eukaryota; kingdom Metazoa; phylum Chordata; class Ascidiacea; order Aplousobranchia; family Didemnidae; genus Trididemnum; species Trididemnum clinides. The sequence goes on from OY776305.1 coordinate 22,008,121, forward strand.
AGAAAATGGTGTTTCAAACTTTTTCGCAATTTCAGTGTAGAGTAAAATGGTTCATTTGATGATGTTCCAAGAACGCTTTGTTTGATTCAATAGGATTGTTCATCATTACTATAGGGATTGCGTTAATCATATTTATCTGCAGCTTGTTGTGATAGACTCCGAAATTCCTGATTTAGGACTCAAAACATTATGTTCCATGTGCCATGATTCAAAACATTATGTTGCTGATTAAAGCCATGATTTTCTTGTAAGCTTACGCTCCACTTCAAAACAACTGCTTGCGGCGAAAGAAACGACCTCGAGGAGCGTAAGACGAACTCCACCGTAATTTTGAGTACTAAACTCTCCGTTCATCTTATGTTTGACGAATGGAAGAAATACTTACTGTTTGGTTTCAACCATACAGGAGACGCGTTAAGTGTTTTTATGTTACCGTAAAACAGTAACTGTTGAAGTGTGGAGGCACGTAATCTTTCTGATTTTCAAGTCCACATGCTTGCTGGTCCGGTACAAGCGAATAAAGCTACACACAGATCTATTATATAATATAGCCTACTTTATGTTAAAGTAAAATGCAGTAAGTTTTTCCAACCTCGCGACTAGTAAATAAGTAATATGAAATTGTCTAACCTTCACCGGTTTAAAACAGTGAAGCTGCTAAACCCCGCATGTGGTAAGAGGCCACTTTTGTGCGTCCACCGATGCCAGTCTGCATGATTGGTGGTGAGGTTACCGGTCTGTAAGTTGCATTCATGAAAGGTGCGAAATGAACTGCTATTTTCACAGCAAAATGCAAATTAAATTTTACAACATCGACCACACGCTGTTTGCATTTTTTCAAATTACGTTATGGTTTGTAGCCATGGTGCAGTGGTATTGTTACGAACTTAGAACAAAATAAATTGAGTTGAAAATTGTATAAAAACACCGTTGGTATTCATCAGGAAGAGCACCTGAAGTTTAGTAGACTACGTTGATTTGAAAGCGCGTGTGTAAAGGTAGAGATTAACTAAGTCGGTACGTTTGAGCCTGTGAAACACTGGGAAAAAGATGTAACAGCGAATTTACTTTATATAGCCAATATTCCTAATAAAACCAAAAACGTTGCAGAGTTTGTTCTTCCTCTTTGGAAACAATTGCATTCCTATTGAAATGGTATCTTTATCAGATTAGGCGCGAGCGGCAGCAGATTTTCACCCTCACCAAAATTGGCGGCTAATTGTAGAGCTGTTAGCCTCACCACCAACGAAGCAAGAGTGTTATTGGTGAGCAGTCAAAAAGTCGCTTGACGCTAATTAAGCAGCTCGCATTTTAATCTTGAGGCAACAAAATTTGCATTGATTCATTAGTTTTAACCGGCGCGATGATGTAGTGGTTGGAGCGCCCGCTTCGCAGTCAGTAGATCTTTGATTCATTCCCGAAGTCGAGTCATGACCAAAGACTTAAATTGTATTTATAGCTTTCCTGTTTGATGCTCAGCATAAAAGAGGGATGGTGTGAAGAACAAGCCGGCAATCTTGAATGTTGTGTTTTTCCGCATAATGCTTAACGAAATGCCTTCATCTTTATGCGGCCGACAGGTGGCGTCCTCGTACTTCACTGGTTACACATGTTGTTCCCCCAGCAAGAGGCGACTCCTGGGTACCCACCAATGGCAGACTGCCTATCCTTAAAAAAAGCGTCTATGCCTAATTAAAAAAAGAAAAGTATATGTGTGTGATTTTAGACACATGTAATAATAATAATACACTCTCCAATACTAACGGCAATTAGCTCTTGTCAGACCGCAACGGGTGGATTAAAAATGATCCGTAAAACTTCACGCTGCTGTGCTTAACTAGTCTACATAGGGGACCTCCCACCAATAAGCCAGCGCGGACAATCACTCCAGTCGCCGACTACATGGACTATTATTGGAACCGATCATCATAAGTAACATGATAGATATCAGTCCACGGCTAGATTGCCGGAAAGCCATACAGGCTAATATTCCTGGCGTGAGGTTAACTATAGGAGCACGATATTCTTGAAGTGGAGATAGTCGAGCGGCTACAAACCTGACTGTAGATACTTCGTCAGTAAAATTGTCTGATAAAGCAGCATCGGTGCACTGGCTGGGAGTCAAACTAGCGACGCACGAAGTTGCAAAATAGCAAAACACAGCTCGCACAGCAAACAACTAGAATCGCACACATCGGCGGGAGTAACACGCTAAGCCGTCGAAAGCAAACTAACAAAAAAATGTAAAACAAAAGGCAAAAACATGTTTGGCATGGCAGCTTGATGAAGTGCGAGGCGCGACACGCTACACTTGTTGGGAAGTTTAAAAAGAGCTGGTACAGAAACAGATCAATGTGTTTATTGTATGATTTGATATAACCTATGACAGCTGACAGTGACAGCTGAAAATTTTTCAGTGGGCTTGAAGCTGACAGCTGTTGTCGGACTGTTTTGAAAAATTTCCTGTTTTCGGTCAACGGCCGGTTTAAGGAAGTTCCACAAATTTTGTCGGTCAAGTGACGTCGACTCTCACTGTAAATTTATCACTAACGATACCTAAACTTAATTAAGGATTATTTCTACTGTTTAAATACAAAATTTAAGTAATTGATCTACAGATCAGTCAGCAAGCTCAAGGGATTGCTGTGTGCTGTCATAAAGATTACATTAATTTGTGCGGTGATTGTAAGGTGAGCATCGAGAAAAATCAGTCCGTATGGCATCATTATATGACAGCATCAGTAAAAATTGACTTCAGATGGGATTCAAATGCACGATCCGCGCCAGCTACCCTGAGGAAAAAATCCGCCCTTTTGGCAACGGGACGTTCTATATGGATATGTCGTCTTTACTATTCGGCGATCAAAGTATGTCGATTAGCTGCACGATTCTTGATACGCCAATGCTTAGATATTGTACTTGATAATCAAAGAGGTAAAGTGAATTGCGCCCTTCAGTAGTCTGCAAGATTTATAAGAAAAATCGCCAGATCTGAAAGCGAAACCCTTATAGCTCCAACATGAAATCTACGGTGTACCATCCAAAAACATATAAATTGATAGATTAGTGGGAGAGGAATCTATGAAGATCAGGGTTTTAACCTCGATTGTGACGTTGGGCTCAATGAAAACCAATCAGTTTGTTTCCACTATGTGACAGCATCATTATTTTGATATCAGGCGAAAATCAAACCGACATATTGTAAGAGCTATTCTGGAATTGCTCTATCAAAATTTACACAGCTAATTGGCTAGCTTCGGTGACCCATTCAACAAAATAGTGTTTCCGTATAGAACTTGCAGTTATCAAAAGCTTGGGTTCACACTTTTGGATAGATGGTGTAAATGGCGGGCACCAACCTTATCAGACTGTATCAATCAACAGCCGTCTCAACGTGGTAGTGCGGTCCCCGATCCCATTTGGTTTGGGTCTAAATGGCCATTGCACTTTTCGAGGGTCCCAGTCATCTCTGGCACTCTCTTTATACAAACTGATTTTTCGCCGTGCTGCCCCCTAAACGATCACAGTGAGGCAGCACGAAGCCTCTTTGAAATCGGTCGCTTGTTTTTTTAGAACCTGAGTTCTGATCACCTACCAATTTTACTAACCGTCCCTCTTTCTCCGGTCTTCCGTCTCAACGGACATCCCCCATGTTCAATTTTCAGAAAGCCCGTTAAGATGACCTTGTTTTTTACTCCAACTCTCACTATTCTTCTCCAGAGAAATGCTCGTCTCTCTCTTTCTTCTGCTGCTGCTCTCTTTACTTCTCTTGACACACAATGAAGCCAAATCTTCCATTTCTTTTGGTCGCATCAAACGCTATTCTAAGGCCTGGTGGTCCGCTGAAGTGGAAGAAGTGGTTAGTGAAAGACGTAAGGCTTTCGCTGCCGCTCACAGAAGCGATGAAGATTGCTATCCGAGGCGATGATGTAGTGCTAAGAGCGTCCGCATTGCAGTCGGTAGACCTGGGGTTCATTCCCTTTGTCGAGTCACACCAAAAAACTTCAAAAACTAGTATTCACAGCTTTCCTGGTTGGCGCTCAGCATTTAAAAAGGATGGTGTGGATAGCAAGCCGGAAAGCTTGCTTGTTGCGTCCTTGGGCAAGGCACTCAACGGGACGTCTTTATCTTTATGTGGCAGACAGGTGGCCCACCCGCACTTCACCGGATTACAATTGTGAAGCTGCTAACCCAGTATTTCAGACGTCTTTTGGGTACCCACCAGTGGCAGTCCGCCTTGTTGGTGATGGGGCTACCAGTTACTCAAGACTGGTTCGAATTGAGCTGTCATCTTTCCCCTAGCCTAATTTGAATTAGGTTGATGGCATAAATCTGAATTGCGGTTCGTGCCGTACCTCCAACCCGAGGAAGAGGAGGGGTAAACACAAGCAAATGAAGATCGCTAGGTTTACATCTCCGCTTCCCGACGTGCTTCGTCTGTCATCGCCAAAGTCAAGGCTGGGGCAAGGCAGGCGACTTGCTCTTCTCTCACACCTAAATCTGACCCTAAAACTTTGTATTGCACTTTCTTCTTCGTTTTATCGCTGGCTCTTCTTCTTCATATTCCTCTTCTCCTAACTTTCCCATCTTTTCCTCTCCCAGAGAGTCGGCTTCGGTTTTCGCTGATTTCCTGAGATTCAATTTTTCTGTTTCCCAGCCAAAAGCCCTGCGTAGCAGAGCCAGAGGTTATCTTGAACTTCGCAGAGTCACGTGTCCTGAAGAGTCATTTACCTTTTTACCCCTCCTTCTCCCCCGCTAAATGTTTTTCGACTGCTACAAATCTCTCCTCGTCCACTGCCAGAAAACGTTGCCTATACCATGCTAAAGCACCTTCCTCGTTCTTTCATGGATTTTCTCTGCATCTTTTTAATCTTTCCTGGTCTTAGCATTCCTTTCCTTCCATCTGGAAGACATTTATTATTATTCCCATCCACAAGATGGGAGAGCCTCTCGACTCTTTTTCTTCGTTCCGACTTATCTCTCACCTCCTGCGTCTCAAAGCTTTTTGAACGCATCAAACTATCGAGTCAACTCTTCCTTCTGGAATCTAATTCCATTAAATCTCCTCGCCATGCCAGTTTCCGCTCTGGACGGTCTACTCTGAATCAAATTATTTATCTTTCTCAGTCCATTTCGGATAGGTTTGACAAAGCCAGACCAATCTTGGACAATTCTCGCTATTATCGACTTTTCCAAGCTTTCGACTCCGCCTGGCACCTCACCCTTTTTCACAAACGATTTTCGACTGACCTCCCTCCTTTCTTTGCTTGTTAAACTCCATCTTTCCTGTCTGACATGCGTGCTTGCGTAGTTTTTTAAAATCACAAAAGTTGCTCTTTTCGGGTCCGTGAGGTGTTCCACAATAATCCGTTTTTGGCCGTGTACTTTTCTCTTTTTTGTCAATGATCTCCCTGCTTCTCTACTTTTTTTCCATCAACTGGTCTCTTCATGCTGAGGATCTGGCCATTTGGTCCTCCTCCTCCTTGGGTCCCTACTGCGGTCGAGACTACAAAAGAAGCTCCAATTTGATTGATGCGCTGGTCTAAATACTGGTGTCTTCCTCTAAGTCCGAGCAAATGTGAGGCCTCCTTCTTCTCAGTGGATCTCCTACAAGCTAACCTCCAGCTCCACTTCTTCTCATTCAACTACCGCCTTCGTTTCAATTTCACTCCAACTTTACTTAGGGTCATTTTCGGCCGCACTCTTTTCTTTTCTAAACGTGAGTCTTCGCTGAAGACTGAGTTCTTCCCTCGTCTCAAGGCCTTACGCTGTATCTCTGCTTCTTCATGGGACCCCTCTAAGAAGTCTCTCTTTTGTATAAAGTTCTTCGGCCTCTTCTCATTTATGCTTTTCTAAGCGTTACCAGTATTATCAAGTTAGAACCCACTTTCCGAGCGGCTAGTCGTTCCATCTCCGGCTGCCTCTTGTTCTCCCCTATCCCACTTCTGTCTGAAGCGTTTCTACCTCCCGTACGAGTCATCCTAACACATTTCGCACTGTCATCTTATAAGCGGGTTCTTCGTCTCCCAACCTTCTATCCGATTTTAAGTTTGGCCAGACATGGAGTGAAATCAAGACTCTGCAAATCTTCTTAGAAAGCTTTGGCATCAATTCACCCACTTATGCTTTCTTCTACTTCTCCTAGGGAGGCTCTCTTTGCTTGCCAGGCTTCACCTCCATGAAATCTCCTTCTTTCACTGTGGAGTACACTTTTTCTTCTCCATGCTCTCGCTCTGATTCCGTTCCCTCTCGCCAAGGTGCGGCTCTTGCTCACCTAGGCTATTTCCCACGTCACAATCTGGTGCTATGGACAGATGGCTTTGTTCTTTTTTTTAAGCAAAAGCGGCTCTGGCGTACTTGCCAACTGCTCTCTTTGCGGCACTAAGGCCACTCTTTCCTATTCGGCAGTCCCAGTATGCTCAAGTTTTTTGCTGAAACCTGGGCTATTCCGCAAGCTCTTTGCTGGTCTCCGCAGCACCAAGTTTGCCGTTTCTCTTCTTTTCTCCTCCTTTCTGACTTTCACTCTGTCCTCGCCACCCTGTCTTCTCCTCTGTCTTTCCTTTTATTTCAAACTCTCTTGCAGAATGGCAGGAACTGCGTTCTCTCTCCTCTTTTCTATCAGGCTGCAATGGGTCCCCGGACACTCGCTATTTTAGGGAAACGACGCGGCTGATGAGGTAGCCAGGAGGAGAGCACTACTCATGTTCTTTGCAATATCTTGTTGTCTTTCTCCTCTTATCTCACGTATCAACTCTTCTCTTTTCTCGGATTGGAGGTGTACTGTCTCATCTAAATTCTCCACCACGCAGGTTTCCTCGATTTTTACTCCCTCGTCACGCGCACAGTGTGCTTTCTCATTTTTGCTGCAGCGGACACAGCTAATTGCTGAGCTCTTATTTCTCTAGGATTGGCTGAATCGAGAATCCTTCATGCTGTGTCTGCGGACACCCGTCCGCAACTCACCCATGAACACCCGTGAACAACTCACATCTCATTCTGCACTGTCCAGCAACGGACTCTTTGCGCCTCCCGCTTTTTGGTGATTGTCTGTCTCTTTACGACCTCTGGTCCAGATCCTGGAAAGTCGACCGGCTTCTGGGGCTCCATGGTTTTCCGCCATGCCCCGATCCCTCGAAAGAGATTGGATAGCAACAACAACAACAATCCCTTTAGAAGTGAGTTTTTGCTGACTGGGCCATATGCTGGTATTGTGTGGACTTGTTTTTATTGAGATTTTATATTGGTTCTCGATAGTTAGAAAGTTTTATATCAGTTCTTGATGGATTACTCCTCCATTACCCTATCAATTGATTGCGCAATACAAATCCTAATTTTTAATTTCAAACAGTAAAAGGATGTTTCTTAAAATTAAAAAGCTCTCCGTAAAATCGGATGAGCATGGATTAGCTGCTAATGCTTGTAAATAGCCCTAAATGGTAAAAATTTTTTCTGAGATAAATGATCGTTGCGAGCTGTTTTTTTATTGTTACTGTTAAAGCCTATTCCATTGTACAAAGTTGTCTAAAACATCCTTAGTTATGTAGACAACAAAGTGTCATACCACTTGCAACAATCATTCTAAAGATTATTAAATAACTGTATGTAAGATTTTCATTTGCTAGGCAATAATAAAGGATATGCCAGGATTACAAGATGTAGTAATAATATCGATTGTAATGTTGAAATACCTTTGTGCGACCCATGTCTCACTGCATTTCTTTGCTTTAGCTGAGGTAAAATAGAAAATTTTGCTCAAAAATGATCACCAACATCACACGGTATCATACAGCAATCTATTACATTATGTCATTAACCCGCCACCGGTTTCGACCGGATTGGTTCTCATCAGGTGCGTGTAAAAAACACCCAATAATAAATATGCTGAAAAAGAACAAAATTGCCATCGGGTGCGAAAAAAAAGATGCATTACAAAACAATAAAATACAGCAATACCTATATCATGGGGGTCTGGTTTAAGAACACACACATAACATGGACAACAAGTCACAACGGTAAGCCCTAATAGAGGTGTAGGTGATAATTTGTGAGCAAAGTTTTCTATTTTACCTTGCTGTGATGCTGGAGGCGGATACCTCTTAATAATAGATCGCCTTGAAAATTGCTGATTAGCAACTAGCAACTTCTATATTTTATAACATGATAACGTCTTGAAAACGATCATCTACATTCCTATTAGGGCTTCCCGTTGTGACTTGTTGTCCATCTTATGTGTGTGTGTGTGTGTGTGTGTGTGTGTGTGTGTCCTTAAAAGAGACTCCCATGATATAGGTATTGCTGTATCATATTGTTTTGTAATGCATCTTTATCTCGCACCCAATGGCAAATTTTTTCTTTTTCAGCATATTTATTGTTGATTGTTTTTTGCACCAGCCTGATGAAACCCAATCCGGTCAAAACCGGTGGCGGGTTGATGACATGATGTAATAGATTGCTGTGTGGTACCATATGATGTTGGTGATCATTTTTGAGCAAAATTTTCTATTTTACCTTGCTGTGATGCTGGAGGCGAATCCCTCTAAATAGAAAATTACCTTGAAAATTGCTAATTAGCAACTAGCAACTTCTATATTTTACTTTAGCTTCTGTTGCTTGCAACACACTTGAGACTAGAATTACAAAAAAACGGCGTGAATAATAATGGGTTTAAATATATTGTCAAAATACACTGCAGCCCAACACGTACTCTATCTAGTAGTTAGTTTGTTTTCCTTGCTAAAGCGATATTTTTTGCAACGTATTTTTTTCTAACTAAACATCGAAAATGAAATACTTGTTTTCCTATTGCAAGCCCTTGCTTTTGCCAAAAGAATCTTTTTTAGTAGTCGTAGGCAAGAGTGAGCAACAGGAGTCATGCCCTTCGCTCTAATTGACATATAAATCTTTATTTGGATAACTATGGTAGTTCTTTGTACGCACAATATTGTTGCTTTCCCACGATATCGTATTAATTTCATCTCAATTTATTTGAATAACATCACGTAAAATTTGCAGTAAAAGCAATTTTCTGCAACTTTGAACGCTAAAGTTTTCAGAAAAATTTTAAAATTCCTAAACTAAATGTTATAATTTCGGTCAAGAATTCTTTTTGAAACAGTTAAAATTTTTAAAATATTGCGCGCCCTAGTTATACAATTGAAAAAGAATCATTTCGTCAAAATGGTTTTAATTCGGAAAAAAATGGCTAAAACAAAGTCAGTTTGAGTGAAAAAGCATTAAAGCATTCTAGCCATAACCAAATTTCATCATAAACTTACATAAAAGGAGAGCAGTTTATTAAAAAATAAGGCTATATTCAGGAGCGCAACCAGGATTTTCGTGAGGGAGGGGCTGACTAAGCTTGTGCCATTATAATCACTAACCACCTATTTTGGCTGTTTTGAATTCTGATTAACTTACAGGTTGACGTAGTCTACTTTGATAGGTAATGATCCTGCAAATAATATATATTATTATTCGTATTTTGTCTGTTCAACTAATAGTCGCTTTTAATACTTCGGTCTTCGATGAAAACAAGCAAACTGGAAAAACCTGAATGTCATGTTTTAAACTCTTAAATCATATCTTTGCAAGTAGTAGATTTTTTGCTGTAGTGTGTATTAGCAAAGATATTTAAAATCATTTCTAAGTGATAATTTGATACTCGACATAAATACACGATTATAGGCATTACTAATAGTTACAACAACAGAAAAGTAGCCAAACCTAGGTAATACAGCTAGCGGCATATTTATAAAAAAACAATGTCGGTGTCAATAGATCGTTTTCAGTGAATTGAAAGCAAAGCATGACCGGCCAACCGTTGTTCTCCTTTTGTGAACCTTAGATATGCTTTTAGACGTTGCATGGTGCTAAAGCTACGTTCACTTGTTACAGCTTTTATAACAGGTAGCGTTGCCAAAACAGGAAGTAGCTTGCGAACATGTGGGAAAAGATCCAGGGGTGTATGCAGAAATTTGTTGAAGGGTGGCGAAAATAACTTTTTTCAAATTTCATGACGCAGTCCTGGGAAGACCGCTTTCTTTTGAAGATTAATATTCTCGCTGCTATATCAGCAGATTTTGTTACTGAAAATGATATTTAATGCTTTTCTAAGCGGGGGAGCGTGCATAGGGGCCCCCTCCATACGCCAACAAAAAAGATCTGCATTGCAAGCTTCCAAAGCATCAGTTAAATTTGTTAAAAGAGGGTCGATATCCTGTTTCTTCCACTTTTCTTTCTAATAATTTGTGAAATAGTGACAGTTTTGTTTCTAACATCTTGATATAATTCCAACAGCTTGTTCCGATGACGATGTCAGGGTCACCGTGTATTTAGCTATCAACTTCCAAAGACTTTGGCAGTTCATCTTTTGTTCTAAAACCCGTCAAACATTTACACCAAAAATGCTCTGGATGTGGTGCATCGATGGATTGGAGGAAATAACTTTCTACATTAATAACAGTAATTGGACAGTGTTCTCGGTGATTTTGACAATTGATTCTTATCGGAATCATTAGTGGTGTCTCATACCATTGACAGAGATTTTTGACTTTTGTAAATTTGTTTAAAATAACGCTCACAATTCTTTTTATCATTGTCAAGAACTAGTTGCACATTTTCGATTAATTCATTGGTTATATGTGTGGGAGATGCTTTTGGAGTCACCAAATTGTGGAAAATACTTCGTCGGGCTTCTGTGTGTTGGTGTTGTTGTCGTTAAATGGTTCACACAGCAAGTCTGACTCGAGATAAACGAATATATTTTCAAATTATAACCACGACATTGAACGCTAAAATGATGAATTTGAACAAAATGTCTTTTGAATGCTTTTTGAATCAATTAACATGCTCTTTTCATACACTTATGTATTAAGTCATTTTGCCATGCGTCAGACGGAAACTACGCCAGGCCATATGGCTTAGAGCCACCCAGTATTATTTCATTATAACAAGAGAGCAAGCATTATTCTTGATGAGTAAATGTGTCTATTCTTTTATGACAAGTTTGAGGCCAACAAATGATTCAAGTTTAGGTCAACAAATGATTTTACTCTTGAGGTCAACAAATGATTATATACAAAAACAAGCGCGCAAACAGAGCAAGAATGTTTATGAGTCACCCACAATGTTTGATTTCAGCAGAAACATCGATAATCCAATGTTAGTATCTCGTAGAGTCGCCGTAACATTGTGTCCAATTTTTCGCAACATTTTTGAAAGTGGCAAAAATTAATCCTGCAAATACTATCCTGAAAGTATTCTAGCATTTATGATTTTATGCTAAACTTCAAATGGCTTGATTTTTTTACCGTTCAGCTATGATTTGATAAAAGTTGCTATATTTTGTTTTGGGCAAGGTCTTATATAAAATTGCTTTGTAATTTTGTAAATTACATTGGTTTTGGAAATATACATTTGACTCTGTTGTTGTAACTTTTAACCAATGAATTAATCGAAAATGTGCAACTAGCTTTTCACAATGATAAAAAGAAGTGTCAGCATTCTTACAAACAAATATACGAAAGTCAAAAATCTCTGCCAATGGTATGAGATACTAATGATTTCGATAAGAATCAATTGTTAAAATCACCGAAAAACTATTTGTTTGCCTCTTTTGCGATCTCAGGATCTCAGGCTCAGCAATCACAAAATTTCACTGCTCTAATTAAGTCGAAGTTCAAGATTTTTCTTTTATTTGCAGCTTCTTTCTGCCCATGGTGTTTTGTGAAAAAACTCCAAATAAATTCCACAAAACTGAAAAGAGAAAACATAAAAAATAATTAAATATAGCTGGCATTCCTCGTATGTCGGGTGTAACAATATTTCAACCAGATCACTTCGTTCTTTCGACAATTTTTTATTCAAATTTAGCGTTTCGCTCCCCTTTGTTACCGGGAGCTTCTTCAGAAAACGGTAGATGTTAATAATCTAACATACAAACTGTACAACATAAATATATAAAGACTACCTGTATTACTAAACAATAAAAATTATTTATCAACAGGGCAGGCAATCACGTAATAACAAAAACATTGTTACATCACAAATACAGGAGTGGCCAAGTGAAAAGTGTTGTGAAAAACATAAGACATTATTTATTGGAGACAAACACACTATAAACACTCGGAAAATTTGCACCATCATTGCGATTAATAACATTACATGAACAAGCCTTTTGATTTATCAAAAAACTTTCCGCAACGCGACGTCTGTATGCATGTGATTCTGACTTAAGTATTTTGACATTATCTTAATCTATTCTATGATCGAAATCCATAACATGTTGACTCAGCGCTGACTTTTTACCGTTAAAAGTCTTGACCGCATCAGCATGTTTCGTTTTCTGGTTCTAACACTACGTCCTGTTTCACCTACATACACAGCATTGCAATCCCGGCAAGAAATTTGATACACCAAACCACGCTTTTGTTCAAAATTAATAACATCTTTAGGTTTGCGAAACAACGAAGACAACGTGTGATGTGGTTTTGAAGCCACTCCGATACCAACTTGAGTCAAAATTCGGCTAACAGGTTCGGAGACACGCCTTTCACGTAGGAAAACGAAGTAAACCGTTTCAGTTTCTCTGTTTTTCTAAACTTATGATTTTTCAAGTACTTCTTAAAACTACATTTGTTACTGGGAAATCCGTTATTTTTTAAGGTTTTTGTTATCTGATGAAACTTTTCAATCTTTTTTTCGTTATTGGATGTGGTGATACTGTTGGCTCTGGAGAATAATGTACGAGCCACACTAACCTTTTGATTAACCGGGTGATGAGACAAATATTGAAGATACCTGCCCGTGTGTGTTGGTTTCCTGTATACGCATGTTGCAAAGGATCCATCTTCCATCTGTTGTATGCTTACGTCCAAAAAGGCTAATTGTCCTGATTTTTCCAATTCTTTAGTGAACTTTATTGAAATAGTATTTAAGTAGGCACGAAAAGGGCTTGACCTCAGTTTTTTCCATAATAGCATACACATCATCAACATATTGATGTTGGTGTATCAACATTGATACACCAACATCAATATGTTGATGATGTGTATGCTATTATGGAAAAAACTGAGGTCAAGCCCTTTTCGTGCCTACTTAAATACTATTTCAATAAAGTTCACTAAAGAATTGAAAAATCAGGACAATTAGGCCTTTTTGGACGTAAGCATACAACAGATGGAAGATGGATCCTTTGGCAACATGCGTATACAGGAAACCAACACACACGGGCAGGTATCTTCAATATTTGTCTCATCACCCGGTTAATCAAAAGGTTAGTGTGGCTCGTACATTATTCTCCAGAGCAACAGTATCACCACATCCAATAACGAAAAAAAGATTGAAAAGTTTCATCAGATAACAAAAACCTAAAAAATAACGGATTTCCCAGTAACAAATGTAGTTTTAGAAGTACTTGAAAAATCATAAGTTTAGAAAACAGAGAAACTGAAACGGTTTGCTTCGTTTTCCTACGTGAAAGGCGTGTCTCCGAACCTGTTAGCCGAATTTTTGACTCAAGTTGGTATCGGAGTGGCTTCAAAACCACATCACACGTTGTCTTCGTTGTTTCGCAAACCTAAGATGTTATTAATTTTGAACAAAAGCGTGGTTTGGTGTATCAAATTTCTTGCCGGGATTGCAATGCTGTGTATGTAGGTGAAACAGGACGTAGTGTTAGAACCAGAAAACGAAACATGCTGATGCGGTCAAGACTTTTAACGGTAAAAAGTCAGCGCTGAGTCAACATGTTATGGATTTCGATCATAGAATAGATTAGGATAATGTCAAAATACTTAAGTCAGAATCACATGCATACAGACGTCGCGTTGCGGAAAGTTTTTTGATAAATCAAAAGGCTTGTTCATGTAATGTTATTAATCGCAATGATGGTGCAAATTTTCCGAGTGTTTATAGTGTGTTTGTCTCCAATAAATAATGTCTTATGTTTTTCACAACACTTTTCACTTGGCCACTCCTGTATTTGTGATGTAACAATGTTTTTGTTATTACGTGATTGCCTGCCCTGTTGATAAATAATTTTTATTGTTTAGTAATACAGGTAGTCTTTATATATTTATGTTGTACAGTTTGTATGTTAGATTATTAACATCTACCGTTTTTTGAAGAAGCTCCCGGTAAAAAAGGGGAGCGAAACGCTAAATTTGAATAAAAAATTGTCGAAAGAACGAAGTGATCTGGTTGAAATAAAAAACAATGTCCGGTAGCAGTGACGAACAATTCAACAAACTGTTAATAACTACAAAAAAGTTGATTAAGAGCTGTGTGGAGACACATTGTTAGATTCACATTAATAATACATGCGTGGTCATTTGTTGCTCAGCGGTATTTGGCGTAAACCACACGTTAAATTCTGGTGCAAATTTTTCGTGTAAATTGTTTTGTTGCGTAAATTTAAATGTTTTATCGCCGCCACCATACTGTATATCGACGATTTTCTTTTCTTGTTGTTTTTTTTTAGGAGCAATGGTGTCATCAGAGGAATGGAGAGTGGCCCACTTCAAGTGGCTCCACTTTAATCCGTCTTTCTGAGAAGACCTTTGAAAGAATTTTTTTTTATAAATAATGCTTTGAAATAAGATAACTTTGTGGTTTGGACGTGACACTTTTGTATTGTCCTAGGCGTCAAAAACTCTTGAAACGCATTGTTAAGAACGAATGTGGTGGGTCTTAGCCCTTGGCCTAAAGTTGTTTACGGTTTGACCATTTTTACTATAAACTAAACAATGTAGTCTGGTTTGGCAGATTATATTTTCGTTGCGAAAAACGACTGTCTTGCATAAACATGTAGCGCGATTTTTTCATAAGTCGTTGTCCTTGTTTCAACTTCAACTTATTTTCGATTTTGGTTTAGATCACACAAGATCGCCACAGCGAAAAATTAAATACCAGCTGCCGCAAGCATGTTTTGCAAGATAATAATTATTCTACAATTAAGGGTCAAAACTAAATAAGCACATTTTGATTGCGAGATTGCAGATTTGATTTTTACTATCCATGCATCAACTTGAAGCTTCTTGATCTAAAAAGAGAACAAAATAGAATTGATAACAATGAATTGCGGGCTGGTACTGGCCTATTATTTTAAGCGTTCATATTCTATTACTTCATCTTTTCTGCTGAACGAACACTCTCAATGGCAATTTGAGGCGACGTTATTTAGAAGGAATAGAGGGCACTAAGCGTTCTATTCATAAGCATGATAATTTTTAAATTTTGCGAAGAGGAGAAAACCGAAGAAAATCTCTAATGTTGCTTTGAAGTGGAACAATAACGCCGAATGTAGTCACAGATTTATTGATTTGAGGGCTGTAGGAAATAGAATGATTTTATCTTTTGGACAATAGGTACTCAATGATTTTTTTTAACTGTTGTTCTATTACTGTTCACAGGATGTGCTTATCTACTCATGAGGATAAACAAAACGTGAACTTAGAGCAGCTCTCACGACGTTTTTTTTTTTTATAAGAAATCAAACAATTTACATTTGTAAATATTAATTCTCTTAAAAGAACAGATTTTCTTTGTTGCCAATTGTAAAAAACAAATAAATACTCAATACCTTCTTCCTCAGATAAACACATCCTGCATGATTCAATTCAAGGATACGTATGCTGCATTAGGTGAGGTGGTTTATAATTTAAAAAATTAAAAGCAAAAAATAGATATAGTAAAATAAGTGAAAATGATGTGAAAGCGTGTTAGTTGTTTCGTCAAGATATAAGTGGGCTAACAATATTGTCAGTGAAGCATTTTTTTCAACAGGAATGAATGTGCAAAGGATCGACGAAGAACCCATAGGTGAGAATTTAAAAAAAGATACGTAATACAACGTAAGATAACAATTACATCATGACATGCTGAAGAGATCAAAGTAAGGTTTGGAAACTTTTGACTAATTCTACTAGAAACCCCAAATAACAAAAAAGAGCTTACGTAAAAATCGGAAAAAACTAAATGCACTAAAATTGAAAAGCGCTGAACTAAAAACTAAATCTTTAGACAATTTTCTCTAAACTTTTTTCAACACTACAAAAAGTTCTACCCATTTATCAATTGAGACCTATAAAAGCTACGACCAATTTTCATGTGGTTTCAAAAAATAGCATATGTACTGATCCATTCCGTGTAAAAGTTTTCTGAATTTTAAAGCAGTCATTTCCCTTTTTGCTTTTACCTCGTTTTTTTCTTTCCTTGTTTACCTGTGGTTATGGGGCAACGGTGTTTGATGACATTTCCAAAAAATCAATGAGACCAAACTTGTGTTGTATTGTCGAAGACCACCCATTGCACAACATTTAAAGTTTTTCCGACAAACGCTGTTTCACCCAAAAGCGTGTCTGGCGCATGGATTTTGATAAGATTTTTGAAGTTAAATGTATGATAAATGCTTGTCAAGCTTTCGGGTAAAACTGTTTTTGTAGGGAAAATTTTAAAGGCTATGCAGTATATGATCTTTTGTCATAGTGAGAAATGACGCATAGCAATAAATTGGATTAGAATTTGTTGTGTACAGTAATTATGGTTTCAGAACGACGAGTGCTCAACGAAATTTACCTAAATTTTACATTCAATTTAAGATTGCAAATAATATCGCTTCCAGTATTTTTTTAATTAAGAGTTTTAAAAAGTCGTGTTTTTATGCAGCAAAAAGTCATTAAGCAGTGCTGATTAGTTGTTTTTTGCAGTTGCCGACTACGTGATAAACTATCCAGAGCAAAAGATATCTCGTGACAGTTTCCGTTTGCCTTTTTTGTTGAACGCTTTTAAAGTAAAGAGGACAGAGAAGATTTGTATTGACAGACAAAACATTAAGCAGACTGTAAAAATGATGTTAGCAAGCTTTATGATATACTGTTCTAGGCATTGGGATGTCGCCAACTGCATTACAGTTTACATTTTACAATATTTTTTTGGAAGAATAAATTCTTTTAGGGTGTAATTTGTGGGTAAAAATAGCTATTTTTTTTACCTTATAACCTATGTAACCAAACAATTAAAGAACAACCTATCACTAGTTAATATTGTTTTTACTGAAAACAATATGCTTTACGTATTAATTTATAGTAGTGCCCTCAAAATGCCTGAGGCCACTATTTTATGTATTTACTTGAATTGCAATCATTGTTTGGAGGTCTTTGCTGGAGAGTGAAATTGACTTATATTATTGTAAGCACAGAAAATAACAGTTAATTGTCTATGCCTCAACAAAATGGCTAAAAACGCATCCCCTGTATAAAGTGATTTCTGCATTTTGAACTTCGGTTGGGATACATACTGAAACCTACATGCTCTACATAAGTTATGAAGTTTTTGATTGAAAACAACAAAAATTTTTAACTTCGGAATTCATTAATTACCATATTTTTTTAATAGAGTGCCGTGGATTTCATCAAAATATGAAAATGGCAATTTTTATTTGTTTCAACTTTGTCTCTAGCGAAACTTAATGATTGCAATTTAAAAGATTTTTTGAAACTGTTTGATCAGTTTACAAATCAGACTCTTGGTCTGAAAATAGAGATCGGCGTTTATGTAAAAGCTATGAGTATTGTTTTCTGTTGGTTTATTTGTTTTTCCTAATTTTATCATTTCTTTACTGCACTTAGGTTAAACTTAGAAATGAAATCGCTAGTTTTTTCTTGCTCAATTATATTTGCTCTACTTGTAGTCACTACCGGTAAGTTTATTCATTACAAACGAAAAAATAGCTAAACAATATTTAAATTAAGCATGCTTTATATTTAAATCAAGCTATTAGAGTCCAATTAACACAACATGCAAGTTACTAATAACGTAATTTGCAGTTACATTAACAAGGTTTATGTAATAGCCTATTGTAAGCACTTAACTCTCAAAAACTTAAGTAAAACAATTAAAAGCATAAAGTGAATTTTTGTGGAAATTAATTTATTTTCGATCTTCTTCGACATTTTTGTGCCAGTTTACTCAAAATAGTGCACTATTTTTCAAAAGTTTGTAAATCATTTACTTATTAATGAAAAGTTTGTAAATCATTTACTTATTAATGAAAAGTTTGTAAATCATTTACTTGTTAATGAAAAGTTTGTAAATGATTTACTTATTAATGATTGAAAACGGTGAGAGATAAGGTGGTGGGGTCAAAATTTTTCAATAAAAGAACAATTTTTGATAAAAAGTAGACCTAAGCTTATGTTTAATGAATTTGTGTGGGCGTGACGGGAGAAGATAAATTCTAAAGCTTTAAAACAAACCATTGTGAAACTAATTGTAGACAAAGCAATAAAATCTCTTATATCGCTACTAGTTTTCGACAAAGCCTGGGGAGCTTATACTATTTTTTCAACAGGGCTTAGATGCTGGGTTTGTGAAAATGTCTTCGGAGATGAAGAGTGTCGTAGAACAGGCTCAATGGAAGAATGTGAGCCAACACAAGTAAGGCAACTTACAAGTCGAAGTGTTAGCCAGATAGATGATTAATTGTCTAGCAACGTGGCCCTAATATAATAATTTAACGAGATTGACAACATTTTGCAAGGATTTTTCACATATTAAAAGCTTTGTTTCCCCTTTCGATGTGTTTGCTGTTCCCGTAACCTAGCTATAAGATTTTTCTTCAAGTTAACGTTGGTCAACTATATTATTCATTGAAAAAAGTATTTACTTGTGCTCATATTTCTTGACTGCATATTGAAAAATTTTACAACTTCCTGAGCGTAAATATTTCAGTAAGTAATTTATTTCTGATACCACTCTATGCTCCTTTTCAAGATTATTTACAAAGATCATTTTTGTAAACACCAGAAGATCACAGTTGTACAAAGAAGTTGTTTTTTTGTGATAGAATACTTGCCAACTAACTCTACGCCATGGTGGTTGGGGAGAAGGAGTTTGGTTTGAGAAATCATGCAAACAGCTACAAGCGTGTGGCAGCAACCATATCCAGGTTTGTAACAAAATTTTTTGCTCAACAAAATTATGATAACTAAATAATGCGGCGAGTTGACTATCATATCGTAACCACATGATCGTAAACTCATCTAATGGCTTCTACCACCTGGTTTCGTCATTCAAAAAATTTTGATTTGAAAGATGTTGTTTTTCTGTTCATGATGGATTTGAAAAAACCGAAACCCGTTTGAACAACTCATCTAAATCTTAATATCACTCTGTTACCAGACTAGAAAAAATGAAATAATGCAGGCCTACAATAGCGTAGTATGAATAAGAGTAAACAAGCTTGAGCGAGATATGCTTTCCGAAACGAACATTTTTCCATTTAACTGATTTTGTTAATGCCCACTGGTTCACTCCACAAGCCGTAGGCTGTATTACAAATTTGCTTGGTATTTTACAAAATGCACTCGCCACAGCTCGCGATTTTTTTTAACATAAGAAAACTAAAGATATCATTGTGAAGCTAGTATAAATAGTTTTTGCATTTTACAGGATTCTAAGGATGCTTCCGTGTTTTTGGTTGAAAACACTCAATGCAACAGAAAGATACCATCATCAGTGTGTAGATGCTGCTGCAGCACAGACGGTTGTAACCAGAACTGGACTTCTTGTGAAGGACCATTAGGAGGTAGACGACTAGATACTTCAAAACAGTATTACTTTGTATAAACTTTGTGTTTTTGGATCCAGTTCATTATATAGGTTGTGAATAAAATAGAGTATATATTTTCCTTACGGATGTCCTTCTACTTAAAAACACTGAAATTCAGCTTTCTTGAAAGTAGTTTGCTGAACATACATTGTACACGTACGTCTTTGCAAAAAACACGACATTGATTTAAAAAACTTATTCTTTTTGAGAGTTCAATGACATACAAACCAAGCGGTAAACGAAGCCACAATCTTACGATTGCGAGATGGAATGCTGTTACGCTGGGAACTGTAATACATATTCTAATTGCTCAAAATAAAGCTCTCCTGAAAACAAGCATTGACTTTGGTTCCAACTTTTTAAGATTTGATCATGGAAAAAGATTTTAGGTATACGCCCTAATTTACATTACACTTATTTGCAGGACTGAAATGTCTTTAAAAAGCAATTAAGGTTGGGTTTTTTCCAGATTAATAATTACATTTTTAACAATTACCGCAAAGTTTGCCGTGGCAAGTAAAAGCTTATTTGGCCTAGCGCCAATTGCGGCAGTTATAATTGTATAAACGTTATTTTTTGTCAAAACTTAAAGTTTGAAATGATATTGGCAATAAAGTATGCAGACAATTTCATAGCAATACCAATTGCTTTTGAAAGGTTATATCTGCACTTTGATGTTGACAGACTATAGATGGTGGTAATCAAATTTTTTTGTAAGGCCTGCTGCTAAAAATAGCCTAAAAGTTGTCAAGGCCAAAACCACCGATCTTTACTGCTTTTTATTTTTTGTACAAGACCCTTTCCAGTTTTAACCTGAAATAAACACCAAATGATTTTACCAAAACCGACAGAAGCCTTGCCCATAAACAATTAGAATTTCAGCAATCACATATTAAGAGCTTACACTCTGCCGAAACTGTTATGCGCTGCAACTCGTTACATCTGTTGTGTGTAATCATACGCACAAGGTTGCGAGTATTTCCACGGCCGAACAAACAGTTGATTTCATGGTGTTGGCCCCTTGAAAAGAGAAAGTTTTTTTTTCGGAAAAGAAGAATATCAAGCGCCAAAAATGAATGCAAATCCAAAAACAAAGCATAAGGATTTTATTCTTTTCAATTTTCTGTTCTTAATTGCTTTAGACCAGGGTTTCCCAAACTGTGTGCCGCGGCACACTGGTGTGCCGCGAGTCCTTTTTAAAGTGCTTTTAAATGTTACAAATTTTCTGCCAAAATTGAAAAAATGCTGCCATTACAGGTTACGGCGAGAGAAGTAATGACCATTTTTTCGGAAATCAGCACCATTTGGGGCTGCATGACGCGATTTCCGGAGGTCGTTGCCCAGAAAAGTGGTGATCTCCGAAAAAATTAAAAAATGCTCATTACCATTCTTGCTGTCGCCTGTGATTCTACTCGACATCAATTGGAATAGATTCCAATGGCTGGTGTGCCGCGAAATTCGTTCAACAGATTTTCTGTGCCGGCAGACAAAAAAGTTTGGAAACCACTGCTATAGACTATGGATACATTCTTAATTGACTGGCATCAACAAAAGTTGGTTTTCGTATTTCTTCATTTAGATAGGAGAAGTATAGGGTGTTAAACTATATAAAAACTTTTCCGGTGCTTTGAAAAGACACCGGCTTCAACATGCTTTTGAAGACAGTGCCCGTGGTCTCTGGGAAAAAATCGACGTTCAAGGTGGAAATGTAAACAGGTAAGATAGTGTATAGGGATTATTTGCAGAAAATATTTGTTTTGAGATAACCATGCCTTTGATAAACAGGTAGTTATACAGATCCTACTTATTAGGAAATCTTATTTTTTGATGTTTTTTTGTTTCAGGACTGCCGTGCCCCTCTTTGGACAAGCCGAAACATGGGGAAATGGAGTGTATGGGAGGGAATATCCCCAACAGTGCTTGCTTCTTTCGATGTAAAAGCGGCTACCGTATGGTAGGAGCAGCTGTGTCACGTTGCGGTGAGTTTAAGTTTAGCCTAACCACTCAGTGAGTATATAAATTTTTAATTTTCTGAGATCTCCAAAATTTTTGCCAAAACTTAATTCTCGTATTTCATAGGATTAACGCTGTAAAACTGCAGTGCTCACATGGACCTAGCCAGGGAGGTAAAGGGGTTCTATATCTCCCCTAAATTTTAAGAATTTTGGAAAAGTCGGAGATTGAAACTTTTTAAAGATTACATTCACTTACACAATATCAGAAGTTTCAATGGCTTCATCCAATTTTGTTTGGCCAATTACCTTCGGCTGTTCAACTTGAACATTGTAAAAGATAGCCCTTGGATACTGACTAACAACAACTTCTTTCCACCCAATGCCTTTGTCCCCAAAGGGAAAAGGATGATTACAATGTTGATTTATCCTTAAAAAAGAAAAATTTGAAAGCATTTTTGTTTAAAATCTGATCCAAAAAATATTAAATTAAAATGACAAGAGTAAAACAGAGCAAAATAGCCCTTTGAAAACTTAGTTCTACAAAGCGCTTGCAAAATATACAAGGTGCTCCAAAAATAATGTAGCAACTTTATTTGCTTTTATTTGCACATATTTTGCGCAACAAACTTAAAACATAAGACACATTTTGTCCAATAGACTGGATTTTATTTGAAAGTCAAACAAACTTCTTGTAGTCCACATTTTCAAAATGACCTCCGTTTCTGTTGAAACATTTTGGCCCACTTTTTCCATGTGTCGTTGGTTACTTCAGCTGCATAATCTGCCACATTCTGCTTTATACAGCTAGTGTTTGAGGTCTGTTAACATGAATCTTCCCTTTTGCTGCTTTTCAGAACCAGAAATCAAGTGGATTTAGGTCTGCACGGTTGGGCGCCCACTCATGATCTGTATTGAGGCTGATCAGACGATTCTGGAAAAATTCCCTTAGGTGATGCAATGATGCATGGGCTGTGTGAAGTCAAGCGCCATCCTGCATTAACCAAGCCAGTCTCAACTGTCCTTGGGTTGGTTTCTGAGTCAGGTCACCATGAAATTGGTCAAGAATAGCGATATAACGCTCACTGTTGATGATAACGGTGCGCCCATTTTCTTCGAACTAGTAAGTTCCCAGCAAACTGTGCTTTGCATTGAAGGCCACAAACGCAGTGACCTTCGGACCTTTGAGGTGCTTCTCACTAATTTCTTCCAAACTACTTTCTTCCCCAAACACGTTGGTGTGGTTATTAACCGCCCCATTGAGATGAAAGTGTGCTTCATCACTAAACCAAATGTGATTGAGCCAGCTGGGAGTTGCTCAAGCTTTTCATTCAACCAGTTGCACATCTCAATTCTCTTCTCTTTGTCCTGTTGCTGCAGCACATGGCGCGTTGAAATTCGAAATGGGAACAGTTTCAGGTCTTTCCTCATGACTCTCAAAAGTGTGGTTGGAGGCATAAACAGCTCTTTGGCACGGATTCGGTAAGATTTCTCTAGGTTCTTGTTTACTGACTTACGGACTTGCTCCCGCTTTTCAAGAGTAATGGCCGTTTGCCGACCACTTCTTCCCTTGTTGACTTTATGCAAGATTTTCTCGTTTTGAAAATAATGCGTGATTCTCTGTATTTTCAAATCTGTAAGAACTGTACAGTCAGACTTAGATTTGTAATCCTGGAGGGTATTGAATCGACGGCGGACTACTGCGGGTGATTTGGTTTCATACCAGAGTTGGATGATTTGTAACGTCTGTTCTTTCGTGTACATTTTGTATACTATGCTTTGATATATTACTTACTAACTTGTACAAAATCTGAAAAATACAAAAAATTAGAAACAGGTTTACAAATTCAACCTAATCGATCACATAACCTGAAAGGGAAAAGTCCGTAATTTTTTATAGCCAAACAAAGTGGTTACATTTTTTTGGAGCACCCCGTATTATCGCATCTCTCTTACTTAACGGTTTAGTAATTTGTTGTTGACGAACTACTTTACCACAATTGCTAACGTCTTCCAATCACATGGATTATTTGAAAAAATTGCTTCATTATATTTGTTGACATAACAATAAAAATTATGAAAAATGAGATTGAAATCCAGATCTCGATGGTGTGACCACGACAATCCGTGAAAGTCTAGTGGTTTAACAAAAACAGTACAGTTTATTAGTGCGTGGTAACAATTTCATTAAAAGGACATAATCAATAACGACCAAGAAAACTTCTTAGCTATATTATAGCATTAATTTTTAATTTTGATCTGATTTTATAATGATATATCTGTTGTTGTAGCAGCCGCCGTGATGTGGCTGCAATTGTAGCAGAGTTTAGAAATATGAAATGATAATCATATTATAATGTAATAATAAGCGTACCGGTATGGAAAACGAAACTCCATAAAAGCACCATTTGTTGTCGTCAATCCAAAGTTTAAAGTGTCGCATTGCTCCAGCTTTTATTCCGGTATGATACCGAGTGAGTAGCGGTAGACATATCTCAAGTCAACACGTCTAAACCTGCAAAAATTCGAAGAAAAGAAGATAAAATTGACTTTTTTTATCTGTTGTTACAGGCAGTAGCGCAGCCAGGATTTCTTCAGGGGGGGGGGAGTTTTTTGAACAACACAGCCCAGGTGCAGTGGCAAAACCCTCAGGATGTAGTCACAATAGGGATATCGAGGTTTTTCTCCCTAGGAAATGAGAGATCTGTGCAGTTTTTAAACAGAACCCAAAATAGTTTAAGGAAACTGCACACACAAAAAAAATGTTGCCCATACCCAATTGCACCCAAAGTATTTACTGATTCAAACTGATTGGTAATGGTGATCGGCGAACCAAAAAAATTTACTGGTGCTGTATATCAAAATTTAACTTAATTGAAATTTAGCCTACAATTTTTACGTAAAAGTTCATCATTCACATGTTTAAAAATAATATTGACGTAACGGTGAACAAACAACAATACCAATCGATTCAAACGAGCTTCTTTCGCTGTGAACCGCAAATAAATTTCCAAATATCTCAGAGCACTAAACGAACGCTCATTGGTTGCTGTAGTAACCGGATCACTTGTCAATATTTGAAGAAGAACTTCCAAAGATGGATACGTATGTATTTCTTTAGCAGACAGCAACACGCCTAAAGTGTTGTACAATAAAGAATCTCCTTTGTGGTGCAGCCAATGTAAACGACATCGCATAAATTTAACCTCCACAGCGTCAATACTGTCGTACACAAAGGGGAGATTGAAGTTTACATCATTTCTGATCAAGCAAATGTCATGCTTTACCCAGAGAGATGGTATCAAAAATTAAAGTTTTATGCAGTCAACAAGATCACAGAAAATATTTCGCTGAGTTTTTCAAGCACTATGTCAATAAAAGGCAAAAAGACAGAACGCCTGAAAAACTGTAATGGTGAAATAGCTAGCGGATTTGCTCTATTGGCGTGCCGATTCACAATTCAAGGTATGGGTATGGATTTCTCAAAGACACAATTGGGATGTCTAAAGAGTCCAACAAATATTTCTTTATAGTCCCTAACAGCCTGGATAATATCTTTGCAGCTGGTAATACTCGTAGCATCTAATGCAGTCAAAATAATTTCTTGATGCCCTGTAGCTTCTTTGCAACTGTTTTGGTAAGTTTCAATGTAGCCTTGATAACTTCTAGGCTAACCAAAAACCCAGCTGTTGTTATCGCTTTCAAATAAGGCATAGCCGTTTCAAGAACTTCTACATCTCTTGATTCTGACAATTAATCAAGAGAACTAACAACCGCCGGATAAAACTCCTTGAAAACAAAGACAGCATTATAGTTCTCAATCCACTTTGTGGAACAATTACACTTCAAAGGCGAATGCAAAGAATCAGGACATTTGTCATTAACTTGAGCATGCATCAGCGAAAAACGTTTTTGAGAATTAGAAAAAAATATCAATATGTCTTTCATAATGCTTGCGCATGCTTGAATTTCGCGTACGTTACAAGCCAGAGAATGTAACTGTAACTTGTGCTATCTCTGATTGTAGCTTCTCTGCTACTTTTGTCCACGCATTAACTTCTTATTGTGGTCTTTATAGTCTTCTAAAAACATTCCAGAGGGAATGTCGAATTTTTAATTAGCAAATTGATGGTTTTGTTTCCTCCACAATGTATAGTCCAAAGCATTTTGACTAAAATTAGAAAATTTAAATCGTCAACTGTGAATCCAGACTCGTGAAGATGATTTGGCAAATAACTTGCTGAAAATTAGTGATACACTCTATTCTTGGCAATATTTCTGAAACTTTTCCAGAAAGCACAAAACTCGCTTTTACTCGTGGCAAGCTACTTGTTTTTGTGCAATATTGCTATTAATGTTGTACAGTACTCTTGCGCACCTCGTCAAACACCGATAGGTTATTGCTGCATGATTCTTGCGCAAAAGAACTTGCTCATGTCATTTCTGCTTTATATCAAGAAAACTATAGAAAGTTTGAAGCTTATGCGTTAACCTCAGACTTGAAGCCCAATGCTACCAGCAAATTTTTGGGCCATTGTTTGTTTTGTGCATAATTTTATCTGTGACCAAAGGAGGGGCATGACACAGTGGTCCCCCCCGGGCTCCACCCTTGGTTACAGCGTGTGCCTTTATTATAATTGAAAATATCGTTTGGACGAAATCGATTTTACAATCCAAGAATCTGAATACTGATTTTATGTTTTTTTGTACTTCTACTTGCGGATATATAAGTTGTTATGTGTGTTGTAAGTA
This sequence comes from Trididemnum clinides, assembly GCA_963675345.1. NCBI lineage: Eukaryota > Metazoa > Chordata > Ascidiacea > Aplousobranchia > Didemnidae > Trididemnum > Trididemnum clinides. The sequence continues at coordinate 22,034,434 of OY776305.1, forward strand.
GTTATCTCCTTCAAACGCACTAGACACAGTTGTTATTTTATTTAAAAAGGACCATGTTTTTGTAAAAACGCTTTCATTTTTCTTTACAAAAAGGAAGACATAGAGTAATAATGTATGCTGCATAAATTTTTTTATGAATTGTAATTGAGGACATCCAGAACCAAAACCTATTTGATTATTAGGTTAGACTCAAGTTTAAATGTCACTGCAAGACATTCTTTAATCTAAAGGATTGTGAGAACCAAGATCACTTGCTGTAGCGTTTTAAGCTTATCTAGCTATAGCTACGTTACTTAAATTTTAATTTGAACAAAAATTTAGCCATTTTAGGTTTTAGCAATCCCAGGCTTCCTTCCTTGCAAATAAACTTATAATACAAAACCTTTTGCTCTCTGCCAAAACCAAATATCACCATTGAATGAAAAACGAAAAATTTCAGGGACTCTTTTCCTTACAGTCACTTTTTCCAGGTCTTTTCAGCCAGCGGGATAATCCAGCTCCAACATGCGAACGGATTCAGATTCGATGTCCAGAGCTTAAAGAACAAACTCACGGTTCTTACACCTGCTCAAGAAGAAACTTACACAGAAGTAGATGCAAGTAAATAGACTTCAGCTGTATTTGTAACTAAAAGAAATATATGTTTGCTTAAACAAGAACACATACTACAGTAACGTTACAAAGAATTTTGTTGACTATTTTACTATTTTTCATTTTTTTCCGAAGCGTGATAGCAAATCAAAATTCCTGAACATGTTTAAGATAATATGTCGCTTTTTATTTTGGGGAAAACTTTGCAATTGTTTTGTTTTTTACGCTCCAAAATACGATACGTCATGCAGTGAATTTACTGCTTCAGCTGCACAGGTATTTTGAAGCCCAACATATATTTGATGATGTATGAGTAAGTTTTGATGATTAGTTTATCCACATCAGGTTACTTTTACTGCTGAGCGCAATTGAAGTGGGTTATTAGTGAATACTTTTTTTGAATTTTTGATGCGATTAGACTAATAAAGAAAAGTATGGATTATCTTGTTTCAACTGCCAAAAACTTTTTCCGAAATGTATGTATGCGTACGAGCTCATGCTCGGTTTGCATGTCTTTCGTCAAACTGGGCCACCGCGACGGGTAGACTGCTTTGCCCCGCCATCTGCCTGCCACATAAAGATGGAGGCATCCCGTTAAGTGCCTTGTCCAAGGACACATCAAGCAAGCTTGCCGACTTGTTTTCCACACTATCCCTATGTGCTAAGCGCTAAGTAGGGAAGCCGTGAATACCATTTTCTAAAGTCTTTTGGTATGACTCGACTTAGGGAATGAGCCCCAGATCTACCAACTGCGAAGCGAACGCTCTAACTACTACGCCATTGCGCCGGTTTTTCTGAAATTAAGATCAGGCAGTGGTACTCAACCTTTTCATGTTCGTGGTGCAATTTTGATTTACAAAATTTTGCCATGGCTCATTTCTCTAATTTTTAATCCAAATTAAAAGCGAAGACCTTTTTTATGAGATCAGCTATTGACTTATCGTTTCAGAATCTACATTTTTTCATTTTGAGCCTTAAAAAAGACCATCTTTTCGAGATTGACGTTTTCGAATTCTCCATTTAATTTTCCCTCTTAATAGAAACTAAGCCGTGGCCTACCGGATTGAAAATCACAAGTATAAACGGTAATTATTTTGAGATCATTCCAAAATTAAAAGATTTGCTCCCAGTTTTAATTAAAAAAAGTGGATAAAAGTTTGTGAATCAACAGGTTGTTTGTGAATAGGAAAAGTTTCAGAGTAGGAGAATTAGAATTAGAATTAGGAGAGTAGTTTATGAAATTAAAATTTTAAGAAAAATTCGAAAGATGACAATACCTGCATGTAAAGTCGCTCAGTAGAGGAAATTTCTTTTGGTTCAAGGTAGTTAAATGGGCCAACTGAGATTGATTGCAAGGCATTTTCGGGAAACCATAATTAATTTGGCCCGATGTCAACTTAGAGCATCGACTTGAGTCAAGGGACTCGAGGTCACAAACGAAATAGCGAAAGAGATCGAGTAAAATTGCGAATGAATTTATTTCTATAATTGCAAAACCGATAACTATGTTGGCGCCCATGGCCAATTTTGATATTACGTCTTTTGCATTTGGACAAAACGAATTTTTAAAGTTTTTAAAATAACTGGCTGTTGGTGATTATGACCAGACTTGATTTAAGAAAGGGCAATCGGATTTAGGGAAGAAGCATTAGTTACTTTTTGCCATACCCTATGGGTAAGCCATTGCTCTTTATTCCCTGTCATTAAACTACGCCAAAGGGCATATGTCCATTGCGTGAAGTCGGCGTAACCGGCTGAGCCAATATTTTTTGCGCTGACGTAACTGTCTAGCAGTCCTTTTGGGTGAGCTGGCGGAGCCGGCTAGTCATGATACATTCTGATTGTGATTACATAATGGGTTACAGTGTGCCAAATTAAAGAATTTAAGACTTTATTATAATTCAATTTTGGAGTGCTGAGATTTTATTTCCAACAGCAGATGATTTTGACCATAAATGGAAAAAGAAAGCATGAGTAATGTTCATTCACTGACAAACACTCTGTGGAAAAAAAACAAAAAAAACGTTTTTGAAATCACTTTTAGAGGACTTGCCTTTCCACAAGCTAATCTTTCGTCTTCTCGGCGACAAAAATTTGTTTTAAACACGCCTCAGATTGGTTACTGTGGCTTTTCACAACCGAGTGTAAATCTTATAATTAAACTCAATAATTGGTGTGACTCTGTCATGACACAGATAGCTAATACAATAGCAACATATTGCCCAAAAACGCAAAGCGTTAATTTTTTTCACTTTAAGTTACATGTACATCAAAGATACTTTCCTGCTTTGGTTGAAATTTAAGACTAAAAATCGTGACAATTCTAACAGATGAGTATATGCACAATGCCATATTTAAGGGGGATGAAAGTGGGACTATTTGCTCCAGACCTTCTTTCTTACAGCTTTTCGAGTTTCTCATAGATTTATTTTATTCATAAACTCACAGGTTCGATTCAATATAAGACGATAAGATTAGGTTACCATATACGACGAAGCACAATCTTTGATATATTTACATTGTATGTCCGCAGTAAATATAACTTGTCCTTCACAGCCGACTAGTGGCAAGAGATAGTTCATCTCCTTATGCTGTCCTGTAGTCATCTCGTGACGTAGTTGACTTGAAGAGATCTTGTAAATCGAAGCAGGCCTTTTGGCATGCGTCGAACCGTAAAACTTATTTCGGTTTTTGTGTTCGTTTTATTACGCGGTAGAGTGGATTGGAAGACCGTTTGCAATGAGTTGAATGACAATAATCGAATCTTCGAATCTCACTGTAGCTGCGTCGTAGAAAATTTGACAGAGGCAATTTACTGTTTTTTTTTTGCTTGAGGCAGAAACGTGCTGCGTCAGCAGAACCAAAAATTCCGAGGCGTGTCTGAACATTGAAGTGATTGCGTTGAAACATTTAAGGTTCAGTAGAATTAATAAAAGATTTTCTCGCAATTGAAGAGCAAACTGACGCCAAAAATAAAACAAAATAAATAAAAAAATTGATAAATATTGATGGAACCGAATTTTCTGATTGGTAGGTGCAGATTTTGAGAAAGACTGACCTTTTTTTAATTTTAAACAGTCTCTAAAAATAGGTCTTTTATTTGATTGTATCGTGTCTCCAAAAACAACTTGGAAGTTTATCCCAAAATTTTTGCTTATCCTTCTGACAGAGGTTAAGGCTACATGCAGACATTCCCTTAGCTTTTCCAAAGCCAATAAATTGTGAAAATGTTCAAATAGTTTAACTTCATCTTTGGGGAATTTTGTACCCAGAAGATTTTATAAAATGCAGCTTTGAAATTATTCCCTGCTTGAGAGCACTTTTTAGACATTCGGTCGCTTCTTTCTAAATGCTCCATTCCTTCCATTTTTGTACATCAATCAAATTGTCCTGAGCGCGCGCACACACCCACATAGCCAGAGCTGGGTTTTCGCCACGAGAGACGATTCTAGTTATTGAGACCCGTCATGTTTCATAACAATGAGCAAGAAAGTCACAAAAAAATCTTATCGAAGATTAAACTACGTCTGGATTTCTCTTGACATTTCAGGATTTTATGTTGCAGTGAGCATCGGGGAGAAGTTAAAATTATTTTAGAGTTATTTAAAATTAAATTTAGAGTTATTTGTTGTCTACGTGTGCTAGCAGTACAACATTTCTGAGGGATATGATTGCTAAAGATAAAAAGTGCTATTTTGCTTTTTCCTCTTATATCCAGTTGAGAACGGAGGTACTTAATGTGACTTGAATTTTCAATTGGGCAATATTTGCATACAGCTTTACTTGCGATGCCGAATACAAGTTTGTTGGTGCGAGGCAGATTGAATGCTACCAAGACTTTAGAAGTGCTACATTAGGAACATGGAGTCGACCTCAACCACAATGTAAACGTAAGTAAAATTCGTTTTTAAAAACTTAGGAGTGGGCTTTTCTCTACAAGGCTTAGGATTTGACCTAGGGTTAGCACACTTGCATAGACCTAGGATTAGGAATTTTAATTATTATTACTTCTCCACTAACAACACAAGCAGCACCTAACCAACAAGAATCTTCTTTAAACTTATGACGTTATAGCGCTCCCCAGTGACGTTGTCTACAAAACATTTTTAACTCTCTACCGACCTCTAGTGGAGTTCCTTCACTTAGCTTCTCCGCAACACCAACCAAATGGATCATTACACACTACTAATGACTTAGAAAATGAAAATGTTTTTATTTCTATGAAACGTGCTTATTTTTTATTTGTGGGCCTGATTTGCCATGGTTAGAATGGGTTTCATCAATTTGGTCACCTTGACCGAGCAGTGAAAAATTGTTTTCAAACTTTGTATTTGAATGCCTCAGCGATATATCGAATAACACTATGGTAGTATAGTAAATCATGCATGGACTTTTAAATTAGAATGAAGTAAACTTATTCAGCTCATTTTTTTTGATTAAATATAAAACAATACATTCTATTACGAAAGCAACAATAGATTGATAGTTTGTAACAATTAAAGTAATCTTCGAAGAGGATTGTCTGATGACTAGTTCATGTAGTCAAGTGAGCTATCAGTTTAAAACTGCAGGTCAGGGTTGACATTGTTTCAAGTTTAAGTTAGTTAAATTACTGGGGTTTTGAGAAACTAATTCGTAAGAAAATTTTTGGACATAATCTAGAAAAAGAAGTGAGCGTAAGTACGTACTTCGAGATGAATATGAAACGGAACATTGCTAATGTCAAACAAAGTCAAAAGAGTAAGACCTACGCTCGTTGCTGCTATTGTGATAGTGAAATTAACCTAAAAGCCATTGGAAAACCAGCAGTTATTGCCCACGGTGCTATCACAAAACACAAAAAAAATGCTAGAAGTATTACATCAAACCAAGCTGCGAAGCATTTTTTGCGAGCATAACTTCACAAAATGACTTGGACTACTAGGCAACTGCAGAAGGGTGCTTGGGCATTTCGTACTGCCAAACATTAGCAATTAGGGCTGCGAACTCGTTCGATTTTTATATCGAGTTTAAGTTCGAGTTCGAGTTCAGCTTGTTTTGCGAGTTCGAGTTCAACATTTTCATTTTTGCGAGTTCGAGTTCGAGTTCTGTGAAAATTTATCAAGTTTTTTTTGCGTTCAGAAAATAAAGTGATTGACTTAGTCTTAGCACGTTTGCAGCAAAATTGCGCGTTCAAACTTATGTTCAAACATCTGTTAGAATAAGCAAATGTCGTTTCCATAGGACAGGCGATATGTGCAATGTGAATTTGCATTGCAAGCGAAAATTGAAAACTGACTTACACAATTGAATTATTGTAGGTTTCGTGATTATGCGCTTTTGATCAAAACAAGGGCCATGTCTGCGATCCATTGTTTACGAAAAAAAAGTTAACTGTCCATTAAGGTCACCCATTCTTTACTATGACTGTTTACATTGCAAAGCTGTAAAATCAAATTAGAGCATTTTTCTCAGTGTTCTTGATGTTTTCATAAAACATTTAGGGTTTTATGCAGAAAGCAGACATAGTTTAGTTACTCAAAAGCCGAGCTTGCGCAAGTGGGCTTACAAAAGGAGGTTTGGTGGTATGCAGAAACTAAACTCAAACGAGACTTTTGAAAGCCCGGCTTAATGTATTATGACGTTATCATTATTGAAAACCCAGCTTGTAAAGGGATTGTGAGGTTGCCGTTAAATATAATATATTTTATGGCGTCATATTAGCAGGTGACACGCTGTTCGTTATTGTGGTGCGATACAAATGGTAGTTGTTTGCAAAAAGCTTTGATTAAAGCGGTTACAGTAAGTGGTAAGGCATGCTATATAACCATGTTACTGATTTAAGGTACTTGGGGCCCATTGCCCAAATTTGGCAACAGCAATACAATAACTAGGGTTTTGCCTCATTGCGTACATAGTCGCGATTTAAGCCATCTACAATGATGACTTATAAAGGCTGACTTAAACAAGTGTTTAAGCCAGACTTAACGCTAAAACTTCTTTCTGCATACGAAATCGATAATTTAAGTTTGGCTTCGACAATATTATAAAAATACTGGCTTAAACCTTTCTGCATACTTTCTGCATAAAATCCTTAATTTTCAATAAAAAGATTTTATTCTTTTTAACCCTTTAAGGGACACAATTTTTCTAACCAAGATATCGCAGATTTTTTTTACATTTTTATCTATTTAGAATAGTTATATGCAATTTACAAAAAAATTAATTTTTTTTTGTTTATTCTTTAAAATATGGCATGGGGCATATATGTCCCATTGTCCCTTAAAGGTAATTAAACATGAAATAATGTATTTGAATAATGTTGCATTTTTTGTGTTTCTAAATTGTGTATCATTTTGATTCATGGTTGGAAACAGTAACACACCATGTCGGAAAAGAATCTGCCTTGCTAGAGATAGACTCGAGCTCGATTCTGGCTCAAGTCATGCAAAGACTTGGGTTTGATTCCGGCTCTGGTAATTTTACACTTGTCGGTGTTTTCAGCGTACATGTATTTTGTTCGCATTTAGTATGTGCGAAGCCTAGGACCACATTTGCTGCTCTCAGGAATCTGGTTCCAGAAATACACGTTCATATAGAATGGCAACTAAACAATTTGCACCAGATTAACTTTGATCAAATGCTCTGAACCGATCAGACGAGACCGGAAATCTCGTGAGAAACTTTGTAATTAAATTCGTATAAAATTCAATATTCAGCAGCACGCATGTAATACAATATAATTAGGAGTGATACAACGCAAAGCAATCGAGTCCATTCACATAGCACAGATGCATATTGCACTCAATGCAAATGTTGTTGGTCTTGCTTTCAAGCTTGTTGCTGGTGAACAGTATACATCTTTTTCTTTGACCCACTTTTTGCACAGAATGCTGGGCAAAATTTTCCAAATTCGATACCATTATCAGAAAATTGTTGCTCCTCATATTTTTTTGCTATTGCCTCTAGTTTTGAATCTGATAACTTCTTCCAATTAAACTCGATATCTGTGGATGCACTTGAGAAAATTTGGTTAGTTGTTAGACTATCCTTATGTGAGGGCGACGGTAAAGTCATAAAAGGATCAATTCCTACTTCCAGCACTTCTTGCAATGCACTGTTTTCCAGATGAAGCCTATCTTGCTCTAAAAATTCAACATCTTTATTGTCTAAAGCAACAGCATCTTATGTGTCACTATTATCAGAGAAAAGAATTTAATTGATTTTCTCAGAATTAAGATAGAAAGTATTTGCTGATTTGTCATTGAAAATTTTTTGATCAAAATATGCATGATATCTTTTTTATGTATTCATACACAATCACAATAAACTAATTAATATGATAAAAACATACGGTATGTTGTTGATTAATTAAAAATAAAATTGTAGACATTGCATCATCTATACGCTCTATTTTAGTTTGAAAATCTGCACTATCTCAATGCAATGTATGCTTGTACAATGCAATAGCATTCTAAAAAAATTAAGTACTAGTTACTAAGCTACATAGATACAAATTAATACGGTGACATATACACAACCTATATGCTATGCTGATCACTGAAACTAACAGTTCACTAAACATTGGGGTAGGAGAATTAGCAAAATAAAAGAATATAATTAATTCTATCCTGCTATCCCCCAAAGTTATCTTGTATGCTGCTGGTAACTAGTCAGCCTCAGTTCTTAAGTTTAACCTTAGAAAAAAAATTCAAAGCCACAAAATCATCCTCACAGAGTTTTACTTCTTGCCTACATAAAAAATCTTATGAAAACAGTTTACCAGTTGAAAGCTATTTGATAAATGCACCAACAAGCAACAATCCTAAAATTACCTCTAAGGGACAATGGGACATATGTGTCCCATCTTAGAAAAAAATGTCTCATGTTTAAAATAATGCAAAATATGTTACAGAATTGGCACCAAGGATAGAATAATAGTTGATTTACACTATGCTAATCGAAAAATTCCCCAAAATAATCTTAGGTATCAAAACTAAGGGATTAAATTTTCATATATTGCACTGTCACAAAACAGGAAAACTTTGTCTTCGAAAATTGATCTTAGCGTGTGCAATGTTGCAATTTTAAACTTTAAAAATCAACAAAGATTGTTGACGGATAAACACACCAATGCGCATCCCTAATCAGCAAACGAAATTTTAATTATTTAATGAAACATACATGGGACACATATGTCCCATCATCCCTTAAAGGGTTAAATTCAGTTGTAGTGATATTGTACAAATAAAAATTAACTCGAAATCGCTTTAAATATTTTCGAGTTCGAGTTTAAGCTCGAGTCCTACAAAATTTTGAGTTACGAGTTCGGCAAAAAGATCGAGTTCTTTCGAGTTAGAGTTCAAGTTCGAATTCGCAGCCCTGTTAGCAATAATTTCATTTCAACAATTGGACTATGCATCTCATCAAAGCAATTTTTAGTGATTCTAACACCGCGAAAACATTCGTAAGTGCCAGAACAAAGACCGCAAGCATTATTACTTTGAAAGTGAAAACTTTTCCCTTTGATTATCAGGTTTTTAGTGCCAAAGTTGAAATGCGAGTGCGCATGCTCGTCTGCGATCGATGTCATGTGAGACATTATCACAAATAATAAGCTTTATGTGTGCTTTTCTTGAGAAAAATGGGCTTGAACTGGAAAATGTAGTATCTTTCTGTGGCGACAATGTACCAGTAAACTTTGAGGGCTGGCAACAAAAAGGAAAAAAACAACGTTTGCAATCGCATGCGAGAACAAACTAATGCTAATTCCGATAATTTGTTCTGCACATATGTTACATAATTCACATAAAAAAGGGCTGAAAAACTTACGGTAGACTTTGAAACGATTGTTTTAAAAATCTTTATTTACTTCAAGAGTGCAAAATTCAGCGATTTTGTGCACAACTTGAATCTAAATACACTGTACTTCCTACTCACACCTCAACGCGTTGAGCTACATAACGCAATGTGCTTGAAAAGATAATAGCAATTTGAAAATTACTGAAACCGTACTTTTTCTCTTTAAAGTGTCCACCGCGGATTCTTGAAAATTTGTATACATCGCAAGATTCCTTGCTGTTTTGTCGTTTCTTCCCAGCGCTTTGTTGGTTTTCAGAAAGCAACTACTATTGCTACAAAGCACAAGTGCAGTATTTCCTGAACTGGTTCGTTATATCTGAATCATTCAAAAGAGAAATTGTGCTGCCACGTGGTTTTGAGTTTTGTGAAGCAAAAACAGCTGAATTGTTAGAGGAAATTTAGAAGGACTGTGCTGAGGTGCTAAAATCAAGGTTCAAAGAATTTTAGAAAGTGACTCTACATTATATAGACAAATGGTATCGACCGGAGAAGCATATAGCTAACGTTGCCAGGATAATTCTGAGAAATAGAAAAGTTAAATACGAAGAAGTAAAAGAAATGACGTAGCAGATTAATCCTCAGGTAGTGACGGCAGATGAGTTGTTTTACGAGGTTTTGGCTCAATGTTATTCTCGAAAGTATTCATGATGAAACGTTTAACGAGGATGTTTCAGAAAAGAAGTGGATGAAGCTTTTGTCTGAAAATGATTCTCTACCTCTAATATACTAGCTGGTTAGCATCATTTTCTCTATTCCAGTCAGCAACGCATTCTTGGAACAAGTATTCTTTCTTGTTTCATCGCAATGGAGCAAAGAAAAAACCTTCTTAATTAAACAGTTTGTCAAATCACTGTTAAAGTTTGAGCAAATTTAGACTTGAGTTGCTCCAAGATGCACGACCTCGTTTCGAAAGATCAAAAGTTGCTGAAGCAAATTGTTGGTGGTAAAAAATATTTGTGATTTGGCTTTTACTTTAACTCAATAAATAAATCATTATCAAAAATACTTGTTTTTCATTCATTAATTAACTGTTGCAGTTAAAAATTCTAAAGTTCAAAAATTTAAATGAAATCCTAAAACCATCACGTCAAATTGTGCAATAAAGAATTTTCAACAAGAGGTAAGCTAGTGCAATAGCACCAGGTTTCAACTCTCTGATTCCCGCGCCAAGCTTACCGGCGTTGGTTAGCACTGAACCAGTCAAGTTGTTTTGTAGGAGTAATATTAACACTACGGATCCTTTCTGCATCGTCAAAAAAGAAAAAAGAAAACGGTTGAAGTTTTCTTGCAATTTTTATTTACAAAAATGCGCAGAGCGAAAATTCCACGGTAATAGAGGCTGCCAAGCAGCTTTAGCAACAATCAAGCAGGAAAACCAACACGCAAAAATCCGAAGCATAACCAGAATGAAACGACAATTCACTACGTTCGCCACGTTCACGTTTTGACAAAAAATGATGAAAATACACGTGGTCGCGTGGTCGGTATATATATATTGCTAGTTCCAAGTGGTTAAGATCGATAGAGAGCGTCTTATAAGCGCGAAACAAACCAACAAAGCGAGTGCTGCAGGGGCGAGGCTTCCGAAGGAAGCAATGCTATTGAGAGATATTATCAAATTTACAAAGCCATCCCTGGACGCGTTTCGTCCTTTTGGACTCATATAAATTTTTAGTTTTTACAAAAGTCACGATCCGAACAACGATAGTATGGCAAAATAGACGAAACCATCCCTCAAATACGGGTAAGAGAGACAAATTGTCATCACTAGATCTCATGCCAAGTGTAAGATACTTTACGTGGCTCCTGGCTAGCCCAATATTCTACATGGAATTGTATTCGAAACAAACCCAAACAGTCCAACACAAAGCTCAAGACTTACGTATTGTTTACTTTTAAACCATGTTCCAGTTACTGCTATTCGTGCAAGTATAAACTAAAACTGATAACCTTACACGAAATTGATCACACGCAAGATAATTAGGCATGGAAAAGCCTTCCAAAGATTATATACTAAGTGAATTGCTTCATGGCATACATAACACTACGTGGGTAAATGACAGCTAGCTTCGGCGCGCGGGGAAGAGCAGCTCGAAAGACCCTGGTTCAAATCTCACAAGGACCAGACACCACGCAATTCACTTTCGGAAAAAAATTAGTTTTAACGGAGGGTCATGATCCGAACAACACTGGTGAAGCAAAATAAGCAGGACCATCCCTGGACCCAGGCTTCGGCCTTTTGGTCTTATCAGCAAGGACTCGTCCCACCCAATGCTGCGCCCCCGGAGGGGGTGTTGTGTACATAAAATTAGAAATTAACGTTGCCCCCAGCATTGCAGGTGGACGCGAAGCGCGACTAGAGAATGAATAGTTGCGGTATCGGGATTGAGCGATGAGGTATCACGAACCATAACAGCTCAGTGATCACGTTAAAGTGTTAAAAGCGCTAACCGCGGCGATACTGCCAGCAAACCATCGACGCCTCCAAACCATGTCGTCAAAATCTACGTAGCTCAAGATTATCACAAAGCGGGCAGTCGGGCTCATGGTGCTTAAAATTTTGGCGGCTGGGCGAAACCAATACCTTTGCCCCACTCAAAAACGAAGGGCGGATGCCTCGCCCCACATCCCCCCGTTTTTACCGGTTAAGTGGGTTCAATCTAGGGGGACTCTTAAGGAGTTCGGCCACTTTTGGTTAGTCGCGTACAGTAGCAAGATTTCCCCACGCGGTGCTTTGGCGGGGTTGGCTGGCAAAACAGTGCACAATCCCGCTCTTAATCCCACGCACCCTGAGAGCGATATGCCGGAGTGCTTCACGGAACGATGGACTTGATAACATGAACCGTCTCCGTTAGGCAATGATCAGAGGAATTCATCTTGTAGGAGAGCTGATGCATGAGTTATATACTGTAAATGGGGCCTAACTGGCCTTATTCAACCACAGGGCAAAAAACAAACAAAAACAGTATAACAAAGAAAAAGATTTAGAAATAGTCCTAAGGAAGCCCGTAACCGTATACTACTTCTCAAGGGCCCAGTTGTTCGGTTCGCTGTAGGGGTCTAAATTGGAAGCTATAATTTACTTAAACTTTTAACAATATAGCACAAGATCACTTAATTTCTTGACAACAATATCACTGAATTTTGTAGGAAGTTGCTTGTGAATTCTTTGCGTCGCCTTCTCAAGCGACTGCGCTTTATGAAGCCAAATTCAAAACCTACATTGCGATTGGCGGAACAGTAAGCTGCTGCGTCATCTCACAGCAGCGTGATTATTTTTTGATCTAGGCGGATGGTAACCCTGCAGATAAAGGTTGCGATAAGGGACTAACAATTAGTGTTCTTTGAAAGCTTTGGAAATTTGCTTTCCAGCAAAATGTATCTCTAATTAGCTAAAGCTAAGGATTGGTTACCTGTAAGAGCTGTATTTCGGGCTAGTGTGTTCGTTGAATGGCTGTGTGTATCCCAGGACCAAGCAGCATGCACGCAGCTAGATACTTCAAGTCGTACAAATAAGCATAGGCCTACAATTACGAAAATTTGTAAGTAGAGGTCCTAATGTTTAATAAGTTTTTGGAAAAGTTTTATCGGCCACTTTGGCGCCTTTCCTCTTGACGTCACAACTTTAAAATTATTCTTCGATGAGCTTCATAAAATAAACTAATAAAATTTTTTGAGATCTTAGGTTGTTTCACCCTTTAAGCAAGTCCATTTCCTACGTACCAAACAAGGCAAGAAAGATGTGGCCAGGAATTCCAGAAACTTTGGGAAAAATATAACGGCTTAGCACAAACCTCTATAATGTATTTTTCGGCTTAATTGATTTCCTTTAAAAAACGGTACTGCTAATTTTGGAACAGCAATTGGCTATGTTAACAGCATATTACCTTGTTGTTAGGTTTACTGTTTTCACAAACATCAATGGAATGAAGTCGGTAAGCCAGCTGAACCGATATTCTTAATCTCGAGTCTACCGAGGGGACCCTGCTATTGCAATCACTTAACTGGAAGTGCTTCATTTCAGATTAGTTTGCTCTTTGACTGGCTGCATTTATGCCAGGACCAAGCTGCATGCCCTAATCCAAAGACGTCAGCTCATAAAAATAAGCTTACAGTAACGAAAGAGTCATAAGTAGCGGGCATGTTATTTTATAGGTTATTGCTAAAAATATATATCAATTTCCTTGGGGCTCTTCCACAACTTCGATATGCTTTCAAGCACTATCTGAATTTAACGTTTGTTAAGTTAATGACGCCTAGGTAAAAACAAAGCAAATTAGACGTTGTCATGTACTCAAGAAACTTGAGAGACATGTAGTGGCTATGCCCAATACCCCATAATGTGTTTTTCAATCGCCTACGTATCAAAAAACAATAATAGCTTTGTTTTGGTACGAGATTTGGCTATGCGAAAAACATTAACTTTTTATAACTGTTTTCACAACTATCCATTGGGTGAAGCTGGCGCAGCCGGTTGTGCCGATATTGTTGACCTCGACATTTTCTGATGGGGCTGGTGCCGGCGACGCCGGCAATACCGGATATTTGAATACAAAATAAAGTTTAAACAGTAACTCGTAAGGTTATCAAATGCATCAAACTGCATTTTGATTTACTTCTTATGAAATTAACTGCATTCTAATTTTATAGCCGGAACTTACGTTGTAGGATTTTTCGGACGAAGTTTTTCCGTGATTAATTAAAGCTATCAATTATTCTCTGCAATCGTACTTTTTTTCTTTAAATCAAGCAATAACGTTGAAAACCATGCTTAAGAAATAGACTGAAAAATAGGCTGCATACGATAACTAAGTTACTTTCGGGGGCATTTCATAAATTCTTCCGACCATTTTTACAGGATCGCAAGCTACCCTCAGAGCCGCTTGTAATAATGTTAGATTGTTCCGTGCGTCTCAAGACTACAGTCGTCACAGTCCAAGGCATTTTGCCTGCTGAGCAACAGCATCTCCAAACTGCTGAAGCGTGGCAGACTGTGGCAGATTGGACGCAGTTCTTGACTGAGCATTGCTGGTGACGGGTTTATAAAGCGATTTGAAATCGCGTCTTGAAAATACTGCGTTATTCAAAGGTACCAATGTATGAAATTAAAATGTAAAAAAAATTGTTGGTTGATAAAAATGCAAGCTTTTTGTGATGGTAGGCGTGTTTGAATAGAAGTTGCTGAAATGATTGAACACAACTTTGTATACATTTGCTTGCAGTCGAATAGATACGGTATACGAACCTAGCTTGTTAACAGAATACTGCTATTGATGATGCACAGTAATTCGTTTTTGCAAGCATTTCCAAGATACCTTTCAAAATGAAAACTAAACCTCTAGTATAATTTACTTCACATTAGTACTCAGAGACTGAAAAAAGTTTCACATAGGGTTCAAAATAAAGGTAACAACTGGTTAGCTACAACAAATAAGAAATTTTTTAAACCAATATTTCCGAGTTTTATAAATACACTTAAGAGCGTAAACACAAAAGCTATTTATGTAAAAGGCAAAATTAAAAAAAAATTAATTATTTAAGAAAGGTTTTTTGCATTATTGCAAATGTGATATTATACCTTTTTTGATTTGTTTGGTAAACTTTACATTACAACTAGCATTAAATAAGTAGTTTTGGCGGCAAGTTAAAATTGCTTTTATAATAAAAGTAAGTAAATATAAAGTAAAAATAAAACTTTTGTGCCTTGGCCAACAAATCATTGAATTCAACGCGATACAAAAACTTACTGAAATCCAAATGTTTGGAAGAAATTAAAGAAAATGATACCTATAACTGTACTTGCTTCAAAAGCGCTAAAAATTGTTAACTGTGTTGCTTGAAAAAACTGTAGCTTAATATCAGGAATTCCAAGAAATGCTGGGTGGAAAGCCACCACCCTTGTAAGCCTTCACAAGGCTTATGGTTATTACGTTTTGCTCATTTGGTTTTTGTTCCCATCCAAACTTGCGAGCAAGTATCTTCCTAGAAAAACAAAGCATTACAAAAATTTTCTTTTTTAACTTTTGCAATGTAAAACAGTTTCTAACTGAGACAAATAATTTGTGGGGCGTGTTCTGAGGAAATTGTGAGGTCTGTTACAGAAGCATGTTTCTTACAAGCCATAGTTACTGTAAGACGTCTCCGCACTTGAATTCAAATCTCCATACTCATTGAAAGAATTTTTATCTGCATGGACAATTATATCACCGACTGATTGAGAATCATTCTCCCAGACTCAATCACAAAAAAAAGTTTTTAAAAAAGTATTTTGTGATGCACTCGTCAACAATTATTCAGTCATGTTCAATAAAAAGATTTCTAAACTAAAGCAATTTGTACATGTTATCGTGGTAATATCATTTCAGTAATTCAAACGCTTGTGACTATTACTACTTACAGTAGCTAAATGCTTCTTTAAGTGTCAAAGAAAATATTTTTAAAATTAGCCGAATCCAAAAGCAATTAGAGTTAATTTAACTCAGCAGCACTCTTGTTTGGTTTTGTGATAAGGCTTTTGGAAGAAGAAATAGTCAAAAATCGCACTGGGTACTGAAATTTGCATTTTATAACATTTGCTTCATTAATAGACTTAATTTTATGTAAAAACAGTATTTTTGTAATCGTAATATTGTAAACTTAAATTTATATGCAAATACGAGTTTCGACCCCAAAAGTTGTGATTATTGAAGCTACCTAGTTGTTATTCAATCTTTTTTATTCGAAAAGGAGATGCAGTGCTAAATAAATATTTAGGTTTGCTTTTAAACTCAATCATAGTCGGACTATAGGAAAACAGCATTAGATTGCAAACCATTTATTAGTTGACCAACAGTCTCGACACGGCAGATTGCGATCAGTGGGAGCGCGAATATTGTTCATCACGATGCAAAGATAATCTGCAATAACATTCTAACTGAGCAACGGAGCTCTGTTTGCTGAAGGAGTATTGCCCAAGAGAGTTAGATAAATGGACAAAATATTTATTACAAAATTTCTTTAAATCATTTCCTGATGTTTTGAAATATTTTTAAAACTAATAATGTCTTTTTAGTTTTGACAACTAACTCTTTCGGTGTCAAAGAAAATTTTTTATATGACATTATAATTTTTTAAAGTTTATGTGCTAGTGTTGTAATTTAAAGATGTAGAAATAAAACCAGAAAGACCAATAAGAACATGTTTTTGATTGTTTTCATCCATCACAGCGTATGAGTGTCCGAATCAAGTTTTGAGAAATGGAAGAGTGAGATGCACAGACCGTAACTTTGTTGGATCAACTTGCACTTTCGAATGCAAAGCAGGATATACAATGGAGCCTGCTACTGGTCGGGGATCAAACACGTGCCAGAGAGATGAAACATGGACCAGGGAACCACCCCGATGTGTTTGTAAGTGTACAATTTTATTTATAGCGTTTGTTTTTTCTTAGTTCTCAGAAACAGCAAAAGGATATCTCAATGAGTTGAAAACAGATATGTTGTACACTTTGCATTATATATAATTACCCTATTAATTTATTAGTTTTTGTTTAGAAGCAACGAGGTTTCAAATTTATTAATGAAGCTCTGGGAGAGTTTTATTAACACTAAAATTCCGGACTATGTCACTTTCGACATTTCGTTCTTCCAATGTTAATTTTTTTGTACTTATCATGATTGTAATGTTCTGAAATTCCACACTGTCGAGCAAATTTTGCTACAGTTTATTTTGATATAAGGTTTTTGTTTGTAGGACTTTCGGAGCAGAAGTAATTGAAACTTTTACCTAGAATTCCGGACGTGTCGATTTCGACACTGTGCGTTTTCTATTAGCTGGACAGCATTTGCTCAGTTCTACTAGCTTTGATTGCAGAAAATCGAGTCAATTGCCGTTACAAATCAGTTTAGAAGTAAAAATATGTGAAAAGGTGGTAAATACAGCATTGTTATCCAGCACTCCAAATGCAATGAAACCATGCTGTTTTGTGGTCTGAAATGTTTTGTCTCCTTATTAGCCGGAAAAATTTGAGTTTATCCATAGCCACCCTATTTTCATTTCATTTTCACGAAGTTGCTCTAGAATCTAAACTAGTTTGCACTTCAGCTTAGTTATTTGTTTCAAGAAAAAATTGAGTTTTTATTACAGACAAAACTGCATGAGCATAGTGTAGCAGTAAACTTGACTTTTTCAGGGGCAATAATGGTGTGTATAAACAAATATACGTCGTGTCAAGCAATAGTTTTCCTTGTAGAATTACTGCAGAAGTGGCATATGATATGCTGAGCGAAGACTGATGCATCAGAGCCAGAAGAAGAAGCGCAAGAGGACATTGCTACTGTGCCCACCAGTATTGATGAACTCCCGCGCAGTCAATTACTGATAGTAATTCTTCTTCCGACAATATAGCTTCTCCTGGTTGTTTGTCCAAGTACATAATGCCATCTATGGTAAAAGACATAAACGAATCACACAGCCAAAAAATCTTTATTCCATACTTAGCAGGCTTGCTTGGCATATATTGTTTAAACTTACACCTGCCTCGACACGGCGCAACTTATTCATCAATTGTCACGCATTCGCTAGGGATAAACGTAGTTCTACATCTAGTCAAGAACAACTCCAATATGTGCCTGAACGCAGCCCTTTAAACATTTTTTAACCTTTCAGCCCTAGTTTGTTTATCATCAAATTGAAGCAGTCTCTAAATATTTTGCACGGAACGGAACGGAAACCTTACGCACGGAAACCACTCAATTTTTTTCAACACCTGCCAGCAGAGTCAATTCGATAGACAACGAATTTCTCACCGTCAATTTTTTCCATACTTTACCTCTCGCTGCTACTACTCTGCGACCTTCTAAGTTTGTACATTGAATGACTTCATCAATTATATTAGGCGTTATAAAAGGTGTAAAAATATTCTGTAGTGTAGTAATTCTGGAACCTCTTACAGGACCAGGCCATTCTCTTAAAATATTACAGGATCTTGTTTGAGTCTGTGCGGGTGAATTTTCACTCCAATAATTTCCTGTTTTGCTCATTCTTTGAGACTGAAATACAGATGGAGCTTCGTTTTCTGATTCTTCCAAAGATTCATCCACAAATTCCGTGCTTGATTCCTACAAATTAAAAAAAAAGTCTATTGAATATAGCAAGGAAAACGCAGTTTATTCTTTTGCCATTGCCAAACACACTCACTCAGTCTGAATTGTGATTTACAAAGGTAGGGTTAACATCTTCTGAAATTTCAGTCTCCAAATCGGTTCCCAGAATACCGTATTTATCTTTTATCAACTCAACAGCATCGTTGAGGGAGAGCAATGCGCGCATCGTAGATTCAGTCATTTCGTAATATATTTACAACAACAATTCTTTCTATCTGAACAAAATAAGCGTTTACATTCTCTTTGAATTGTAATTGATCCGCCTGAAGTAGCCAATATGATCAGCCAGTGCAGGCTACCTGAAAGAGCCAGCAAAATATTTCTGGTTCCTCCAGTTTACCTATTGTATGGCTCTACCTACCCACCTTTCAGCAACACGGCTCACTCAACACCAGCAAAATGCAGTTCAGAAAACTAAGCTTTATCTGTTGCTACCACCTTCTGATGTTCTGTTTAAAAAACAGTGTTGCAGTATTGCAGCGATTAGGCAGCCAAGTTGCTGCCGCGCAAACAGCTATTATTATCTCACAAGACAAAAAGCCGCAGCAAATCATGCCGGAGACATGATTAACTCTTTCAAAATGCTCATTACAACTGTTACACCACCTGAAATACATTGGATTCAATTTGACCCTGGTCGTGCATACTCGGTATAGTTATGTAGAACTCCTATTCTCTCAGATCCGAAGCAAAATTATGGCACAAAAACACTACAAAAATTGTAAAATGAGTTTATTAAAGATGTCATAAAACCATTGGTAGAGAAATTTTTTCTCTGAAAAGATATTAAAAAAATTATGTTTGCAGGGTCAATTTGACTCTGGTTGTGCATCTAGGGACAGTAATAATACCCCTGACTGATTGAAAATCACTTCCCTGAAATTAACCACTAGAAAAAGTTTTTAAAAAAAATATTTTGTGAGGCACTCGTCAAGAAATATACTCGTAAACACTCGTAACCTCAATCATAATTAGAACAAAAGAAAAGGAGTGCTAGATTCCAAATCATTTATTTATTGACTAGCAGCCTCGACACGGCAGATTGCGATCAGTGGGAGCGCGAATATTGTTCATCACGATGCAAAGATAATCTGCAATGACATTCTAACTGAGCAACGGAACTCTGTTTGCTGAAGGAGTATTGCCCAAGAGAGTTAGATAAATGGACAAAATATTTATTACAAAATTTCTTTAAATCATTTCCTGATGTTTTGAAATATTTTTAAAACTAATAATGTCTTTTTAGTTTTGACAACTAACTCTTTCGGTGTCAAAGAAAATTTTTTATATGCCATTATTATTATCATGTCTATATTCTTAAATTACTACACCATGCATATAATTTTAAAAATTAAAGTTTATGTGCATGGTGTTGTAATTTAAAGATGTAGAAGTAAAACCAAAAAGACCAATAAGAACATGTTTTTGATTGTTTTCATCCATTTTAGTATTAGAGTGTCCGAATCAAGTTTTGAGAAATGGAAGAGTGAGATGCACAAACCGTAATTTTTTTGGGACAACTTGCACTTTTCAATGTAGACGAGGATATACAATGGAGCCTGCTACTGGTCGGAGAACAAACACGTGCCAGAGAGATGAAACCTGGAGTAAGAAACCACCCTGTTGTGTTTGTAAGTGTACAATTTTATTTATAGCGTTTGTTTTTTCTTAGTTCTCAGAAACAGCAAAGGGATATCTCAATGAGTTGAAAACAGATATGTTGTACACTTTGCATTATATATAATTACCCTATTAATTTATTAGTTTTTGTTTAGAAGCAACGAGGTTTCAAATTTATTAATGAAGCTCTGGGAGAGTTTTATTAAAATTGGTTAATATAAAAAAGATAGTTATTTATTTTTTTTACTCAAAATAAGAAGTTTCATGGCATCTAAAAACGTCTCAACTTTTCTCTTCTTTGAATGTCCAGACGTGAATTTACGAATATTCTTTTTGACTTGGAGGATAGTTTTAGTGAAGCTAAACATAGGTCATGCGCGTAGGTCTGCTTTGGAGTCGCCAAGATTCAATATTCACTTATGTTTGAAATGGTTGGCATTTTTTTCAAAATATGTCTAGCCAAAGAAATCATTGAAAAACGTCTTTTCCAACAACACGACCGAGCAGTTGCCGAGAAGCATGAACATTAGATTTTTGTCGCGTCAAAAATCGCACTTTTACCCACTTGATTAAGTTGCCAGGTATTAGCTTCTATTTCTTAGATAACAAACTGCAATCAAAATATTTCATATTGGACTATGAATAAATTCAGGAAGAAACAATGTGTTGAATGCGTTCTGTCCTGCAATGTAATATATTAAACATATAATTAAATAGGGCAATTGAACCAAACTCAAACCATCATCAGTAACCTTTAACGTTTTGAATAGCTTCATCATTGCTTGACTACGCCAAAGCGCTTTTGATATTGGCGAAGCATATTTAAAATCTAAAATATAAAATTTGTAAGCATTTGAATAAACTTTGCTTGAAAAATTTTAAGACTATAAACGCGTTTCTTAGCAAAAAGCTCTATGACAAAATCGCATATTTTTAGTAAGTCTACTAAATAAATCTTTTTAAGAAATGTAGTTCACAAAATCGTTGAGCTTCTCTTGTAGGTAATTAGTAGTCGACACGAAAGTAAGACTGCGTGCATAATACACTTGCTGTAAGATAATAACTTGTAGGTTCTTAAGACATAAACCTTTGGATGCGATTTAATATAATATTATAAAGTTTGTAAATAAGCTCCCAAGGATTTATTGGTTGATTGCTTATTTAATGTAGGCCTACACAGCACATCACAATGAAATTTGGTACGGTATTAAAAAGTTCTTGAAGGTCGAGGTGTGGTAAGCTGCTCAAGAAAGCAAAGAACAGGCATATTACCTAGTGAAATCAGTTTTTTATGACATGGCAATTCAATGTAAAAGAGCAACACAAATTGACATATGAAAGTAGAGGAGCAACTGACATATAAACAAACAAAACAAAAGATAACCTAAAAGCAACGCATATAACTTACCAAGTTTTTTGCACATTTTTGAGAAAACTCAATAAATACTTTTTAGTTTTTATATTTGCCTCCAATTTAAATGCCGCAAATGGTTAATTGATTTTGAGAAATAATGTTGGATATTTATGGTAGCAAACGAAATTATGTTATTGTGTTTGCAGTTTAAACTTTACGAAGGTTACAAATTTTGGATTAGTAGATGATTTGAAGATTATTGTTAACAAATTTATAATATATATAATTTTGCTATTTTTTAAGTATATCTGTAGATTTAAAATTATAGGTTTACAGCAATTTGTTTGTCCTTTGCGACCGCTTGTCTATGTTTATAACGTTTAGACAAATAGTTTGTAATATTTGGTACTAGTTGGTTCCGCAATGTCGCTATCAAAAACCCCGTCAGCAACATCGGGTTGAAAAATAACTGTTCAGGCAACTGCTTCGGAACTGTTGTAAGAACAGATACAAAAACTTGTTATAAAATGGATGCTTTTCGACCTAACTAATTTTCATTTCAAAATTAAGTGTACTTTAAAATGAAATTGAATCAAAGACATTTGATTGTGGGCACAGTTCCTGCGTTCCTGATCCTGTTTTCTCTTTTATTCTTTTCAATCAGTTACCTAGGAAAGACGCAAAATCAAGCTAGGGAGTGGGTTAATGTCAAAGCAGTAATTGTTTTACAATTATGGAAATAAGCAATTAAATGTTTGGTTTGTTTTATAACTGATGCCCTGTTTTGGTGATCAAATTGTTTCCCGTTGGTCGATGGCTAGGCCTTATTGTTCCGGTCCTTGCATTTGGGTAACCATGAAAAGTCTAGAGCCAAGAAATGAACAATTTTGCTCTCTAGATAGATCTGCTAAAGTATTTTTAATGAAACAGTAAAATTGTTGTATTTAGTTTAGAATGTGTGTTTTACGTAAGAGGCAAAAAAGGGGAACTGACATGTTGATGTCTACCGCTTAGCCTAGTGAAAGCGGTTGATTCGTCAGGAAATTAAGTCCAAATCTACAGACTACAAAGCGATAACCTCATCGCTTCTGTTTTGAATCAGTTATAAATGTAAATGGGCAGTTCACCGCCACCTAAGTTAACTTGTATTGCTTGATGGTAAACAGCTTCTTTTCACAAATGCCGGGTGAGCGGGCTCCCTTCTTTTACCCTAAACTTCTAACTTATTGGGTACTACGAATATATAATATTGTATTTGTTTTTCAAGTTTCAATTTCAAAAGTGTTTGGTCCCAAAGTTTTTTAATAAGGATTATTTTCTGGTCACTGTTTACCAATTAAGAAACATTGTTTTACTAAGGCATTGCTAAACTCCTTACAATTCGTTGATTGCATATTTCCTTTCAAGATCTTCCTCAAAATTTTAGAGAAAATTGCTGCTAAAGTTTTTGTTTTTAATTTGTCAATGTTAAAATGAAAGTTTCAAGTAATTTCAAATACAGAAAAACATTGCGTTATTTCAGTGCGGTGCCCTCCAAACGCATTTATGGATTTTGTCGTTGTGATGGATTCATCCTCTTCAGTTGGAGAGGAGAACTGGGGTCAGATGAAGGCATTTGTTCGCTCGTTTTTAAGGTATATTTATTGAACATTTAATCTCATTTCAAAACTACTAAGCTGACTTTAACCGATAACCAATTGGTTAGACCTGCAGGTCTAATAAGCATTTGGTGTCTAATAATGTGATATGCATATCACAGAGAAACACCAAAATTTAGAAAATATGGCAATATTTGCCATTGCTTTAGTACAACAAAAAGCTTTTAATTGTTGAGTGAAGTTGTAAAGTTTCTGTCAGAACGTCAACAGCATCGTTTAGTTATGACGTAGAGTTACGTTATAAAAGCGTTAAATCACATTCTTTTTGTCAATTATTAATCTTCAGCCACCATTAGAACACATACTTGTAGATATACTAATGAAAATGATTTTTGACGCAGTGAGTTTAATGTTCGAGATGACGCCTCACACTTTGCTGTAATTCGTTACAACCGGGTTGTCGACACAAACACACAAGTAAGTATCGAGAGCCAAGTTTTTATTTAAACTTAAGGGTTATTTAACTTCCAACCACAAAGTGTACAAAATAAACATAAAAAAACAATAAAATTTTCCATTTTTTAGCACTTAAGAAGGGTCGGTGGAGGAATCCGCGACAAAAACCTACATATATCAGATAAGCAGAAAAAGTGTCAACCATGTTTAATCAAGAATAACTCAAACACTAAGTCTTTCATACAAATTAATTCAATACATATCATGAGCAGCTAGTTTCGGTTAAGTGGTAAAATTTTCATCCAAAAATATTCATGAACACAGAAGTAATGAGGAAATACAAAATTTAGATCAAAATATGCAATACCAGATGTTGACTTAAAATTTACTTACATGTATCACGGCTTTAATCGAGAAGATGGTTAGTAATGCCTCCATCCTTGGAATCAACCAATCGAAGTCTCTTTTTCCAGGAGGATATGGACTTACAAATTACAACGATATTTTATCCCACTTTTCTTGATCTTGTCATTCAGTTCCTGTTTTGTGAACTTTTCCGTTCTCCCGGCATAAATCCTTCGTGAACTTTTCCAGTTTTGCTGTGACATCGAATGGAAACTTCGTAATGCACTTGGTTCACATGCTACTGGTCCTGGGTTTGACGTTCGGCTAGGTGACTAATTTCTTTTTTTAGATGTGACTAAACTTTCAGTGACCATGTAAGGTTGAGCAGAGTGAGAAAATAGCAAATCTAAGCTAAATAAATAACGTTTAGCAATGCATATTTTGACCTGAATTTTGTATTTCCTCATTATTTCTGGGTTTATGAACACTTTTGGCTAAAATTTTCGTCATTTGACCAAAACTAACTGCTTATGACATGTATCAAATTTAATTTATATGCAAAACTTAGTGTTTGAGTTATTCTTGATTAAACATGGTTATCACCTTTTTCTGCCCACCTAATGTATAATTAAGTAGCGTGTTGGTTTAGTTATTTGTTTTTATCTTCCGGTCACCTAAAAACATGTCAGATACACTTTACGAGAGCATCTAACAGTTTATGAATTGAGACTCTCCTTGAAGTTACCAATGCTGCTGGCATAGCGAATTTTGAAGTGTAATAGAACTAGAAAACAGGGAAAATTGCCACAAAGTGACTTTGAATAAAGACATACGAACGCATCTATGAGGTTTATGCACACAACAGCTATCACCATAGCCAACGTTCTACACAGCTCTCCCGTGTCTCTGACAAAGCTGTACTTACAAGCTTTTCTTTTCTCGGCCCAACAACTCCTCGTCTCAAAATCAATAATTGCTAAATTCTGCATTATTGGCCGACTGTTCGAAGCACAGGAGTTTTTGTTTTATTTTTTGACTGTTTTATACCTTGACTAAGTCACTGGTGAATTAACTTGGTATTTAACACATTTATATTAACTACCGCTCAGCAACTCTTCAGCTGGCTTGATGGGCGATTAAGTCTTTCAGGTTCTATTTTATCTAGCATACACTTAATGGCACCACTTCAATCCGTGACGTCCAAGGAAGATTCGTAATTGCAATTCTAAAACTTCAATACAAGTTTCATTTTATTACTTTTCAAATTTTAATCGTAATATCTCAGTGAGAATGGCGATATAAAAGCCAGTGTTTTAGAGGCAAGCAACCTCTTTAACCAGTGTCGTTCGAAGAAAACTCTCACCCTGCGAAGGTGGTTGCGTACACTAATAGTATTTAAAGTGAAAGATAAACCTCGAAGGGTGCGCTCGAAAGTTCAGTTGCACTTTCGTTATATAGGCCTACGCCACGGCGTCAGAAGAAATTTCATTTCAAGTTTTCTTGCCGATGCAACGTGTTTGTTGCTGTTGATACTAGGGGTGTCAAACTGGCAGCCAACGGGCCTCATCCGTTGCATTGTGTTTCTGGCCGTCGTTATCTTAATCGAAAAAAATTGATTTTCATAAACAATCGATCTCCCAAAAAAAATCTTAATGCTAAATTTGGATGAAAAAACAAAAAATCTAGCTTTGAAAGCATTAATCTCGAAAAATGAAAACAGATCTTTATCTTCTTTTGGGTAAAAAATGGCCCATTCTTAGCAGTAGTAGTATCAACTGCATCATTATTGAAGTTTTACCAAACAGTCTGGCCAACGAAAAATCTGGATGTGGTCCACACTATCGAATGAGTTTGATTCCCTGGTCTATGACATCAATTTATTCGTAGAAAAATGATGAAATGCTTTTTGTAGATTCTGCTCAACGACTATCCAAACAGCTTGCCAAATTTTCTTAGAGCGTTTGATCGCATTCCATACGATGGCAGCGGTAAATATAGCAAACGTTATTAAATAGATCATAGCGTTTGACTAACAAACCTCAACCTAATTATAACACAAAGTTATAAGCTTTTCACGCCAGGAACCGCTTCAATCGACGTGGTTTAGTCTTTTCAGAACCTCTTCCCAATATCCATAACTTTTGATCCAATGCAGCAGAAAGCTCCTAAATCATGGGTTTTCATGCTCTCTCTCTCATTGATGTCATCAATTTTATGCAAGGATTGGAATAACATTTGCAATTATCAATGATAACTTAAGGCTATATGTTTTAGGAACTTTTACCGGAAACGCTATCAACTACACTGCTTCAACTTTACTGAAAACTGGTAACCGACCAGATGCGATAGACGTCGTTCTCTTGATTACAGATGGTGCATCTCAAGATGATGTTGTAGTTCCTTCACAACTTCTTCATGCAACAAATGCATTGGTTAGTTTTATAAACTTAAAAGTAGTTTTTTTGTATAATTCATCCTCAGCCCTCCGATTTAGGAAGTTTTGCTGAGTAATCGGCATGAACGATGAACATTACGATTGCCCTACCAGTTTTTAGACTTCGAAATCTTCAAATTCTTTTAGTCTTTAATATTTCATGTTGATTTATCATTTTTGCTCTGGCATCCCACTTTTCTTCTTCCTTCCTCCAAATCTTAAATCATGCTTTTTTTTGCAATACTGGTGTTTTTCTTCTTCAAAAGCACTTCATGAAATTTTTTCTTAGATTATAGTTGCAGTGTTTGAAGTAAAGATGCAAATTGCTTTTAGTTGATGCTGAAACAATGAAAATGTAAGTTATATAACAAATTAATCGACAGCTTAATGTTTGTGTTATATTACAGTAGACAGCAAGCTAGTTTATTTAAAATACTTAAATCAATTCGAAACCGTTCAAATATTTTGATCAATGGTTTTTTATCGATTATTCGTCATTTTCCACACACCGTCAACTTTGAAAATTTCATTTTTCCCAACTCCACTTGAATTCACACCATTTTTCCTAGTTTAACCATGTATGTAAACTAACGACTCACTGCTTAAGTTGATTTCAAAATAAGAGCATGAAGTCAGAAATGGGAAAAATAAAGTTAATGATCTCCGAAAAAAGATCCTTAAGCTAAAAATGTTAATTTCCAAATTCGAAATCGCAAAAAGTTTTTGCATTCTCAAAGCAACGTACCAGTACGTAGCAACGCGATATTAGGGTGCCTCTGCTTTACGATAGTTTATGATTCCCCCTTTTGTAACTCTTGTCATTTTCCTCTAATGAGGAATCGAACACTAGTTAAGTACCACCAGTTCATAACACATATGCTAAGGTTATTAGTCCTGCAGTTTGTTTCACTCTCTAATAAGCTCAATCATAAGCATAGGTAAAACAAAATTGCAAAAGTATACATTTATAAGCGCTTACAAAGATTACTAACCTTCATTAACGAATAATATCAACAGCATAAAAGCTGTCAAACTCAAATAAAAATACAAAGCATTACAGTAGATCTAATTCATGGTAAGTAAACAGGTGAAACAATGGAATTCACGAAATTAAGCTGTTTACCTGGCATTAAAATAAATTAAATCCTGCTTTTCTTGCATTTGTCGGTGAGAACAACACAATTTTTTTTATTGTCTAAACAAAAAAGTCATGAAATAAATTTTGTAATTACTACTCATTGGTAGAACTAAGGGAAACCAAACTGGGTTTTATTCAAATTAATTATGACCATTCATTTTAACGAAATGAATAAAAATGGCGTTTCTAGAACCAAATAACGCTCATATAAATTATAGTGGAGCTATGCACAGTGTAATGGTGCCAATAAAATCGTGGTTTAAAATTAAGTACTTAAACATAATGGTACCAATTATTAGATAGATTTAATTTTTAATATCAATTTCGTTTTGCACCTGAATTTAGATCAAATTTTGAGTTACTGATTAAGAACAGGGGTCCTTGTTTGCTTTAATAATAGCCAAGTTTTTGTGGATTAACATAGATCCCTTTTTTAGTGAAGCAACTTAGTTTTACATTCCAAAGTATATAGGATAATTCCCGGCGTGGGAATTTTCCAATAAACTTTAAAAATTACTTGATTTCATTCTTTTTTTTTGGTAGCGGAAGATTTGCTTGCGTGGATTGAATCTTGTTCTAAAAAGTGATTTAACTGATTAAGACTGCCACGAAGCGGAATTAAAAACAAAATTTAACCAGCACAAGCAAAGATTAACTACTTTAATAACTGAACTATTGACATTTTGGTTCTTCAAGCGCTTACTTTGACTATTTGTTAGTAGTAATAACGGTTTAAGCAGAAATTTTTTCATTGAGGAATCTTTTGTCTCTTGCATTACAAGTATCGAATACACAATTGTTCCATGGGTACGCGGGCATGACCCCCTGAAAATTTTAGAAAATTACACTGAAACCTAAGCATTTTTATGCTAATAGGAATAAGCTTTAGAATAATACCTGCATGCATTTTTTCGCCTAACCATAAATGTAGGTATGAAATAGTTGCGCACAAGTACATAAGATTCAAAGAAATAAAAGCAGAAAATGAGACATTCGACTCTCTAACAAGTAAAAATTTAATTTAAAATTACTTGAAAAATCTTTTTAAAAAAACATAAATATTGATAGTGGAAGACAACATGATAATTAACAATTATTTAAACAATTTGCTGTCTTCATTTTTTCAAAAAATAATGACCGTCAAAACTTGATTGAAAAGCTTACTCTAGGGTACTAACTGTGTATTTACAATAAAGATGATTCTACAACAATTTGGTTTTGTGCTCCGATACTGATTAGAAATAACAAATAGAATTTAAAAAAATGATAGAAAGATATGAAAAAGACTAGTTTTAATTCAAATGTGTAATAATTGGGATTAGAGGAATAAAGGCAATGTTCCAATTCATTATAGGGTTACCATATTTAAGGAAGCACAATCCTTAAAATATTTGTAGCGGTCACTTTCAGAGTTTCAGCACTTGTAGGCAATTTATCCATTTGGATGTCGAAACAAACATAACGTACTTTTTTCAGAAGTAAACTGTTTTGAATAGGTTGTGTGGCTCAGGTTGGTCTAGAACAGGGGTCTACTAACTAAGGCCAGCTGAGAATTTTTATCCGGCCATTGGAGCTTTTTTCATAATTATAAATCTTTACTCTGAATTCTTCGATAGGCCTTATAGGTGACAGGAAGGAAGGCGATGACCTTTTACTTTTGTTTTCTTTTTGAAATCACCACTTAGTCTAGTAACACAACACGGGTTCCGACATTATCAACCGT
The DNA here is from genome assembly GCA_963675345.1 of Trididemnum clinides. NCBI lineage: Eukaryota > Metazoa > Chordata > Ascidiacea > Aplousobranchia > Didemnidae > Trididemnum > Trididemnum clinides. The sequence continues at coordinate 22,063,677 of OY776305.1, forward strand.
TACTATGTATAAGGTTAGCGAGGGAAGAAAACGGCACAAACAATGAGAACCTCTGATTTACAATATGATCTCAAAGCTTTAGAAATTCAGCAATTTGGCCCTTTGTTTGAAAAGTTTTGAGACCTCTGGTCTAGAAGCAAGGCTAATGAACTTTTTTTATCTTTTTGAAATTCCACCACATTTTGGAGAGAAAATCTTTGTTTATTTGTAAATCGAATCAAAAATTCTGGAGATCACAACATTTTTAAAAATTCATTTGCGGAGATAGATTTCAACATCAAAATTCGGAATGTCCAGAGATTTCTCGAGTTAAAGCAGCCTCTCAATAAAAACAAGTTTTCGCAACTGCTCTAAGAAAGGGTTTTTGGTGAAGCCGGCATTGCTAGTTGAATCAATAGTTTTAACTTGACAAAACCAACCGTAACCTTGCCAAGTGATAATGACATAGCTAGCTAGTATATGAATATAAGCGGTCTTGTGCTAGTCGGTACCTGAGGACGAACTTCACAGCCACTACAGAATTGTATATAGCACCCTCCTAAATAATTAAGTCATTAACTGACTCGTTTGCCCTGATCTCAAGTTGGCAGATCGTACAAACAAATGGAGTCAAGCGGAAATCTGACTCCACATTAGCCAGCACCTGTCAATGAATGAACTGTGTGTGTGTCAAACCACATCAACAAGCGATTTTTTATCCTCGCTACTGAACGCAGCTCATTTAGTTAATCTATCAGACGCTGTTTAAATCAAGACGAAGCACCCGGTGTTATGTAGACATAAAAAGCTTGATTATACACTCAAGCTGTTTATACTATTTTTTCGTGTTTCAAGTTAGGTTGCCTCCTGGTGGACTTTCTTTCAGATATCACATTTCGCAATTGCGAAATATCTTGATATGGGGCGTATCATTACGCAAGCGATAATGTTGAGTCACCTTGATCGCCTGCCGTCTAAATTATCGAGATATACAAACTCTTTAATCTGTGTTTTCCCTTTTGACTCGATACCGCCGCTGATAAAAGCGACAGAAAATGCTTGTGTCTAAAACAGCTTTTTGCCAAACATCATAAATAAAGCTGTATGGTTGATCATATTCTACTTTACTGATTCAGAGGCTTCGTTATGGGTTTACGATCTTTAAGATTTTACTATCTCAATTTGAATAAATTAGAAAAATTTTATGATTTGTAAACGGGCTAACTGATTTGAAATGGGATCTGTATTGTGACACATGAAAATTTTATATAACACAAAGGACTGTCGGTCAATTCAAAGCAGCAGGCCACCATTAGCAAGTTTGACAAAAATATGTTCTAGATCTTCGTGCTACCTGTACAACCTCCCCGTGGTAGTTTGGATCTTAATGAAATCGAGATCATTGCCAAAAATCCTAGCAGAGTCATACGGGACGCTCTTGAAGGAGGTTTCGCAGCCTTGGATGAGGCATTTGCCAAAAGAATTGGAGGTCTACTGTGCAAAGCGCGTTGTGCTCCGTAGGTTAAAGATGAATTCAGTGTGTTTTCCAAACTCTTTTATATTTGCAAACTATCTTAAAATCTTAAACAATATTCTCAAACTTCATGTATCCAGAGCAGAGTAATTATTGTGTCGTTGTGCATTCAAAAATTAATTGCATTTTACTCATAGACGTAAAAGTAGGAGGCTAAAGCTTCCCAACTTTTTCCACCATTCCCAAATTATGTCAGACCACAATATTCAAAAATGGGTCAGAAATATTACAACAAATAGCAAAAAAGCAAATAGATAAACGCTTTAAAGATTGATTTCTAAATAAACTTTATTTTAAAGCTGATCCCTAGGAGTGTTTAAAAGGAAAATATTTCAAAATTTGTTGAGTTTCGATGCAAAATTGCTTTAGTTTAATTTCGCTTCGAATGGTCTTCCTTGATGAAGAATTTCGTTTCTTTTCCAAATCCAAGCAATTTTGTTCTGTTTTGTGCTCAAAACTAGATAGGAAAAGTTGGACTTATCCCGTGTAGCGAACATGCTTTACACGCGAGCCGCATTAAACAAACACGGCGGCCGTTTTACCATTGTCCAATAAATTTTGAAAGAGAACGATGACACAGATAAATGACGATCGAAGTTTCGAAATATTTTGAAACCAAATTTTGTTTCGTTTCGTTTTTAACCGTTTTATCTTTGGTAAAATTTCGTTCCGTTTCCAACCGCCTTTCCTAGATTACAATTTTGTTTTGTTTCGTCCCAGTAAAATTCGTTTTGAATATCCCTATTGATAACGTCAAAAAAGTGGCAATGAAAAAATTAATTTCCAAAAAATTTTTTCACGATCCTTTTATCATCATTCCCGTCCACCACCCATCCCTCTTCTTACATGGCAAAATCGCTTATGGTTGTACTCCTTGTTTACAAACTCAAAAAAACTAGTTTTGATTTTAAATACCAGATAGTAACCGTAAAAGAATATTTTGAAGCTAATTTAGACCATAGTCATCATACATAACTGAATTGCTTTATTTGTTCATGATGCCATTTCGTCTTAACGCAGCCAAATGAAAGTTGCTTAATGTTAGTGTAAAAACAATGCACAGCATTTACTTACCGCATTTTTTCATGACATCTTTGCATAGGACTTATGTTGAAAATAAACATTCACATCATTATTCTTGTTTTATTCATCAAAGATTGAGCTTGGTTAGACGTTTGTGATAACATGTTGTTCTCCTGTGTCATAGATCAAACAGTCTTTGCTGTAATACAGGGAAGTGCTTGCTTTTTGGCAACGCTTTGAAAACCTCCACTTTGCTTTGCACCGTACACAACAGCAATTTTCAACGCAAACAACTCAAATCATGAAACAAAACGGCTGTAAAATGCTTGTATTAACTCAGCAAAGCAGAAATTACACTGTCACTGACCTCATGGTCTTTGATAGCGAGGCCCAATCAGCATAAACAAGTGAGACCCAGTTGGGCTCAATATGGGCAACTCCCTGGGCCCCAGGTAGGCTTCCCATTAGAGACCCGCAAAAATACGACCGCGGGCAAAAGCTAGGTCCGATATGGGCTGCCCACATGGACCCCAGCTGCATCTTATTTTGTCCGCCTAAAATTTAACTGAGCTGCCTACATGGATCCCAGCTCCACCTCAACTTGTATGCCTAGCATTTAACTGGGATGCCTACATGGACTTTAGCTGTAACCCACCTTGTCCAAATAGCATTAACTGAGCAGTTTACATAGGTCCCAGTTGCAATTTGACGATATTTGCCAAGCACTAACTGGGCAGCTTATGTGAGTCCCAGCTTTGCTGTTAATCTGTAATTAATGGAGTAACCAGCAAGGGTTCCCAAGTAATTATTATACTGTTAGGAATATCAATCAACCAATAACCAGGTGCAGTTACAATCTATGTCAAATTAAGTTTCTTGATTTGGAATATCGAAAATTGCCCTGCCAATTAATAACACAAATAAATCAATTCGGTATCACACGAACTTTTTGTAGTGAAATGGATTTAATATACGGCAAGACACAAAAATTTCGAACTAAAGTTAGCCGCAACAGAAGGCGCAAGCAAATTTAGAAAAACAAAGACGCCATATTATTAGTAGGGTGTTAAACTTACTTCAAAATCGATTTGTTTTAAATAATTTGCAGAGCACAGCTCACTGCAAAGTTTGATGTTTTACACTTCGGAAAGCAAACAAAAATATATTTTTTGAAGAGGGGGAACGCTCGAATTTACTTCAATTTGAAAACTACACCTTCTATTGAAGATAATTTTGTGTCAGTAAATGAATCGAAAACCTCGGCTTCCTATATTGGAGTAAGAAAGCACTATCTCCACCAAAAATTTACTTATTTATTAAAAAACAAACGTGTTGATTAGTCAAATGATCAAAATGCGATCACAGCGTTAATTATAATTTCCCAAAATATGTATAAATACTTTTTTCAAATAACTTAATTTGCGATGGATATAGAGCCTTAAAACCACTTACACATACATGAAAAATTGGAGTTTCTTATTTATTTGACACTAAAATCTTTTCTCTAGTCGAAGGGCTCTAGTTATCAAGGTTGAACAAATTTGGAAATTTCGAGCCCCTAAAGTATCTAAACGTCTGTATTTTCCAAAAATAAATAGTACAATGTTTTTTGAGAAGATTTGTAAATTATATAAACCAAATCAATTATAAAATACACCTGAAAAAGTGAACACCTACGATAACGAGCATCGGAGGATCCAATCGAGCGAAAGCATTGAATTAAGCCTGGCTTGTGTAAAATATCTGAACATTATTTATCAGATGTTTTCTTTGCGCGGATGGTTCTGTTGCCATCGCGGTCTCGTGATCCCAAAAACCATTTACTGAGGGCAGTTTCCACTTCTTTTTTGGTACAAGCTGATGTGGGTTTGTTTCTTTCAACAGCATCTGAAAAAAATTTATATCTTCAAATAAGCAACCGAAGTCTTGTACAATTTTTAGTAATTTTGAAATGATTTCTGGTTCGCAACATCAAGATCAAACAATCGGAAACATAACTCCTACTGTTTTTTCTTAGGATGTATGTAGCTCGAAAAAAGAATATTGATGCCAATTTAAGTAAAAATCATTAAATTTACATACCTACATAAAACAGGTTTAAGGTTTTCAAAATGCTGGTTCGTTGCTGCATGGTTTGATGCTGTATAAATTGTCTTTGGAAACAAAGAAAAGTTTTGTTGCTGTATAATTTGTCTTTCAAAAAGAAAAACGTTTTCGTTGCTGTATGATTTGTCTTTGGAAAAGGACAAATGTGATCGTTGCAGTTCGATTTGTCCTAAACTCAGCAAAATTTTACTTTACTACGTACTTTACAGACCGCACCCCACAGAGTTCGGACAAAATCCGCAAAGCCAAGAAAAGTATGCTAAGTGCATTTTGCCAAAGGTACAATAGTATAAACGCTCCACTGTGGTGCTAAACCAGCCTCATTTTGATCACTTGCACAAGGCGCTACATTTGCACTACTCTGTTGTCATTAAAATTACATATGATTGGAGCAAAACCATCTATTACACCTCCTTGCTTTCGTGACTGCCTAATTTGAAGCCCAAGCAAAACACTAATTTAAATAAAAAAGACAATAATGTGGGAATCAAAAGTTAAACAGATTTTTTATGCTTCCATCACCGGGGGAATCAAATATCTGTTTGATAGATAGATAGCGTTATAAGCGTATTGATAGGCATACTGAGATACAACCATATTGCACACAACTGCAATATAATATATAAAACTTACTGTAAAATATGTCAAACAAACAAGATTGGGTGAAGGCTCGTTTTCCATTTCTACCAAACAAATTGTATTGCATGGCCAAATTATTGACCATAACATATGACATTACACGACCGGTGCATTCATCAATATGAAGACCACCAATCAGGGCTCCCACACAATTTTTAAGACTAAATTTCATGACTGCAGACAGTGACACTGTTTCGACCTATCAGGTCTCTTCAGTGCAGTTGGTGACCGACATGAAGCTAGAGGCTTTTAATAAAGCATAGCTTATACCGCCACACTTGCGGGATCTATACTAGATCCACTTGGTGGAAGATCTGTCAGTACTCTGCGAAGCCGTATCACTCGTGAATGAGTGGCGGTTGTCGCAGGTGCACTAAGTCTAGCAACTGCTAGAACAATAGTGCTGTCACAGCCTAGTGGTCACAAGGTCTTACATGTATAGTAATGCAAGAGGCTAGCGATGCACTTAGCAAAACTGCAGACAGTGACACTGTTTCGACCTATCAGATCTCTTCAGTGCAGTTGGTGACCGACATGAAGCTAGAGGCTTTTAATAAAATTAAAATTTAATAATTTAAAATTTATGACTTTTTAATATTTATGAATTTAATATTTATTTATGATAATTTAAAATTTAATTAATTTCATGACTTTTTTTTTACCACTTTTTACCACTTCTATGAATTTTTTTACCACTTTTCCATGACCATTATTAAAGCATTTTATGCATGTAAAAAAAATTATCAGTTCACATTCTTTCAGTAACGAGATCAAATTCTTGTTAATTGCTTCTTGTGCCAACGTTTTCACTTGCCAACATTATTTAACTGGCATTGCTTTGTCATTCAATTTTAACATCTAGAAATATAATATCTGCTTAAACGCACCTTACTACCACAATGGAACTCTCACAAGGCATTGACAAAACATAATACTTGATCAAAAAAACTTTATACTTGATAAAAAGAAATTTGGTTAAATTTCTGATTTGTGGCATATTTAACTCAAACTATCTTAAATAAATTTGAATCTTCTAATGTATTAGCTAACTTTCTTCGTCTTCTTAAATATGCTTATGCTACTATTTGTTATAAAATGCAAACTAGCACAGGCAACAACCCTGGACATTGCAATTAAATTCACTAACAACTGCAATGAAAACAATACGACAATAACTATTTCTTTTGTGGTCTTTAACCCTGCAATCAATGAGCTGAGCATTTTACTTACAATAGCTTTGCTTCTAAGCTGGAATATTATTGTTATTAGAATAATATCAAACCAACAATTATATGAAAGACTAGATTACAAAAAGCTCCTTTAAAATTCTTATTTAACTGGATCAAGAAATAGTAAGCAATTTTGATATTAACTATGACTTTATGCAATCCAGGCACAATATGAATGAAGAAGTTAGTTATTACAAGATGAGGTGCCACATTAAAAATTAACAAGAAACATATACACAGAAAATTTTAGGGCTCAAGAAAATGATTCCACGATCTAGCAGAAAAACATCTCTCAATAAATCTGGTATAAAATGTTCACATAACTTCTTTCTTCTGAAACATGTAAATTACGTGGTGCTGTAGTTGCATTGAGCAGAAAGCATAATAAGAAATATAGTTTATCAACAATTCTCCCACGAAAAAAACACATTAACCATCAAAGTTCAAAAAAAAGTCATGATGGAGCATAGGCAATTTAAATACTGAACCAATGTGATACTTCTTAAACATGCAAAGATAAATGTTATTCCATAAACTTTAACTTTTTTTCAAAGCACGTACTTGGTCACAAAACTTTTTCTCATTTTCTTCACTTTCACAAATCGTTAGTCGGAAAGCATTTTACTTTGCAAGCAAGGTAAAATTGTGCTTCACTTCCGCCTCTGTAGCTAATTTGTCTGCTTGTAGACTCATAGCTTGGATACTTTTATTTAATAACTTTCTTTTACATTTGACTTCACAAATTTCATCTTCTACAGCTTTCCTCTTTATAGCTTCATCACTTTTAGCATGAAGTTTCCTTTGCTCTTCTTAATACAACTGATATCGCATTCTTGCTGCCCGAACATTTCGTTTCAGTCTGGGGATAAAAGAAAGCTCACTGAAATGATTAGCATCACTCATGAAACAACTGTACACAAAGCAACTCGCAACTAAGGTTTTTTCTTGCAAGTTTTCAACCAAACGTTCGCTGTTGACTGAAAACCCTCTGTCGACAGAAGCCTAACCATGCAAAAGCATGAAGATAATTCTAAAAACTTTCCACACCATTGCTTTCTTTGCATTTTTATGTAATTCCAATACAATTCATCCAATCTGTCTGTATTCATTTTGACACTCAAAAGCTCAGCAAGATGGTTTTGTTTCATTTCCAATACAAAGCTTTTGAACTGAGTAAAAATTTTGTCGCAAGCTTCTGCCGAACACCACTTTCCGTTGAGCAAAATCTGCGAAAGACGCTCAAACTTAACCTGTGCCTCTACAGAATCGGATCCAACTACTGCGGTTCGACACTTACCAAACTCTGAACCAAAAAAAAAATTCAAAGGACATCTTCCCAACAGTTTGATTACAATAGCAGAGAAAAACTTAATGCAATTATTTTTGAAAGATAAGATACGTAGTTCACTTGCAGCTTTTTTTTCTGTTTCTTTTTTAAAGTACCTCGAGCAGCAAAGCCAATGTCAACATGCTTTGGGTTTTTTTGGTTTTTTTCGTCAGCAGGGTCAACAGTAGATAACTTCTTGAAAGTATCGACTTTTTCTAAAACTTCTTTTTTTAAAAAACAACCCATGATAGCCACTAACAAATATTTCAAAAGACAAAGCCAAAAAAGGAGACATTTGAGCTTCGGTTTGACGCTTCAACAAAAATTCTTGCAGCGGTTTTGCCACAGCAACAAAAAATCCCAGCTTAGCTGCAATTATTTTAAGGTATTGTTACTTGCAGATGCGATAAAAACAAAAATACCAGAAGCTGCAGCTCTTCTTTCACTCATCACAGTTTTGACATAATTGTTGACATGAGGCCGAATATTTAAAGCTTGTTCAGCAACCTTGATGTCTTCTACCCATCTATGCTGACAAAACCGAAAGGGAAACAAATCACTGCCTGTAATTTAAATAAAATTTTTCTTTGTGGCAGGAGTATCACAAAAAAGTTGCCACAGAGAACACTAAGTATGGCCAAGATTCCATCCAGATTCTTTTGCTTCCTTTTTGAAACTTCCACGAACAACATGCAAACTACTACTTCCAATATTTAGCAAGTCTGGGAGTTCTTTACCTTTGCGTTTGCGAAAAAGATTGTGATAGAACTTCCAGTTTACACATTAGGACCAGCAATGGATACTTGCACCAAACTGCTGGGATTAAGTAAAGCCATTCCATTTTAAAAATGAGTCAACATATCTGCTGTTGTAGCATGACCCATAGACTCTGAATTAAAGCATCTTTCTGTCACTTTATTGCTTTCGCTGTCCCAGAATCTAATCATCGTATCCATTTGCTTTTTCTGGTTGATTTGATTCAAGCTTTCAACAAACGATAAAGCATAGTACGTGACTGCATGAATTTTCTCAATAAGCAGCTAATGAAAATAAGGATAAATGTCAAAATAAGCTAAACAAGCACACTTAGTAGTTCCACATGAAAATGACTGTGCAATCTGACTATCTGGAAACATTTCAGAAAATAAACAGCTAATAACTTGGCAAGAACTAAATGAGTAGTGACTGGTTAATACTTTAATAACCCAAAAAACTTCTGCATGCAACACTTCCTCTGATATGACCAAAAATGTGCTTAGTAATGATACCGGCACTGTTGACACATCACTGGTTTGTTCAAGAATACCCACAGAGAATGAAATTTCTTTTTCTTGAACATCAGCATCTTTAAAACTTTCGCTTTCACTTCGTTCCTAGCCTCTGGCACCGTCAACTTTTCTAAAAATTGCACACAATAATGATCAAGATAAGTTTTGGAGATAACAAAATCACATTGTGCATAAAGCCATCTGCAAACTCAAATATATATCTACTGCAATGACATTCTGAAAAGTTGTACAAAAACACAAAATCCATCAATTACCATTTTCAGTAATGTTTGGATTTAATAGGTGAGCTATTGTGCTGCTACCAAATAGGTTTATTTTTGCACAAAAGTCATAACACTGATAGCAAAAACAAAAAGCAACATCAAAAGTGTTTGCAACAAGTTATGTTGCAAAGTTACGTGATTCAAAAAATAAAAGTTACCTGCGTTTTCTTGACGGTTGTTCACTTTCCGAATTATTGTTGATATCAGTTTGATGTTCAGCAAGTTTTTGTTTTTTAGAGTGTGTATCTAACAATCATATGTATCGATATAGCTTTTCAGACTAAACTGAATACTTGAAGTAATTAAATTTTAGTTTAATTATAGGTTAAAAACCAAGACAATCAGGAAACATCACTCAAAGGAGCCATGTGCATCATGCTACTTTAGACTAATAGTCCTACTATGCTTGCTCGCTATTCATACACATATTCAATCCATTATTTTCAGGTGAAGGTATCCTTAGGCATTTTACAAGTTTAGCTAGCATCTACTGGTTGATGACTTGTTAGCACCTGTAGCTGTGATAATTTTGCTTCTACTAATGATACTCATGTGCTTGGTGACTTCATATTGATTTTGATAATACTACAATTTTGAATTCGGACATGATGCCACACACTAAAGAGAAGCTTGAGTTGAACTGAATGTTACAAGGTATTTCAAGTTAGATCGAAAAAATCCATACATCGATCAAATCACAGAATCAAAATTTTGAAATAACATAGACAAACTTTAATGCCAAGCAAAACTATTCTTTAGATAAATTTTGTCCTGTGTCTAAGCATACCTTAGAGTAAAAGACAGATGCCAAGGATCAAACGATTAAGCCTAAATCCAATTCGTTCATATCGTGCAACATTTGTCAAGCAATTGACCAATTAAAGTGGAGAGAGCAAAATTTGAACACATAAAACGATCAAGAACAATGAGCCTGATTAAACTGCTTTCAACCAATGTACTGTAATTCTTCAAGAATTTGTGCAGCAAAAGTATCTAACTGTACAATATATTAATTCAGATCAGTCCATTTGCATATTTTACTCAATATCATCATTAGTATGAAACTGTTGTGTACTACCATGCAATATTTTATTTATTTGCCATATTTATCCTCCATTCGCGAAAAAGCGAACTGTATTGCTATATTTTGGACTGGACGTCCGAATCGCATGGGAGTTGCCATTTCCAAGGTGTCTGGGCCACCTGTCTTGCACATCAAGGCGGGGCGTCCCATTAAGTGCTTTGCCCATGGACACAACAAGTGATCTTGCCGGCTTGCTCTCCACAACATTCCCTAAATGCCGAGCGCCAAGCTGGGAAGCTGTGGATACAAATTTTTAAAGTCTTTTGGTATGACTCAACAAGGGGATTGAACCCCACGTCCACCGACTGCGAAGGAGACGTTCTAACCACTTCGCCATCACGCCAGTTAATCTTTGCTTAATTATTTAATAACGCATATCACTGCAATCAATATACGCTAACAACGTAGCTTGGGTGCAATTATAAAAGATTGTCTGGCAAAAGTTTCGGTTGGCAATCTCCATCATAAGGCAGACGATCTCTATTAAATGATAGATAGCAAATAAGATATTGCATTAAAGATAAAAACTGTGCATACATACATGCTTTTCCAAGTACTTTCACATCAAATTTTTCCCTACATTGTTGTGGCATCTCAAGCCTTGCGACAATAGATGCTATTTTAGAATGTGCACTGGACCTTTTTTGGTGGCCAAAAACATTTTTCCTCTTCTATATCAAGCGAATTGACAGGAACAATTGTCACGGAAGTGTTAGAAATAAACTCAACAATAGCATATGAGCAATTAGCCATCATGCACTGAAATTAGAGGTTGCAGTATTTATTCTTTGAAGATTTTTAAATAAGCCTAAAACACAAAATAACATCGCACTGTAAAATATTCTCACGTATAAAAATAATCGCACCTCCAAATAATCACAACAAAAACTGTCAAGTATTTCATTGTCTTGAGAGCGCGATGGCCCAGGCACAGCCCACATGACATTGTTGGCCGCAAAAACAAAATCTAGCACATTATGTTTTTTTTGGTGTTTTTCAACATAGCCTAAGTAGCACAAATCAAAAAATATAATCAATATAATTTACGTTTCAAAATTGCAAGTTTGTCCATGTGAGACCCATATAAATACCGACGATTTGCCCACATTCATCCCAGTTGCCCACTTCATAACCCACGTGAGGCCCACATGGCAATGCTGACTGGGAAATTGGAGTTATTCACTAAGGATTGTTGCTGTGATAATATCGATAATACAATAACGCCATTTTGGTTTACACTTTGTTGTTAATCAAAGTTATACCATTAACATCCTCTCATTGACGCCAAGTATTTGAAATAAAATATTCCTAATTTCCTACAAAATTTCTTATAAACGTCGTTGTCATTTTTAATCTATATAATAAAGCGCAAATCTGTGTGCTTGTGTGCTTTAACTTCTCCAAATACTATTGGGTCTACAAGCATGAAACTTCGCACGATTGCCATCACACCAGGAGAGTATTATGAAGGGCTTGGTGACGTGATTATGACATCATAATTAAACTTAGATTTTTTTTAATTTGCGCTGCTTGACTTAAAAAAGCAATTTTTTTAACAAAAATTAGGACCCATAAGCAAAGATTGAAAATTAGAAGACCTTGCACCTAACTGGTAACCCAGCATCCAAGCAAAAGAGGTCGTAATTATTTATTAAGACTGAATATACAAGGAAACAATAATGAGCATATCACCCAATCAATTTTGACGAGATCATCCCAGGACGCGATTCGTCCTTGTGGACTCATCACCAGGGCTCGTTTCGTCACAAGCAAAAGAAAATCATTCATTACCATTGTCTTTAACCATTAAAGCGACAATAAGCCAATTTTGGTACATCGGCACGTGTAGCCTACACCGTATGACAATGAGCCAATTTTGGTACTTACCTTTCTAGACGTAGTTCCAAGGCAGATGCCACTAATCCTTTTCATTATTTTAAATAAATCTATTTTCCTTCAATGTTTCCTTTTAAAAAAAACTCACTTTTTCAATAAAACGTAACTTTAAAAAAATCAACTTTAAAAAATCACTTCCACAAAAGTTTTATTTCAAAAAAAGTTTAGTAACATTCTTGACTATGGTAAATGACAAAGCATGGATCACACATAATGCTACTTTACTCTCTGCAATTTGACCAAAAGCAAGTTGGTTGAGATTAGGTCTTTCTTAGGCTAGTCTAAAATTAGTACTGTGTGCCAATTAAAAAAAATGCCCCTAAGAAAAGTGCCGTCTAAATACCATTTGCTCCTCAGTTAAAAATATACTCCTTAACAATAAGATACTAACTTAGTCAGTACATTAGCAAAAACAACCATTATCTGATCATTACTACCGGTACCGTAAGCTTGCCGGCAAGCTTGCTTGTTGTGTCCTTGGGCAAGGCACCGTTCATTTTTGTAACTAAAGAAACAAAAAATTTCAAGCGGTAACAGTTGTAAACTATAATAAAGATGAGTTTAAAGCCATTATTTTTTCAGTCAAATTGAATGGTTTCACTAAAAAAAAAGGACATTTTTAGATAATCCGGGAAAGAATAAGGAGCGCCCTAAGGGTTAAACGAGCAATGGACACGCAAAAGTACTAAGACTTCAACCAACGACGTCTTGCGAGATTTTACCCTTTTAGATATCAAGATGTCAGATTGATCGATTGACTGTGTATTTCGCTTTATTCATTTTTTAAAAGATACTGACCGCAGAAACGCGGTCGAAAGTTTTTTCGAGAGATATTAACATGATACATTTGATAAAACTAATTTTTACCAATGTAGGTCGTATCGACAATGTAGTGAGCGATTTAGCTTTTAAGCATTTTTTAGGAGTTTTTTTTAAGAATGCTTTTTTCCTTTATTCTTGAGCCTGTCAAAATAAGGGACAATACAAAAGTACGAAAATTTATAGAAATACGCAATTCTCACTGAAATACAGAAAAATATTAATTAAAATACGGGAATCGCACAAATACAAAAATTAAAATAAAAATCTTCAGCACAACTCAAGTCAGTTTATTAAATGTCACCCAATTGGGTGGTTATTAGTTTTTGTCAATTTCAGTCTGTTTCGATATTTTTTTAATTTCCTTACTTCTTTAGTTAGCACCGGTAACTTTTTAGTATTTCCATAAGTCAATAATTTCTGTTTTGAAATGTATTTTCCTATTTCAGTAACTTTATGTTTGATTTGAATTTCCATATTTTCTTACTTCAGTAATTCCATAATTCAATTTCAATTTCTGTAGATTTCTGTATTTTAGTGTGGTTAAAAAAGAGTACTGCTTCGTTGTAATGGTACGTGACGTCATAATGCTTGGTATCACTTGAGTAGAAACAACAACAGGCAAAAATTGTGTGTTTTCTGCACACAAGATGTGCAGAAAGTATTTGTGCTACTTTTCCAAATAGAATATCTCATTTCAAGATCCTGGTTATGCCTTAGGTCTATTTGCTATGTTGACTGCTGACACAAACCCAGGGGAGGCTTGTGTTTCCCGTAGTTTGGAAAAAAAGAACACATTTCTGATATTAAGCTATTCTAAAACAAATTATGAAAAATGTCTTTTGTGTGGTGTGATTTAACACAGTGACTTTGTTTTCTTTTGATTTCCTGTTAAACTTTCTCAAGTCCTCGCTGGCTACGTATTATGTAGCATGCTCCTTTATCCCTGCCTGACTTGCCCTGGGGAGTGAAAAGAGTCCTTGCTTTTCCTCATATGTTTGATATGATCCCGGTAGCAGTAAATAAGCAGTAAGCACCTATTTAGCTCTTTTCAAACAAGAACATTTCCTCTAAATCCAGTATTACAAATTGATGTTGTTATCGTTTGAATTTGATCTTTTCTTAAATTTGGGATTTTATTACATTTAACTTTGCCCCTAATCCACACCTCCCTACTTCTAAATGAAGATTGGTGGTTTGTACCAAGAGGCCTATCCTTGAAATTACAAATATCAGTAATGGGCTTTACCATTTATGTTTGCTATCAAAATGATAGTGGATAATTTTAATGCCTGCTGCTGTTTTCACTAAATAGTGGCAAGCATTGAGATGTCAATTAACAATATGACCTCACATTAACAATATGAATGCGTTTTGAGCCAATAATGTCAGGATGGCCACTTATTACTTTTTTGTTACTGCAGGTGAATTAATGTGAACTAACGTTTTTGACTGCGTGCATGTTCCTTGACCCTGGCAAAAACCCTGCCATGCAAAAAGCAAACTAACTCAAAATGAAGCACTTACAATTCATTAATAGCATTAGCGGGGGCCCCATAAATATTGTCGAGATTAAAAATATCAATTCTGCTGGCTGCTGCGGCAGCCTCATCCAATTCCAAAGAAAATTGCTTCAACATATAGATCATATGTAGCTCGACATTTTCATTTTGTTGCCAACGATAAGAAAGGATGATCTTTACCTTATCGTTTTTTTCTTGGGCGATCACAAGGGACTTGCTTGGAGTAGGCTACACATTAAAATTTGTGGACTTTATTTTTCGATGTATCTTTTTCAATAATTTGATTAACCTTTTGAACCCTGGTTTCTCTAATCATTCCCGTCTTTACCTGAGCTTACAGAGTAATGACAGTACACGGGCTTACACCGGCTTAAAGGATAATGACAGCAGACTTGAAGGCCGGTTAACCGGCTTTTTGGGTCTATAAGGCTTCTCAGTAAGGCCGGTTTTCCGGTCTGCAGGGTTCAAAGGGTTAGTAATACTAAACATCCACGCAAATGAGAAAGAATAGCCAAAATCTACCAAAGTACATTAGTTTTTGTAGAAATTGCAATTTTGTGGAGAGCAGGCACTAAAATTTTGTGTGGTTTTAACAGGTATTCCTGGGTTTTAACCAGTAGACTACATTTTATAAACATTTAAAGACTTCAGTTTTGATAAATATTTTTAAAAAACGTCAATAGATAATGCAAAACAAACATGTTTGTGAGGAATAGTAGTCAAAATGTATCAAAGAACTAACTTTGTCTAACAATTGCAAGTTTGTTTGGTCAAGTGGAATAATTGTTCAACTAAAAATGAAACATCATGTATGGCAACCAAGTTTTGATCAGCGATTTTAAACTAATTTATAGACTTAAGTAATTGGAGTCACTTATTGCTAGAAATAAAATTTCTTAAGCTTTTAAAGGATTGTAATTGTTAGTACCTTATTATGACATTTCTTTGTTAAAACCACCTGTTTTTACTGAGCTCACCACTTTTTGGAGGGTAAAAAGTTACTTCACAGGTCGTAAAGTTCAGTTTTTTAGTATAAAAACTGATATTAATTGTACATATTGTACATCATCGGAATTGCTTTGAAATAAGCATTAATTCGTTGAAAAAAGTTTGAAAATCGGTTTTAAAATGGATTATAAATCAATTTTTTATTTAAGTAATTTTGCAAAAAGGTTGCAATTTTTGAAAACATGTTCATATTATGATTTGCGGTAGCCAAACATTTGTGTTAATCGTAAGAGACATATTATATTGCTAGCTCCAAGTGGTTACGATCGATAGAGAGCGCCTTACATGTATAAGCGAGGAACAAAACAACAAAGCGAGTCCTGAAGGCGCGAAGCTTCCGAAGAAGGCATTGCTATTGAGAGGTATATTCAAATTTACAAAGCCATCCCTGGACGCATTTTGTCCTTTTGAACTCATCAGCAGGGCTTGCCAAGGGTCGAGAGGTCTCCCCAACAGCATTAACGTTGACTTTTATAAAACAAACTAACAAAAAGCGCAAGACTTACGTGTCATTTACTTTTGAACGAGGTTCGTTCAAATGTTGGCACTGCAGTACATAACAATTCGCGTGCTTAATTTGTTAACGCGTAGTTTTCTTGTGTCTTCGAGTCTCGCAATCAGTTGCATTGTCTGCGTTGAACAAGCAATTAGCTTGCTGCAGTACAACCATAACTGTAGTGCAATAACAGTGAGCTACTTAATTGTATTAATGGATCTTTATTTTGATCAGCTATATTTTGGTTTTCTTATAACGTTTTATTTTATAGCTATTTTTATACGGTTTTGTTAACTGTGGTAAGTGCTTTATTTGCTTAATAAAGCCAGGCATCAATTTGTCGGCCTTGGTTCACTACAATGACATCATAGAACCAGTTTTAGGCGTGCAAGAAAAAAAGAGAAGAAAAAATGCTTATTGGTTTTAAAGTGCTTAAATAAAGAATTGCCCGTAGCATAGTCAATTAAGCTTTAATTGCTGTAAAATTGTTTTTATCGAAAGCAGCTTGGGAATGTCTTCTAAAAGAAAGTTTAATCGCATTTGTGCGATGATTGCCTTTTGAAAAAAAACAAATTGTGCAACGAATCATTAATTGTGACGTCATTTTGGACCCCAAACAAATAAAAGTTTTTGTAATGTGGTAAACTGGAAGCTGGTTTTCGTTTGAGCAAAACGTGATTGTCCACTGTTAAGTAATGCAAATTCTAAAAAGTTAAGCTATTTTTGATTATGACGTTACAAACACTCTTATGGCACTCACCAGGTGGTGGTGATCAATTGTGCCAAGTTTGATACTTGTACCTCTAGCAGTTTCAGAGGAGTTAAAACAGACCGACACACATACAGACAGAATTACGCTTTATAGTATAGATGTCACGCCCCTGAGTACTCTCAAACCCTAAGACGTTTTTATCACGTGTGACAAGGTGAAGCCAAATGCCGAGTTTTAAGTAAAATATTGCAAGGTTTAGAGCAAAGTATGCTTTTCTTTAGCACAAAAAACTGTCTGATATGTTATCCACTTAAGCCATAGCCTAACTTTTTGTAAGGAATTTATTGTAGATGCTGGACTGCTATTCTGGGTCACATATTCCTTCTCTGGGTGCATTTGAGCCGAGAGCAAGAAACACACCAAAAGCTAGAGGCTGTACGTTTCATAACTAGGCATGCAATTACGAAAAAGTTGTTGATTTGAAGGTTATTAAGCGAAGAAATTGTATTAAGGAAATTGTAAACCTTGCAACTAATTGGCAAAGCAACATACGGGCGTAAGGGGCATTAACAATTTATTAAAAAGAATATGCCAGGAAACAATAATGAGTATACCACCCAACCAATTTAGACGAGACCATCCCTGGACGCGTTTCGTCCTTTTGGACTCATCAGCAGGGCCCGTCCCGTCACAAGCAAAAGTAACCCACTCATTAACGTTATCCTTAAAAAAAGAAAAACAAATCCAAAGCCAACACATGTAGAAGCACTGAGACTTCAACCGACGAACTATTGTTTTGCTTAGCAGGGCAGGTTGACAAAGTTGTTAGTGATAGGCCAATTACTGCATAGCTTAATTTCTGTAAATGCATCTGTTGCATGAACATCCTTTCACGAATTAGAATTTATGCACGTAGTCAAACAAACACATGAAAGTTTGTGAAATTATTTGTTGATTGTAAGTCTGTATTGCTAACGTAAAAATAAGTTCGTAACGTCATAATCAAAAATAAATTTTATTAGTAGGAAGAGCGGTATTGTGGGCATAGTTTATGCAATCCACACAATGAGGATAAAATCAATAGCAAAAAATGGGTCAATAGGTTTACATCGCAGTGTGAAAGCGTAGTGACTGAATATACAATTGTACCTGTGGAAAGACATTTTTTCTTGAAAAAGGTTTGCAATGCCAGCTGGGTGTTTGAATGCAAGAGATATATAGAAATATTGCATTCAGAAGTTCTTGTTGGTGGGGGAAATATAACATGTCTTTTTTTTTGTATTTTTTAAGGTAAAATGAAAAACTTGATCAAAAATAGTCACCAAAACCAGCGTGGGCTGTTGACATGTTATAATAAATTGTTTTGTTGTGCATTATGATGCTGGTCATTATTTTTTAGCAAGCCCTCCATTTCAGCTTAGAGTAATGCTGCACGCAGATCCCTACAAGTAAGAGTTGGCCTAAAAATTTCTGACTAACAACTAACACATTCTATGCTTTGTAGAACGATTGTTTTATAAAAAGTTTATAATTTTGGAGATTAACTGTTAATAAAAACAACTAGCTTTAGAAAATCAAGACAAAGAAAAATCAAGACAAAGATGCATCTCCCACTTTCAATCCGTCACCGAGGTACGCTCTCTTTTTGCTCTGTTTTGGGACCGAGGCACATAGGTGTAGCCAAGAAACTGGGCTTCATAAAAATTATTAGGAGGGGCTTGCACTTAGTCATAAGATAAGCGAACTACCGAATAACTTATTTTTGTATTCCAAAAACAAAAAACCCTTTCGGCCCACATACCTACTTTGGCTTTGTGCAGCTATACTTGCTGTAAAAAACGGAAAGAGATTGTAAAATGATTGGGAGTTTGTGTGTAAAACCAGTTCTAATTCAAAGTGCGATCATCAGAATTAGGGCTGTAGGAGCAATTTCCCAATTTTTGTCAAAAATTTTTTCGCTGTTCTCAGAAATTTTATTGTGGTAATTAATATTTCTAAGCAATGTAGCAGTACTGGATGCTTGCGGGCTGCAACTTCGGACACTGTTTTCAGACCCTACCAATTTGATCTGGATCTGTACATGAGCTTTTCAGCAAGTTTTTCCATATACTACCATTTAATCACAGCCATTATGTCCCAGCAGGCGGAACTCGTAGAACTACAGGTAAAATTCCACTACATCAAAAACCTTACGATCTCACACCGTCTTTTCATGAGTGAGATTGCAAGACACTGGGAGCAAATAAAGGTAGCTAAGAAAGTTTATGTCACGAATACAAATACGCAGGAAGTGTACCAAATCCTGAATTAGGCGTAAACACTAAATCCTATTTATGGACCAAAGTAAATATCGTAAGGTACCTTTTGGACCTCGCGAATAAAGGTTAAAACTAGCCAAAGCAAAATAATGCAGTTTTGTAGGGCCAGTTTTAATCAAAGAGTAAGTAGTTTCCGGTTACCGGGACGTTTGGGTCAACCCATTTTGACTCTTCTCTTAGCTGAGTTTATGTAATACACTAAACCACTACGTACATAAGTCCTGTTAGATTATAGTTTAAATATATTTTGTAGCCTTGTGGTATTTAAGTTATCCACAAATCATTAACCAAGATGGTTTTAAGCAGGATCATCATTTCGTATTTATTTCTAAGATTTTTGCTTGTTTTCAAAGATTCTGTCTTAGAAAAAAAGAAATGTGCTGATTTTTAAAAACGTGCTTATTTCTGAAATTCGTGCTAATTTTGCCTTAAAAATCGTTTTTATTTTTGTTTTGGAAATTTATCGGTTCAAATGTGGAACTCCAAAAAGAAAAGTCTCACCCATGAATTGAAGAAAAATTTAGGTCAATTTTGCATTGCAAAATATTGATCGCAAAAAAAAAAGTTCCTCAACTCATGTTGGGTGAGCAAATTTACAGCAAAAATATCGTTTGGTAACTGTGCGTTCTTCTGTTCTAGGTCGATGGCAATCCTGGCTATTGGCTATAGCAGCGGCTATACCAGGGAGGAAGATCTCCCTGCAGGAGGTAACAGGACACTTTAAGGGAGGTAAACAAAGACTTATAGAAAAGATTGAATCTATGCGTGGCCAGATTTTACTATGGTAGTAATTTTCAACCTGTTTGCCGTGGCACATTGGTGTGCCGTAAAGCATCCGTGGTTGTGCCGGGGAATTTTTAAATGGGTTTAATTCTCCCTCGAACAAGAGTTATGGGACAGGGTTGCTTTTCCAATGACATCTTGTTTCGGTGTAATAACATGTAATATGTACAAAAATTTCAAATTCTATTGAAAACCACAAACAGCAATAGAGTTTTGGAAATCAAATTAATGAATTAGTAGTTTGTTCAACACATAAGCAAATGCTATCACACCTGTTCTTTGAATAACTTAACACGTTGGCTGCCACGCTCATTTTTTTCTTGAAAAATCGACTTTTCTCAGGTGCCAAAAATTTTTTTTTGTTCCGACTAGTGCAAACAACAATGCTTACTTCATTGATGCATATGCTAAGTAGTGTGATGATTTTTTTAGTTAGAAGAAGCGTGTTCGCCGGTGATACATTGGCACTCTGGTTATGCGATATTAAGCAAGTGCCAATGTATCACCGGTGATCATAAACAAAATATATAATATTCAATTTTTTTTAGAGTTTACTTTACAGTTATATCTTATTTTGCATTAATAATCGTGTACATGATGAATGCAGCTGCAGCCGTGGCAATGATAGATGATGAAGATGATTCTAACAGCGATATCAGCATTAGTGAGAGTGATGAGTATGAGCCATCAACATCTGATTATAGCAGCGAAGATACTGATGAAAGCGATTCTGATGATAATTCTAACCATCAGCAGCCCTCATCTTCATCTACACAATGGATATGTCCAGCCGATGGTACTACCTTCAAACAATTTCCTAATCCTCCAATCAAATCATCCCACCTTGCACCACTTCAAAACAAGACCCCATTTGAATATTTTAGCTTGTTTCTCAGTGAGGATATATTTGAGCTAATTATGAAAGAAACCAATCAAAATGCCCATCAGTTTCTTTCATCCCACCGTGTGAGCAGAAAGAGTAGATTTTCTAAATGGAAAGATACAAACAAAGATGAAATAAAGCAGTTTCTTGGATTGGTTATGTTCATGGGACTTGTGAAATATCCAAGCATCAGTTGTTACTGGAGCAAAAAGCCAATATACACAAGTGATTTTTGCTCTAAAGTAATGTCTAGAAACAGATTTCAACTGTTGTTGAGATTTGTTCATTTTGCTGATAATGAATCGCTTGAAGATAGTGAAGATCCCAAACTTCACAAAGTTAAAATGCTGGTTCAAATGTTGGTTCAAAACTTTAAAACTTTTCAAGATCCCGGTGAAGATATGGTAATGGATGAAACTATGATCCCATACCGTGGAAGATTGAGTTTTAAGCAATACATTCCTGGAAAAGCTAATAAATATGGGGTCAAGCTCTTCAAGTTGACGGATCCTTCTGGATACACTTACAATGTGGAAATTTATCAAGGAAAGTCAAATAACCTTGCATTTGATGGTGTATCAAAGTCGGCTGGCATCTGCTTGCGTTTAGCAGCAGATTACTTTGACAACGGAAGAACCCTAACTGTGGACAATTTTTACACTTCCGTTGAACTTGCTGAAAAGTGTTTGGGCAAAAGGACACACCTGCAAGGAACACTGAGAAAAGGTCGAAAAGGATTGCCTCCTTTGAAAGAGAACCTAAAGAAAGGAGAGTGCATTTCAAAAGAAGAGGATGGAGTAGTAGTTGGGATGTGGAAAGATAAAAGACCAGTGACTTTTTTGTCAACATGTGATGTCGGGAAACTTGTTTCCACTTCCAAGAAAAACCGCAATGGACAAGATATTGTGAAGCCTGATATCATATTGAAGTACAACAGGTGTAAGCAAGGTATTGATCTTTCGGATCAATTGGCTAGCTACTTTCCCCTCTTAGGAAAACAATTCGATGGTTTCTCAAAGTTGCCTTTGAGTTGCTCCTAAATACTGCAGTGGTGAATGCCTATCTACAATGAGGAAGCAGTAAGAAGAATGCAAGTTGCTGAATTTCGTGAAAACATCATCATGAGCTTGACGCAGAAAAGAAGAGACGACCAAAGAGAGGAGCCATCTGAAGGAACAAAGCACATGCTAATTGAAACAGATGAGCGAGCAAGTGATAACAGAAAGAAGAGAGGACGTTGCACCGCTTGCTACTCCGCTATTGCAGCAAAAGAAGGCCCAAGTATTGCACGGAAAAAAGCTAAGCTTGTGTCTACTAGATGCTCACAATGTGCAAACAAGGCATATTTTTGCTTGGAACATTTCCAAACTCACCACCCCAACTGAATTATCCATCGGAACTAGTGAACTTGTTAAACTCTTTTAGTGTTTCCACAGTTTTGTGCTTTTGAATTGGCTGTTTTTTCGTTAATAAAATGCCTGAATATTGTGATATTAATTTCCTACTTTTGATTAAATTTTTAAGCTTATTTAAGGTAGAATTACTAAACCCAGTTAGATTTTAAAAGAATAGCTATTCATCAGGTGCCACAGTGAAAAGAAAGAGTATTGACGCAGTGCCAATATGGTTTGTTTCAAAAAAAATAAAACCTGAAAAATGTATCACCCGTGATACACTGGCACCAGACAAAAAAGCCCTAATGATCACCGGTGATGCACGAGGCAGCCAACGTGTTAAATAATCAAATGTTTCCTCAAATACTGATAGTGTGCCTTGATCATTTTATTGCCTAGCTCGTTTTGCCTTAAGATGAAATAGGTTGGAAATCATTGTTATGATTATTGATAACAAAAAGAGAAAAACTATAGCCTTTTGTGACATATGATATGCGGTTCGCATTGTTGCAAGTTGATAAGTTATTTCTACGTAAATTGCAACAGCAGTGCTTCCATTGACATTACACATGTCTAAATAGAAATTTTTTAACTGTTTGTATTAGTTGTGTAGATATTGTTGTGAATGAAAAGGAGGTAAAGAATAGCTTCAAATAGGGTGGGTAGGCGATATATTAAAGAAGTTGAGAACCACTTAGCTGCATGATTTTACAAAAACTGATTTCACATTTGTTTCTCGTTTTCAGGGCTTAGACAAGCTTAAGTGTGTGTTTCCGTCCTAAAATTTATGGCCCTGAAAAGTATTGGCAATGGTAGATTCCTGATGCTGGTGTGTTGCTTGTGGGAAATTTTTGGTCTCTACAAAATAAATTAAAGGGAGTATACACGTTCAAAAGACCATCCTTATAGTGTTGCCAGGAGCTAATTTTGGAGGAGGGCAAAAACATATGTTTTGAGCTTAATTTGCCACATTTTTAGTTGATGGCCTTATTTCGGAAATCGGCGTTTTTTGCCGTTACACTTGACAACACCATTTTAACTTATTAGTGTTAAAAAATTTGGTTTTATGTTTCCTATTCGGCACATCTCTCACATGATATACTCCAGGCCTACTTTATGTCAACAGCGCGTTTTTCGAAAGTGGCTGCGGCCCGAAGCAACTCGTAGAAGAGTTAGGATCCTTTGATTAATGACATTCTCTGGGTTACTAAAGTAAAATACAGAATAAAAAGTTGGATTGCACTTTTACCGATATGTTGGTGTACAAAATTTGAACAAAGTGTTTCACAATTCAGGTTTTAAAAAGTCTCCGATTTTCGTTGTTCCAATTTTTTTCATCTGTTTCAGATTTTGTTGTAAATACTTTGCCATTTGATATTGTAACAATTATGTTATCTTAAAATAATTCTGGTCTTTTCTAAAGAGGAAAAAATTAAAATCGTTTAGTGTTGGTTGGAGTCCAGATGCTATACAACATTTCGCCGTCGTTATGCTCGAGAACCACATGTTCGTTGTACTAAAGCTTTACAGCAAAAATTCATCCACAACAGTATCCGAAAGTTTATGACTAATGCAACAGTTCTTGACAGCAGAAAAGTGAAAGCTGGTACGCCAATCACTACAAGATCTTTTGAAAACATGGATGAAGACTGTGCTTTAGGACAGCTGGTTTTCGGACAGAGCTAAGCTGGCTTGAAAACAGGAAAGAAAAAATTGTCACAGTGAATGGAGAGCTCTACAGAGAGCATTGAATCGAATTAATGAATACCTCAGCCAACTGTACAAACCAAACCAAAAAGATTTCTGTGATTTCAGCTGAATGGTGCTCCACCCCATACAGCACAGGAAACTATGGCTCTTTGAACACGTTGTTTGAAAACAAAATTTGGAGCTTGCAGGCATAGATCAAATAGTCTCGGCATAGTCCAAATTTTGCGCTTCTTGACTTTTTCTTCTGGGGGTCTGCTGAAGGACAAATGTACAACAAGAAATCTCGCTTCTATAGATAGGTGAAACTTTCTGTTGAAGCATTTACCCTCAATGCTCCTACAGACACATCCATGGTGTAATTAAGAATTTTGCTGTATACGTCAATGCCTGCGCAAAACGAAATGGGACCCATAAATGAAAACGTGAATTACAAAAATTTTGTGAAGGGTATCGACATCTTGATTTCAAGATAACAAGATGTTTTCGAACCGAAAAGTTTTAAATTTTTGATTTTATCTCTTTCACCTCTGTACGTTTATGCTCGGGATCGTTTCAATTTGAAATTTATAAGGGCTAAATGTTATGCTATAAAATTGCAGTATATGTTAGATCTTAAATTTAAATTTGGGTGGAATATTCTCTGAAAGAGTTTTTTGTTTGAAAAGCTCTGGAACTTCTCCATGGTGGTGTTCTTACTCATTTTCATCACACACACTTTTTCTCATAAAAGTTAGAGCTTAGTTAAAACGCTATTAATAAATTTAGGAGGACTTGAGTCACTCAGTGCTTAAGGATCTCCGTCTACGGCTTCTTCACTATCATAAATCGCTCACATCAGTACATCAAGCTCCTTAAGGGTAAAAATAAATGACTGAATATTTGGCACTAGTCTGTTTTGTTTTACTTGTCTGTTAAACGAATCTTTACCCAAAAATAATCCGACATCTCCTAGTCAACACTCGGTTGCTATGGCAAAGCTAATAATTTGGCTCAACTGTGATCGCAAGCTATCGCAAAAATATTGCTAAACGACTGCAAGTACAACTATAGATTTGTGATTCAACATTTCTTGTTGAAACATAACAAGATTTTTGAATTTTAAGTAAACGTTATGAGGTAATGATATTTATGTGCTGAATTAGCGGTTATGGAGGAATACATACAAATTTATAGTAATGCAAAAGGCTAGCTATGCACTTAAAAAAACTGCATAAAGTAACACTGTTTCGACCTATCAAGTCTTTTGTCGGTCACCAACAGCACTGAAGAGGCCAATAGGTCGAAACAGTGTCACTGTCTGCAGAAATACAAACTTCTTTAAGAAGTTCGCAACTAATATTATTTCATGCATAAAGTAAAAATACGGGCTATATGGCCATGGGCGTTAAGGAGCAATAGGTGTTCGAAAGAAAACTAGATTGTAGGGTATATAAGGCATTGGGCGTATGGAATTTTCAGCGTATGGAGCAATGGGCATATGATCCTAGGGGATATCGGGAATATGGCACATGGGAAATAGTCATATGGGGCAATGAGGATATGTGAAGTTGCCAAATAAATTTAGTAGAACATGCTTTTAAACTGCTGGGTTAAATAGTGGTTTGAATGAGTTTCATTATCTGAGGAAGAAATCTGTCTTTAAGCTTGCTCCATAAACTATATTGCAGGCGGATCAAGTTTAACAAAAGACAAAATCTGCAGTTGCTTTCGACCCTATTCAAATTCACATTGTTATTAGGCCTAAAGCAACATTGTTTTCTCCATATCAGAGATGAAAATATTCCTTTTATTGGTTTTTATCCTTACTCAAATTGAAGACCTCTTTTAAGATCAATTTTATGAAATCTATTTTTGTATTTGGAACTACAATACCGGCAAAAAAATCTTTACATTGGCCAAATATTTTTGAAATTAAATCAAACGAAACGATTTTGGAATTTATGTCTTTTGTTGCTGATAAAATATAATGTCAATCAGTAACTGGTCATCGTTGCCTTAACTTTGTTGACTGTTGATTAATTTTTATCCAGGCTCTCCTCAGCGATACTAGGAAAATCCTGTGATCAAATGCAAACTTCTTGTCTTGGACTTATAGACTTTAACGGGGATAAAAATCAATTCCAAACAACAGAGAAATACATTTAATGAAGGAAAACTAAAATTCTGTTTAATTCCTCAAATTATAAAAACAAATGATTGAGCGATAAACTTGGTTTGATACTATTAGGACTTGCTGTGGATTGCTTATATTTAAACCTCCATTTCTAAAAGTAAAAAAACTGCAATCACTTAACTACAAAACAATTACGATAAATAACTTTCACATACCAGAACTATTTTCTAGACCAGGAATCGAACACGTAACTACTTGAAATTCTGGGTAAGACATCACTTAACAATTGTATACGCTTATCACAATTAATTATCAGTTGTCTTATTTTACAAAATCAATATAAAGATTAATACGTTGACTAATTACTTATGGAATACTAAACTTTTGCATTGATATGAACTCAATAATAACAATTCGATTTTTAACTAAGCCAACTCTTGCGCCATGTACCACTACTTTGAATGCTGGTGCGTTTGCATTTGACGTGGACAACAAAAAAGCGAGGATTTTACAGAGATTATTCTTTGATTATGGGTCAGCAAAATGAACAGTTAAACATAACAAAATTCCACAAACACAACAGAAGGTTTGCAACAAAAATATTTAACAGTGACCATTTGAAGCCTTTAAAGCATGGAATCAGCAGGGGGCTGCAAAGTAGGTGGAGTCCTCTGTCATCCTGAGTTTTTTCAGCTCCTGTTGCAATTCATTGATACTGCTGTGTTGCGTTTCTGAAATCTTGTTTTTTAAAAAATTTTGGACATTTTCGTTTGAATTTAGGTCTGGTGAATTACCAGACCAGTGTAAAACATAAATGGAATGGCTGTTATAAAAATTTTGTCACGATCTTCAAGTCGTGAGGCGGGGCACGATCGTGTATGAAATGATCACACTGATGAATCCTCCAGAATGTGCAAAGATGCTTTTTTAAAATGTTGAAGAAATGCTTCCTTTGTTTATTACTTCTTTAGGAAGGAAGTAAAAACCAGCCCGGCCCAGATTTCCACTGAAAGGTCCCTAAAAGCACAGCAAGTCTCGTTTGATCCGTGATTGTTACAAAAATGCGCCAAAAATTCTCTTTTGTTTTTAAATAGTAATGCAGAGAGTCATAAGCCTGCTAAAATGCAAAAACCAAGTGCTGTTCATGCGACGAGATGGATGAGCCAAGTGCTATGGTGCCAAAAAATGTACTTTTGGTCAAACCAGATAGCATACAGTGAGAAGTTCTTTAGCAAAAACCAATAGATATATTTTTGGCATTAGCTTACTCTATGTTCCTGCGTGGCTGCTTTTAAGGATTGGCTCGAATGCCGCTGAAAATGACTTTCTTTTTCTGAAAAACATGTTCTAGTATGCAGAGTTTGATGCACAAGTGGATGGAACTACCGTATTTTAAACAAGCCTGCGAAACAGAGAAGGTATTTTCAAAAAAAAACTGTTGTTTCTTACAGGTTTATTGACCACTCGACCACCACAGACGGAGACAAATAGGAAATGACTAGAAAGCTTTTGAAATACCTTGGTTACAAGTTTTTTGCTCTGAATTGCCAGTTTCAAACAACCACTGGATTCAGAGAAGAAATCAACGGATCTTCTTGGTTCAGAATCGTAGTTTACATTTCACGCGCTTGATCTGAGTTACGAACGCATCATTAAAACACCATCACTCAGGCTAAGCTTCTAATCGTTTGAAAAAGCTAAACGGTTTATTGATACCAGTAAGGTTGTGAACGATGCAGCTCAAAGAAAGGCGAAACATCTCATTAATCATTTACCTCCTTTAACTAATAATTTGGAGGAGCGTGCACGTATTTGGCAAACTGTTGGGAAAATCGAGATGACTATCTTGATTTTAGCAGGATGACGTTGCAAAAGCGTTGTTTGCAAAATTACTATTTATTAAAAACAAATCCGTCTCATAGCTACAGGGTGAAAGAGAAGAGGCTAGACCTCGTAACCCTATAGATTTTATCTTTCTTCCACGCAAGTTTTAAAAGGTGTAAGCTTAATTCAAAATGTTGGAAAATGTGGAGATTGCCCCAGCAATTTTCTGATAGAGAGTCATTCATTTTTCTCTAGATAATGCATGCATTTGACGGTATAGTGGGTGTTACCCGAGGTAAAATCGTAGAAAATGAGCAATTGATTAATTATGCATTTAATTGTACATTGCCCAGTACATAATAAAATGTGAAGTGTTCTTCAGATTCTTCATTTACACAAAAGTCTTAACTTGTGATCAAATCAATTAATATTATTGCTTCTAGCTTTTTGTCTGTAATCTGAAACTGATTGTATGTAAAATTTTCCTTTGAAATTTCGGAAATCGGGGATTTTCTTTTATGCTAATTAGCTAATTTTGTCTATTTTTTGCAATTTAGCATGATTTTAATAGCAAATTAGATGAGATACGTGCACGAATCAACTGAATTATACTCTAACGGCAGCGGAAGCCTCACATCTTTTGGTTACCTTATCTTCCAATTCACGAGACCACCAGGATTGAGATTGACGTTTAATGCGGCCGAAAGAAATGAAAAATTTAGTCGCATTTTGTGCCAGAGAAGTGAAGAGAGTTGCAGCAAAGGAAAGAGAGGAGTATTCCTCTGCAAGAGAACAGTGAGAGTTAAAGTCGTTCCAACAAGTTTTCTGAAAATTGAAGGAACAGGGCTGTGCGTCGGGACAGAGAGAGACAATTAAAAAATATTGAGAGATGATCAAAATCCAAGTTTTGAAGCACCTCCCAAATGTAAGAAAGAGCCAAAGAGACGGGCGTAAAGATGTCAAAGAAGGAGCAATGAAGAAGAATTGGGTTGTCAGGGTCATTTAGAGGAAGGAGGACCGAAGAGATTACCCATTTAAAGACATCCTCCCCGCAGGGGTCAGTAGTACCTTTGGGGTCCCAAAGGAAGTGCTGGCAGTTGAAACCAGCCAGAATAAACAATTTCTGGAAGAACGGTGGGGGAGGAGTCGGTTCTGCTATCTGTCGAAGAAGAGCGAATAGGAGGAGCACAACGTTATGGAAGAGAGTGAGGAAGATTTATTTAGTGAGATGTTATCCCCCACAAAGTCAGAGTACGGGTCAAGTAAAGAGAAAGGCGGTAGAAAGTTCAGAGAAGGATAGACCCTGCCTGACGAAGATGATGAAGTCACCGCTAGCGAGTGGGTCATCAAGAGAAAGAAATTGAGAATGGATTCCTGGATACAGATGAGATCTTCAGGTTGGATCGAGATAAATTGGAAAAATTCAGCGTTCATGGCTCGAAGACTTTCGTCATTCCAATGAAGAATCAGTCAGTCAGGGAAGGAAGAGGGAGCTGAAGGAGTGCAAGAACAAGCAGAAACATAAGAACGCAGAAAAGGTGTATAAAGTTACGATGTGGGCGAAAGGAGGACAGGATGTCAAAGGGTGGTGTGGGGGCGCTGTGTTGGCAGGGGGAGGTGCAAAAGGGACATAATAAAAGTCTAGGTATACGCGCAGGAAGGCATCTCAAGATAAGAGGTCCGTGTTGGATGGTTAGGGACCTCCAGGAGAAGCAGCAAGGAGAGCAGTTCCACAAGTTGGAGCTGTCTAGAGCATTGAGTTTGGAGGAGGAAAGTAGTGAGCACCTTAGATGGACCCATTTAGAGCAGATGCAGCATTGCACCGACCAACCCCTACAGGTCACATTTCCAGCGTTGCCGCTAATCAGGAAAAGGAGAATACCAATACGGGCAAGAAAAGGGCAGGAGGCGGATTTTAGAGACTGAATGCTGCCCTAGTACGGTTTTTTAGAAGGCAGCGCAGGGAAAAAATGATTGGATGTGGGTAGTACCAGGGGTAACTGGGACCTTTGGGAAGGCCAACAACCAAAATCGAGGACCGTACCACAACGTTGAGGCGGCTGTTGATTGGAGCAAAATATTGCAATTGCATTTTCCTTATTTTTAATTTCTAGCTTTTGAAGCGTAAGTACGAAGAAAATCCCATCAGAAGAACAAAATGGCGCAATACTGTTTACGATATTCCGGGGACAGGAAATGAATCTGGCACCTCCGTTAACGGGGACCAAATTGGACTTTAAACAATCGATATGTATCCAAACTGTCTAACCGTTCAATCAATCAATCAAAATGTGGCTCTCTAAATATATGCGGACAACACATTCAATGGTTTTACACACCTACATCTGTCCTGCGAGCCAGCAAAGGATAAAACCGGATTTGACAACCGACACA
Organism: Trididemnum clinides; assembly: GCA_963675345.1. Lineage (NCBI taxonomy): Eukaryota > Metazoa > Chordata > Ascidiacea > Aplousobranchia > Didemnidae > Trididemnum > Trididemnum clinides. The sequence continues at coordinate 22,094,023 of OY776305.1, forward strand.
TAGAAAAGTTTGTTTAAGTTGTACCTGCTTGGCATTCACAAAGATAGGGGTTCGAACCTTACTCTAACGTGTTTATCAACTACAATACTAACATAGAGTGTTTGGTATACCTTATAAATTATTAGCAAAACAAAAAACATTTGGCAAGAACTCAAAAATTGCAACATTAAATCGATAACACATTACGGACAAATCATAAACATATAACATCAGAAATAAGTAGCATGACACCTTAAATCAGGAGACGGCAAACTGCGCCCCGCGAAAGTTTTCTATCCGGCCTGCGAAGCCCTTTTCATAATTGCAAAACAAATCTATAGCGCAGTGCTTTCTTGACAGAACTACTTCGATCCAATCAATTTGATCGCGAACAGCATAATTGGTGACAGCAAGAAAGATGATGACCCCATTTTGGAGATCACTTATTTTTGGGCAACATAACAAGATTTACCGTCACTTCCAACTTAATTTGAGTAAACTTTGGCCCGTGGGTCTTAAAAAATATCAGCAATGTGGCCCTCCATCGAAAAAGTTTGCCGACCCCTGTAAATAAATCATAACTATAGCAAAATAACTTTAATTTGAAATCCAATGTATCTGCAAAATTTTTATCTTGCAATTGAAGTAAGGATTTTCAGCGGTGGAACAGCGAAAGAAAACCACTGGCATTTGCTTGATTTCTCAACTAAGGCATCTTCATGAGCCTGAATATAAAAACGATAGAAAAAGCCCACTCCAAATACCTTATCATCCAAGGGTTAGTTGCTTTTCTACTGCGTTCCCGTGGCAAAGGTTTTGCTTCCAAACAATTAAGATGTCACGCAGGTCATGACGTCATTATTACTTGCGAGATGTCACTACAGCTTTAAGAAAAAGTCAAGGAAAAAGCTAGAAATAGAAACGTGTAATAAACAAAATTTACTACAATTTAAGCTGACAAAAAATTTCTAAAAACAAGAAAATTTTTTGCATGAAAGTGTATCTCAAAATCTTAACTTTTGTTGAAGACCAGCAAACGCTTTCTTGAAATAAAGTTTTCCACTGGTGCTCAATCTAGTCCCCTTTATAGTTTTATTGTTTTTATTTGCCATATTTATCCTCCATTCACAAGAAAGCAAATTGTATTGCTATATTTTGGACGGGAAGTTCGCACTAACTTGGGAGTTGCCAATTTCAAGCTATCTGGGCAACCTGCCTTCCACATAAAGGCGGGTGCGTCCCGTTAAGTGCCTCGTCCAAGGGCACAACAAGCGAACTTGCCGGCTTGTTCTCCACAATTTGTCCTAAATGCCGAACACCAAGCAGGGAAGCTGCTGATATCATTTTTAAAAGTCTTTAGGTATGAGTCGACAAGGGGAATGAACCTCAGGTCTACAGATTGCGAAGCGGACGCTCTAACTACAACGTCATCGCGCCGATTATGCCTTTAAAACAATCTCCAACAATTTCTTTGCCACGCTCATCGAAAAGACCAAAACGGTCCTCACCAAAGTGACTTAGGCTTGCCTACAGTGGCATGGTAAGCTTTAGAGAGCTTTATATTATTATGCTGTCGACATATTTTTTGAATCGTCCAAATCGGTAAGAAAAGTAACACTACTAGCCATACGATGACAAAAAAGTATGTCAATAAAAAAGCACTTTCTATTTTGAACAGTACTACTGGCGTTAGTGGTCAGAAGAGCTAAAGGCTTAAAGAATGCGTCTGCAAAGAGGTGATGCAGCGAAAAACTGTTTTAAAAAATTTAAAAAATGGTATTGGATTTACATTATAAATAACCACAAAAGTGTGTCAAAGCAAAAAATGATTAAGATATTTTAGTTTCGCGTTAGTGGAAAGTGAAAACGGTGATCAACAAATATTTTGATCATACATCTCCAACTGTCCATTGTACAACATGAGACACTTTTAATATGTTGAGGTCAACAAGAGAGATGCTATTGTTGCATGCAAACAGGTTTCAAACGGAGTTTTTTGGTTGTGTTCATCCCTCCTCTTCCTCTATGAACGCAATTTAGCTTCATGTCGTCAACCTAATTGAATTTAGGCTAAGGGAAAAGATGGCTGCCCATTTCAAACCAGTCTTGAGTGACTGGTAGCTCCACCACCTACAAGGCGGACTGCCACTGTGAGCGGAGTTTTATCGCTTCGGTTACCTTTCGATTGGATTTCAACGTTATTGTAGGTCTCAAAATTTTCAGAACTTTTTAGCCACTGCTACTGATACACCTCTTTGAATGCTAAGAACCGAAGAAACACACAAAAAACATACAAAAAACTCAAACAAAACACTGCAAAAAACGTCCAAGAGGCCACGCATTAAAAACAATCAAATCCAAAGATCAAGAAAAATAAATTAAATCATGACATGTTTAAGGCGTCCATTAGAAAATATGGTAACTAGGCAAGGACTTTGAGCAAACTGCAGACAGTGACACTGTTTCGACCTATCCTGTCGTTTCAATGCACTTAAAGAGACCTGATCGGTCGAAATTGTGTCACTGTCTGCAGTTTGCTCAAAGTGTATCGATAGCCTCTTGTATTACTTTAAGGCAAGGACGTTTCGCATCAGCGAATTGCACAGATATGTGATTGCTAGCAGCTTAGTGGGTAGCAAAATCTGAGTAACAAGTTGAATTGGAATAAAGTGTTAGAAAATTTCCTCATTAGTAAAGTTTCACTAAAGCGTAACAGTCACCTGATAATCACAGTGCAGCTCTAAAAGCACTTCAAAATTGCACGAAAAATTGGCAATATAAAAAGCATTTAGCACCACTAACTTTACACGAAAGAAACGTCGGATGAAACCAAAGTAGAAAGGAAAAACATTCTACTCAAAGATAGCAATTTAGCCAGAAACAAAGCAGCTCATTAAACGCGATTCTTATTCAAATAGAATTTGAACTAAAAATGTGAAATGCACAAATTGCTTTTTTACAAAACATAAAATAACTCTGGGTAATGGGTCCATGGCATTCCTAGTTGCTTGTAAATATTCACAGAATTAATGGATCCAAAGTGCTTCTAACTTGAGACTTCTTAAAGAAAACATACTTAAACGCGGCGTTTACCGATGATTTTATTCTGCGAAGAAAAATGAAGTAATTCATAGCAAAATATATCTAACGTAAACCCAAGGATGGCTGATGCTACAAATAGAAATTGGAATTAAGTTTTTCACTGACAAAGTCAGGGCATTGGTAATCGCAGTATTACAAAGGATTGCTAAACAATTTACAAAGATAGCTGATTGAAATATTGTTGGAGCTGTTCGGCGACGTTGTACAAATTTTTGTATCCATCCTATAGTCTTTGGCAACTTTCATGAGACAAACAGCTACGTTGTACAATCTATGAGGTGACACGAAAAACAAAACAAGAACAATAAATGAGAAGGCCATTAGTTTGGTAGTCATTTCAATTTCAACGCTTTGCAGGAATCTCATTGCCTCGTCAAAGCAAAATCAAGCTTATCCATCTATACGTATGAGCCGATGTTAAATTTACCGTTTTCTAGACCAAAGCTTAGTCATGCTAGGCCAACACGATAGATGAACTCTTTCCAGTGACTGACCCATCCACTCGTCTGCCACGCAAAGGTGCGGGAATCCCACACTGCCTTTTCTAAGGGTTAAACAAGCAAGCTTGCCAGCGTTCTTTCTCACGCTATTTCTTTCGTATCAAGCGTTTTTGTGCACCTTCCATAATTCTTGTAGTCGTAAAGGTGATCATCTTATTCTCATTATCAATACTGGAAAGCTCTCAAATAAAGAATGCTACCACAAACAACTATTAACATTTTTAAAAAGTATTAAGGGAATGGATTAGGGTGAGGGATTGAAACACGATTACAAAATGATGATGGTGGTTGTTTTCACTATTACGGAAATAAACTATTAAGTAATAAGCCTATTTTGCAATTTGGATTGGCCTCTTTTGTGTTTATATTCGTGGTATTGAGTTCTTTGGCTTCGCTATTGGCCTTGTTTCCGGTCTAGCGACAAAAGCGTCTGTGGCTTTTCCAAAGTCATTTGCTATATTCTAGTAGGAACCTATCACGCCAAGTTATTTTCAAACAAATTTTCTCTCCAAATTCAGTTTTACAAATTGTAGGGTTAATGGTTATATTCTAATTTTTTTCTTAAACTTGGGTTGTTATTGTATAGCTTAGTAGTATAGATATACTCAACATGCAGCACATCAACCAAAAAAAATCCTCGATATATACAGCAGTATATGATGGTGTCGCTCGCAGAGCTTCCATTAGTAACGTCGGGATTGAGAATGTCTGTTCAGCCGGCCAAGCTCACCCATTGGGCACTTGAGTGAACAGTAACGAAAGTTTACGTTTTTTCTGCAAATAAGATTTTCACGAGTTGGTGCGTTCCTTTTCTTGATACAATTTTTGATTTTAAATTCTTGGCTATGCCTTAGTTTTATGTGCTCTGTTCATTGCTTACCTGAACTTATAAAGGCCTTGCGTTTCCCATAGCTTGGAAGTCGGGAACACATTTGTGATATCAAGCTATTTTCAAGCAAAATTACAAAAATATTATTCATGTGGTGCGATTTCACACAGTAACATTGTTTAGTTTTAATTTTTTGTTAAACTTTCGAAAGTCATTGTTGGCTGGCATTAAGTAGCATGTTCTTGTCTCTTTGCTTGGAGAGCCCAGAAAAGTAAAAAGAATCCTTGCTTTTTTAAAATTTTCAGGTTTGATCTCGGTAGCTCTCTAAAGCTAATATCAACCATAATAGAAAAAAATGTTCCCCTAACTATGGTGCGATTTTACCCCTGCAGGTCATCTCATCAGCTGTGCCGAGTTAGAACGTATCAACTAAGGCAGCAAGGTCTGCTTTACCGTACAAACATTTCTGCGAGCAGCAACAAAAAATTTCAAAAACTATAGGCCATAGTACCTGTGCACGTAGTGGCGATCATTTCGGTTTATGAATTAAGACTGGTAGTACTCAAAATGAAAGAATGATTTCACAAACAATCAATTGTACATTTTAAAGCTGTAGAAAGTGGGATGGGGAGTAAAACTAAGTCAAAAATGATGTCAGCGCACAAATTAAGTCAAAAATGATGTCAGGGCACAAGTGGTGGTCGTTTTGACACATGAAGAAATGAGCTATTTAATGGTCGGCCTATTTGACGTATTAGTGGCTCCGCTTTCGTATTAACATTTGTGACAATAAGATTTTGCCAGCGCTGTTTACTTTAATTTGGCGATAGCATGAAAAGGGCTATGTCTTTCCCCAAAGTCATATAATTTATTGCAAGAGGCACCTATTAAACTTTTTGAAACAAAACCTTCTCTCTAATTCCAAGTTTTCAAATTAATTCTATTATTGTGTTATTTTGCTTTTATCTTAAACTTAGAATTTTATAACATTTAACTTGGCTGTCTAATTCAGACCTCCCTATTTTAAATATAGATCCGTGTTTCGTACCGATTTAAAGTGCATATCAATTAGAAACATCAGTAAAGGGCTTTACCATCTATGTTAGCTATGAAAATGATAATGGATAATTTTTCGCCTGCTGCTCTTCTCACCATATTGTGGCAAGTGTAGTGATGTCATTTAAGATTATGCCGTAACACTGATTTGTAAAAAGATTTCAACACAAAAGAAAAGAGAAAGCTTAAAAAACACATTATTAATGGCTTGTTGCACCTTGATAAAGCGTCATATGTTACAGAAGTATTTTAAGCACAATTAAACGTTTGTTTAAACGCAATCGATTAAAAAAAAACATTATGGTCCGGCGTGCATAGCCACCACATGTCTATTAAGTTTATCGCGTGCTGGCAATCTCTTATTTGCCCTGTTTTCACAATAGGCATTCTTACGCTAAACATTGTATCCATTAAATTCAGCAAGTGCTTGAAAGCACATCAAAGTTAGGGAATGCGCCAAGTACTTGATGTGTATTTTCATTATGAAGGCATTAAATATTAGGACCCCTACTCACGACTTTTGCTTTATTGTAGGCGAATTTGCATGAGCTAACGTCTGTGACTACGTGCATGTTGCACGGTCCTGGAACAAACGCAGCCATCCAAAGTGCTAACTAACCCAAATTGAAGCACTTATAGTTACGTTATTACAAGAGCAGGGCCTCCATTAGTAATGCCGAGGATAAGAATATCGAATCAGCTGGTTGTGACGGCCTCACCCAATTGCAGGAAAAATTGCTTCAACATTTAGATGATATGTAGCTTGATAGTAATATTTTGTTGAAAAAGTTCAAACAGGACCATCTTTTTCTCTTCCCTTTTTCCTCGAAAATGATCAAGTTTTTTCGTGGAGTTGCCTATATTTCAAAATTTTTAGAGACTTTATTTTTAGATCAATAATTCTGAATATTTTGGTGGATATTGCCAAGGGTCAATGCCATCAAGAATTAATAAACAAAATGTACTAAAGAGCTTTGGTTTTGAAGAAATTTCAATTTTGTGAAATGCAGGTACTAAAATTATGAGTGTTTTTAACCGATAGACTAGATTTTATAAACATTTGGAGACTTCATTCTTTGATGGATGCTTTTGAAAACTTAATCAGTTAATGCCTACGAACCATGCTTGTGAGGAAAGTAGTCAAAATATACCAAAAAACTAACGTTGTATAACAGCTGCAAGTTTGTTTGGTCAATTAGAATAATTGTTTAATTATAAATAGAACATGATGTATGGAAGCCAATTCTTGATCAGTCGTTCTAAAGTAATCCTTTGCCCTAGCTAATTAAAGTAACATATTTTTGGAAAGTAAATTTACTAAGCCTTCAAAAGACAGTAATTGTTAGCACCTTTTTGTCATTTTCATGCATTAAACTTACTTGCTTTTACACAGCTTACCACTTTTTGAGAGGAGTAAAAAGTTACACCACCAATGATAAAGTTCAGTTTAGTTTTCATTATAAAAAGTAATACCAAAGGTAAATATCATAATCTATCAAAATTGCCTTGAAATATTCTTTAATTTGTAGATAATGTTTGAAAATCGATTAAAAAATGAGGTCACAAATCAGTTTTTAGATAAACTGATTTTGCAAAAATGCCTAATTTTTGAAAAAATCATAATATGATCTCTAGCAGCGAAACACTATATTGATTGTACCAGATGGCATTATGATGTCATAGAGCGAGTTGTAAGCGTGCCAGAGAAAAAGAGAAGAAGCATGCTTAGAAGGCTTAAAATGCATAAATAAGCACTTGCTCGTTGCATTGTCAAATGATTTTGAATTGTTGTAGAGTTGATTTTATCGAAATCACCTGTTGTTGTTGTCGATGTTATTGTGATTACCCCTCCTCTTCCTCGAGATGGAGCGACGGCACAAACCACAATCCAGGTTCACACGGTCAACCTAATTGAATCAGGCTAGAAAAAAAATGACCAAATCATCTCTCTAATATCTCCTGAGAATGCGTTCAATCGCATTTCTACGACCAGTAGTTTTAGAGAAAATACAGCTAAGAAATTGTGCAATCAAGCGTTGCTTGCGACGTTATTTGAGATCTAAAAGGATGAAATATTTTTTAAAGTGATAGGTTGGATGGTTGTTTTTGCTTTAACTTAAAACGGTTTTGTTCTGTCATGAAATGTAACTTAAAGTTATCTTTAATTATGACATCATGATTACGTCACCAATACCCTTATGACACTCAACCCGAAGTTTTAATCAATAGTGCCAAGTCTGATGATTGTACGTCAAGTAATTATGGAGGAATTAAAGCGTACGTTCGTACATACGGACAGAATCGCGCTTTATAAATTAGATTCTTCGATAATTAATTACTGCACTTCAAAATCTCTTATGCAAGTGCTACAAAACAATGGTATCCCATCATTGTAACAATACGTCTAACCAAATAGTAGTTGATGAAAAACTGCTGGAAAACAAAGAAGAGTTCAATAAAAGGTAAGGAGCTTGCAATTGAAATGTCGATATTGACCCCAATACTGCTGCCATCAAATGGCAAAACAACAGCACTGTACAACAAGCTTTTACTTTTGTAAATAATTTTACCGACGAAAAGGTGGTCAGCTAAAGAGTATGCTTCTATTTCGATACCTTGTCCGGAAAAAAGCTCATTAGTAAAAGTTCCTACATGTTTATGGGGAAGTGTGGCCTAAATCACATGCTGCTCTCGCTTTGTCACATAAAACTAAAACGCAAAAAATGATTTGTGCCATGCTTTCCTACTAGGTAAAGATTTCGGTTACAAATAATTGGTTGCTCTATAGAAAGCATTTGAAGTAAGAGCAGCCTCAAGCAAAGTGTGTCAGTTTATTGCAATTCAATCAGAAGTAGCCACTGGTTAAACAAAGGCTGAAAAATTGCCGTGTGCTTTGGTCTGTAAAAGAGGCCGTTCTTTTGCTTCTCCAAAATCAGCGAAAAAAGCCAAAACCATATCTGCTGTTATAATTCCATCAGATAATTGAGGTGTGACTGTCTCGCACATTTTTCGCCTACGATGACCGGCAACATGGATACCAACATGGTTTATCGAGTTATACTCATTTACAGTGCGTCAAATGCAAAGTATTTTCTGCTTAACAAAAATCGATAACAGGTTTTTGCATTTGCACTGCCCCTTAGTGTCTGAAACTACTTGAGGTGTCCTTACTCTTAGTTTTTAAAACAACTTTAAAGTTTGCATGTTTTAAAATGTCCTTTGATTTTGCCTGTTTGTTTATGGTCAATTCCATTTTAATATTTACTCATTTTTGCAACATTTTTTATTTTTAATTGTTTGTTTTATATTTAGTAATTGCATTTGGGATATTCATCACTAAATTTGGGCATGAAAAATATCATGGTAAAAAGGCTGTTTTAATAACTTTCTATTTATCATGTTGTTCACGACGTATCAAAAATCTATCAAAACACCAAGACTTGTCAAAATTTTTAATTTCAACAGCAACAGAAAGTTATTTGATCACAAAAACGCCTTCAAACATTTTTTAAAATCAAAGTTCGTGGTTCATGAAGCTTAGAGCAAAACAAACACAAGGAAAATACATAAGCAAACCGTCAAAACACCAGTAAAATTTGTTTGTATGCATTTCAAAATGCAATTTATTTCATATTTCAGCCTCATATTCAAAAAGTATGATTTGTTTTCGACAAAAAGCCTGCATGAGTTTTTTTCATTACAATAGAGCGATCGAACCTAACGCCATGACATTGGATAGCGTTCCTTTGTTTGTAATGTGACAACAGTATCAGATTCCATGTAGGAGCGAAAAGCTGCTAAATCATTCAAGTAACTTCAGACGAACTACAATCATATAACATTGTCTTCATCTTGAAACGCGACATGTATTCTTCTTGTGCGTTGCTCTTGCTTTGCTTGATCTTATTCTTGCTTGTTGTTTTTTATTGATTTTCAAATGCATCAAGCGCTACAGAAGTTAAGCAGAGTCTATAAAGATTTTCTAGAAAAGCAAACTTAAAATTACCTTCTCTATAGCAGTGCAAGGCCTTTTTGGTATCATACTTTCGCAAATTTATTTATTCTTTATAATTTAGCTAATCTTGGTCATGACATAGAGCGATTTAAAAATGCCACTGCGAAAGGCCTCGCCAATTTTTATTTTAGATAAGTTTGGAAGGAATAAAGTAACTTTCACAATCGTCTTAAAAATTTTAGTTGTAAAATTATTGATCACTGAAAAGCAGAAATGTTGTACTCCAAACAGCTGTAAACAACGTCATGTATAGAGTGTGGCTATGAGTTCAAACCAAACTTTGGGTTTACTAAATTATGAACCTGCTTTGATGCCGTAAGACTGTAAATTGAGTCAGCCAAACCGTCCTGCAATGGTGTATCCAAAACAAAACGTGTTTAAAGAAACCAAATTTAGCTAGCAACTCATAAAAAGATAGTTTGCCTAAAATTATGACATTTCATTATCATTTTGATAAGGTTTTTAAATAAGTTTTTATCATTAAACTAATTTTACACTGATTGGCTGAGGTAAAGTTGCATGTAACAAAAACCACTATTTAATCAAAATGTCAAAAAATTCTTGCGACTGCAATCGTGTCGCAATATCGGTCAAAAATTGTTCATAGCTGCTTTGCTTAGAATCAAACTAACAGGGAAATTGATCACAGATTTTATTTGGGAAGGACTGTTTCATTTCCGCTTCTCATGATTATGCCTGGGTCCAGGTTTGTATTGAAGCGTTACGTTTCGAGTACAAAGTAGATCTTGCGTCGACTGAAATTACACGTTGAGATAACTGCATATTTGTGGACCATGAGGTCTTTTTCCAATCTTTCATGCTCTTAGTTTCTCGTTTATTCAACTACTTGAATAACTTTTGATTAACTACTTATTTAATTGTTCACTTTACACTCTGATTTATCTTCGAGGTGACGAAACAAACCTGCCGCTCTATTTAAAAAGTTCTTGGAATTTTTGTATGTCTACACTCTTTGCATACATTATGTTCGCTATTTGAATAGATGATGTCCTTTCAATGGATTTACGTAGAGGCGATGGCGTAGTGGTTAGAGCGTCCGCTTCGCAGTCGGAAGACCTGGGGTTCATTCCCCTTGTCGAGTCATACCAAAAGACTTTAAAAAATGGTATCTATAGCTTCCCTGCTTGGCGCTCGGCATTTATGGGAGGTCGTGGAGAACAAGCCGGCAAGTTCGCTTGTTGTGTCCTTGGGCAAGGCACTTAACGGGATGCCCCCGCCTTTATGTGGAAGACAGGTGGCCCATAAACCTCGAAAAAGGCAACTCCCAAGCGAGTGCGGACTTCTCGTCCAAAGTATAGCGATACCATTCGCTTTCTCGTGAATGGAGGATAAAAATGGCAAATAAAACAAAAAACAAAAACAAAACAAGGTGTGACACTTGACTGTCATTATTGTTGGTGGAAAGCTGCTTCTTGTGTTGACTTCATTTAAAGTGGCCATACCACATCAGAAAAAATTATGAAGTAACTCCATTCAAGTTATACAGAATCGCTGACTGGCCTCTATAAGAACGTAAACTCTTATTTATTTTTGAAATTTCAGTTCGTATTATTTTAATGGCTATCAGAAAAAGGTCGTTTAATCCATTAGTGCCTAGCAATCAAAACCAAACAAATGATGTATATTACCAGCAACCAGTAAATATAACTCGTTTTTATATATTGCAAAAGGATGTTCCGGTAACTACTACTGGCTTCAATTTGTACAGAAACAAAATCTAAATAAATTTATTGGTAATAAAGCCACCATTAAACAAACACCAAATGACATAGGGAAACAAAAAAATTCTTTGACAAAAGATTGCAAAGTCATTCTCAAAACATATTTGTAGCACCACATCATCAGTTAAAAACCAACACAATAAATAATATTTACAATGCAATTCATTCTTTGAAGCGATTTAAACTACTTAAATTTAAACAACAGAGATTTAATCTTTGCAGAGATGGAATGGTAAGAATCACTGAAGGAAACAGATTCCAGCCAAAACTAAAAAGGAGAGAATGAGTGCCAAATTTGGTTTGACGGAAGCTACGTCAGCTGCACCACTGTTATCACATATTGCCATTGTTGGGTCTGCTGCAGCATTGCAGTTGGATGTGGTGCAGCAGGTAACACAGCAATTACTGAAATAAAAACACAATGATAATAATCAAATGTGTGAAGCAGTAATTACACAGCTGATTACACCACCTTTTTGTAGACATATGATTTTGTTTGTAAAGAAGAGCATTGTTTTGAGGGAGCCAGTATTGTCGCAGCATTTCAAAACGAAGGATATATACTGCAAGATATTATCGCAATATGAAAAAAATTACTCACAACTAAGCCAACAATATTGGGACAAAAATAAACAGTTATATCATGACCGGGTAAGTAGGCTTCTGTTAGAAATTGGATAGAACAAACAAGGAAATAGAGCTTTACTACAGTAGGTGCTCAAAATTCTACAAATCCTCAACTGTTTTGGCAAAGTTTTTTTAAAGTTTCTTAGCCCCTGAAAATCTACATCTAAAATTCATTTCACTTTCACTCCTATACATATTCTACTTTTCTTATTTTTTCATGTTTCTTTGTCATTAATTACTTTTTCTTTTTGCAGGCAAACAACAAGAAAAAGATCACTCACAGACTAAAAAGAGCAATGGAAACCAATAACTGCTCGGAGGTATTTTTGATAAGTATGATGCAAACATCTTTCATTATGTAACTTTTTCTTTGGTTTGATTTAGCGAGGCTAAATTTGCACCACGGCTAATTTCTTTGCCTTGGTGCCGTAAATAGGCTAAAAATGTTAAAAAGCTAAAGTGCTGTAAAAGGACACTAGGGCGGTTTTACTTCAAGTCAAAAAGAAACATTTCAAATGTGGGCTTACAAGTCAGCGTATGTTTGATTTTCTTTCTAAAGTCATTCAAAGCTAAGTAGTTATTTAACAACATTTGTTGATTGTTTTCGTTAAACCCTTGTAAGTTTGTGGCACCATAAGGGAAGGGAAAAAACACAATCTAGTAAGAGCATGGGAAGTAAGAGCAAGGATCTATGGCACCATAAGGGAAAGAAAAAACACAATCTAGAAAGAGCATGGGAAGTTTTAATAACTAGGAAAACAATTAACAACATTGATGTTCTATACGGAACGCGGAAGAAAATAAATTGCCAAAAAATTATGCAAAACAGCATAAACTTTACAATTCAAATGTATTTTGTTATATGCGTGGACTAGATTATAAACTGGAAGATTAAACAAAATGCTCTCCATCAATGCTAATCAATTTAACCCATTAATGCCCAATGTTCCATTTTTGGAACATATTTTCAAATAGGATTTAATGTAACTTGTAATTGGAATTTTCTTACAAACGAAATATATTTTGAAAGTGCTTGAGTTACCATTTCCAATGACATCAATTATTGTGCACTGGAGCGTATAATTGCCCTAGGGTCAAGGTTGAAGTATGGCGCTTTTGTGACCTAATAAGCGACATTCATGTTTAACTTTACTACGCAGATGTGTAACACTTTTTCAGCCAAAAATTTCATTCATGGTTATAGTCCATTCTAACATATCTGTAAGTTTGAAGTCATAACTTTATCTTTAAGCAGTTGTTTTTCGCTATTGTTTACCGATGTTCCAAAAATGGAACATTGGGCTGTTCAGACTAGACTTTTTTCTTATTCATGGCAGTAGATGTCAACCGCGCCGCTTTAGCGGTCGTGGGCGGTTACTACAGTAATTAGCAAACAACCAGTCATTCAGATTTAAGGCATTTGTAGGTTTCATCATTGTACTACAGCAATTAGCAAAAGACCAGTGATTTAGATTTAAAGCATTTGTAGATTTTATCATTGTGAACATATATTGCAGTTTACATGACGCAATATCCAATTGAAGTTGCATCAGCCATCTTTCCATCATTAAAACATAGTTTGTTTTCACCAAGAATCTGTTTGAACAGTAAATTCAGTTTTGCAGATTTAAGAAATATTAGCTACTCCTAAATGTAAAAAAACAAAATGTCAAGAAAATTTATTACTCTTAATGAAGCAGTTGAGTTTGTCAATGATCTAAGTGACGACGAGGAATGCAAAGTAGTGGTTTTACCTCCAGAAAATCAAGGCGAAGTTACAGACGAAGAAAACGATGACGAAAACTTAGTTGAACAAAACCTTGGTATGCAAGATGTAGCTGGACATTTAGAAGTTTTTCATCCTGCGTTACAAGTAGATGGTCAGGATAAGAGTATCATATCAAAACCAAAAATTTCGAAAAAACAGTGTAAAGTTAAATGGCGGAGCAAGAAGGAGTTTGATATACAGCTGCCGGACAAAGGACCTGGTACCCTTGAAGAACAACATCCAGAATTATGTGGTCTTTCCCCATACATTATGTTTCAACAGTTTTTCAGTGAAGATATTTACTCGCTTATTATGTCCGAATCGGAAAGGTATGCTCAACAAAAATTACATCATGATTTCTTTCTGTCTCCTGTAGAGTTGGATGTATTTTTTGGATTCATACTTCTCAGCGGATATTGTTCACTTCCTCAGGAGCGCCTATACTGGTGTAACGATGAAGATGTCGGTAATAATTTGGTAAAAAGAAAAATGTCGAGAAATAAATTTCAGGAAATAAAACGCTACGTGCATTTAGCTGGCAAAGACAAGTTTGCAAAAGTCAGAACGTATCTAAATCTAATGCAGAGAAATTTTGCTCAGTTTGTAGTTTTTTCGAAATGCCTTTCTGTTGACGAGCAAATTGCACCATATTTCGGACATTTTTCTACTAAAATGTACATGAAAAACAACCCGGTGAAATTTGGAATGAAAATCTGGTTTCTGGCGTCTTCTCAAGGATATCCTTTCGATTTTCAAGTTTATACTGGAAAGAGTGATTCAAAAGAAGGACCACTAGGAGAACGAGTTGTAAATAAGCTGACTGAGGTGTTAGAAGAAAATTCAAACCACATCTTGTATTTTGACAACTTTTTTAGCTCTACAACTCTTTGCAGAGACTTGGCTGAAAAAAGTTTTCGCTACACTGGTAATGTTCGACAAAATAGAACAGAAAGTTGTCCCTTCTCTAATCCGTCGACCATGAAAAAACGAGAGCGTGGAGCATTTGAAGTATTTAGTGATGGCAAAGTAACCCTCTGCCAATGGAATAACAACCGACCAGTTTGTGTAGTTAGTAACCATGAAGGCGTTGACCCAACAGTCCCTGTGCGAAGGTGGAGCTCAGCAACAAGAAACGCAGTTAGTATTGCGCAACCTCGGATGATCCAAAGCTATAACAAGCATATGGGCGGCGTAGATCTTTTAGATCGATTTTTGAGTGACTACAGGCCACGGCTTCGTAGTAAAAAATGGTGGTGTTGTCTTTTCGCCAACTTTCTCAACATGTCGGTTGTGGCTGCTTGGCGATTGCACAAAGAGTTGAAAGGAAAAATGAGCCATTTGCAGTTTCGTCGAGAAATAGTTCGAACATTGTTTGGCAAAGCACCTGATAAAACAATTAGACCTGGTCCCAGCAGAATGCCGGTTGATGGAACAAGATTTGGAGGAGTTTTTCATACTTGTGAACCTGCTGCAAAACAAGGATGTTGCAAACAATGCAAAAAAAATACCATATACATGTGCAAACAATGTGATGTATTGCTTCACATAAAATGTGCTGATGTGTTTCATAAGATTCTTTGATCGCATTTTATATGCATCGTGTTTAAGCAATAAAATTGCGAGAAAAACTGGTAAATGTCAGTTTCAATAATATTTCACCAGAAAAAAAATTTTGGTAGAAGAAAAAGTGGCGCATAAAGAGTAAAGCAACAAAAATCGTTCGCCAGCGCTATCGCTGATTTTCTGTATGCGGTCTATAGCGAGCTCGTAAATTACGCGAAAAAGCCTAGTCTCGACTTCCCAATGTTCCATTTTTGGAACAATAAAAAAAAGCACTTAAAAAAATAAATTTAATATTTTGTCAGCAAAGATGTGTTATTAAGAGTATTTTCGCCTTGCAAAATTGAATGTACACAAAAATATTGCGTTTTACTATACTTGGGATTTAATGGGTTAACATGACATTTAAGAATTAATTCTACACAGTTTGCAGCAGCTTAATGAACTAGACTTACGTCCCGCGGTGTCGTTTCTTTTTATGATAATAATTAATTACCGTACCAAAAAAATCTACAACAATGATCTCAATAAGTAGAAATTGAAGCAAGCAGACCAGTAGCACCAAGTCGTATCGCTCTTAGCTTCCGAGTTAAGTAACTTGGATAACTGTAAAAGCTACGATGCTCTACTTGTTTAATATTCGAATAAATTTAAACAATATGATATTACAGATATTGATCTAAATTAGTAGTGAAGCAAATAAACGCAACAAAAATGAGGATAGTGCGGAAACAAATCTTTACTGTAACAAAAAGTGCTCTATCAAACACAGCGCCATGTAATATATCTAGCAGCAGCTTTACCGCTCTCTTCACTTTTCCGATTAACTTTACAAATTTAAAACAACTACTTGGTTATCGCAACGTATTACAACGTAACTAAACCCAATCAAAGGATACTACGGAAATAAAATTTGCTTCATTCGGCTATTTTCGCGGATACGTGCAAGGAAGTACAAAATGTCCAGTAGCTTACATGTTGGTATCAAAATAAATCTGGTTTTTTAATGTTTCTTGTCACTTATTCGTTATAATATTAGAGTTGATCTCCCCCCAAAACTCTTCGAATATGACAAACATAAAAAATGGCCCTCAAAATAATTAAAAAACATATTCTTACCAGGTCTGCCAGTGGTTCCGCGACAGTTAATAGGCTTTGCCAGTGTTGTTTTTAAGATTTTTTTTTTTGTAAAGATGGAGTAGCAATTTTTTTGACTTTAGTTCTGAACAGAAATAACTGTGTTTGTCTTGTCACAGCCATGCCAATTTTTAAATATTTTAACAAGTGTAATAGGACCTCGTCATTAACTTTAAAATAAAATGCATTGAATGCTAGTTAACAGCATGTGCTCTGCAGTACTTATAGTGGAGACATTTGGCAAAAAGATAAACGGTAAATGTTATTGGGGGATTAATTTCAAAATTTTTTTGGATTAGATCAGGTTTGCAAGATAAAGATATAGTTCTTTCTTTAAAAAATAACTTTCTAAATGCTTTTTTAGTTTTTCTTTGGTTTTTAAAAATGTTTTGGGGGATTGAGGGTGTACGGAGAGATTCGAGTGGTTCAGCCTCTCTTGTTCTCTTCTTAACCATTTTTGAAGAACATGAATATATGAATGCTAGTTTGCATAAAAAGGGAAACCTGATTGATTCTAACCTAACTTAAGTCTGTTACGCTTCAAATCACGTCTATAAGGCTGACAAAGATACTGTAACTAAAATTGAATCATTTTTAACATGCACTTACTGCGCAAACTTCCCGACCAACAGAGCAACCACTGCTATTTGTTTTTGTCTAAAAGAGTGAAGGGATATACGACAAAACAAAACAACAACTACTGAAACAAAAGATTAGAATGTGCGTAAATGACACTCTACGGTTACTTACTCTATGACGAAGCTCGTTGCAGGTGGTAATGATGCAATTGCGATTCGAATTTGTGGGCAAATTGATGCACTTAGTAAGCAGATGGTATCAATAACACATCTTCCAGCTTGAAGGGAGACTATAAATCAAAGTAAACAATTGAAACAAGATGTCAAAAACACCTTGCCGCCGAAGAAGTGGTTTCTACAGCAGAGTTATTCATTGTCCAAAATGCGGGAATTCGGCCGAACGCTATCAGCGATAAGCAATCTTTTTTTGCCATGTTTGTTTACTGCAATATTAGCAATAAGTTTGGTTTCCGTTGCTCTAATTAAGCAAAATAATTTGAGGGTTTTTTTCATTTTACCACTTCATAGACATCTATGCTAAAGTGAACTTTAGGAATACGTTGCCATGCAAAAATCACTGACACTAGCTGTTCAAGTAAATTTACGTTTTCAAACTATAGTAGTGTCCGAATTAATTGACTCATTCAAGAAAATAGATGAAATTTTACTCAAAATATTTTGTTGTCAAAAATGCATCGAAAATTTACACTCAATATGACATATAGCCTTTTTAGTCTTTTGTACTTGTTTTACACGTTTTGGCACAGAACAGACCAGGTTTTGGTAAGTTTTTGAGATTTCTTAAACATTGTACCAAATGGCAATAACGGCGTCTATCAGCTTGGTGAGGTTGGTACAATCTTTAGACCTGGGTCTATCTTTAATTATAGCCCACATTTTTTTATGAGTTTCAAGTCTGGTGAGTTTCCTGGTTGTTCTAGACCCTTTGTTTGGATTTCTTGGAACTTTTTCTTCACACTTTTAGCCGCATAACATAGGGCCAGATTTTGCTGTAAAGCAATCCCCCAGCTGGAAATGCTGTTTGCCTGTTTCTCGCAACCTACGCTGAATTACGTCGATATACTTGTCAGGATTCATTATTCCTAATACCGGTTAGAGTGATCCCACATCACTGAAACAGAAAGACTCCCAAAATATCTTCTTCTGAAGGTTCTTGACATGCAAACAGCATTTCCAGATGGTGGAGTTATTTTTCAGCAAGACCTGGCCCCATGTCATGTGGCTAAAAACGTGAAGAAAATGCTTGTATTTGATTCGGACTATGTTTTTGCTTTGAAAATTGTTAGTTGCGTCTTCGATTGACTAGAACCATTGCTTTTCAGTGGCAATTATCAAACGGTAACGTTTGTAAAGCCTACAATTGCTTCGTTGTTGTGCTATTGAGAAGGACGCATTGCAATAATTTTTTACGCTTATTGATTCAATAAGCACAAAATTTGTTGAAAATATTAGTCTGGAATGCAATGAAAGCGGAATATTCAAATTTAAAATTCCGAGGCAGATCTGGTCAATATGTCGTTGTCCTACAGATCTGGCGAATAAAAACGCTATATGCAAACATAAAAAAGATTGAAAAAAATAATATTATCAAAAACAATGTAACAGTAAATAACTTTTCTACTGCTCACATTAGTGTTTCCTTTGTGTTTTGGTAAATCCAAAATTTACATGATACGTAATTGTTTAAATAGGTTTAATTGCATTGAGGTTATTCTAATGTTTTTACCGGTACACCATATGCACATAAATATATAGAAAAAAAATTTAATGTAGCTTCGGAAAAACTATTTTTGCCACAAGCTTTTTATGATACTCTTATCCGTGGCAAAATTGAGTCACAAGAGATGAGCGAAAGAGAGCAAATATTTATATCACTATAATTCGGACGGTAGACAATTAAGGCGAGAGAGTTATAGCGCTTGCATATTAATGCGCGTGAAATGGAAGAGATTTTGCAACTGCGAAGTGCAACAAGAAAGCACAGCAGGAGGCAAAATAAGAGCTCTGTGAACATCTAAACAGTTTGAGAGTGTTTGCAAGCTTTTTATGTTTATATATCACCGGGCTTTTAATATTGATAAAAACAGCTTCTAATAGATTAAAACAAAAAGCTGCGTGCTGTAGCGATAAATGAAAATCGCTTGTTGTTGTGCGCAGTGTTTATTTTCAAACAAATGCTGACAAACAGCGAGGTTATAGTCCGGTTTTGTGTCATTTCAGTAGCACGATCTGTCAGGTTGAGATAGGCCTGGACCATTTAATTGCTGTTTCAACCATTTAGGAATATGCTGCTTTATATGATCGGGCTGTCGCTAAGATATTCGCCCATCCTACCGACTATTACAGCGGCACTTATATTCATACCTGTCCGAGCTTTTCTGAGTGGCTGATAGAACATACTTGCGAGCTACTGGCAGTATTTGCTTTGATCCTAACTTATCTGAAGTACGTTGGAGTCTTTCGTGTTCCAAAAAATAGCTTTTCTTTACGATATAAGACAAAGATGTAAGCCAAAGTCGAACCTAGTGTTGATTCCATAGCTACTTTGTCTGTTTGTTTGTGCATAGTGGTTTTAAAGATAAACTCAATGGAAGATAAAGCGCTCTTTATCCACACAACAAAGGCGTCCTTGGAAACGAAACGAAAGTTGTGTGTCGGATTCATCCTGTAAAATGCTTCTAAACTAATCTTCATGGTTACATCAAGAAAGCGTTGTTGAAAATACTGGACACAACAAACGAGCACATGAAAGCACCAGAATCGATATCGAGATTTTGGATGATGTTAGCGAACGTCAAAGAATCACATGTGCAGTGTGACAAAAGGTACTCCAACTCAGGCTTCAATAAGCCGGCTAACCATCTGCTAAGTTTAAGATAAGACAAATCGGCCATTAATATTATGGGGCAAAGCAAAGTGCTTTTTTTGTTTGCTTTCCGCAAGCGAAACGTGATACCGCCAGTGATGAGAGCAGCGTCACGAAAAACTTATGGCAAAAATAGCTTTTCTAAAAGCTGTACTGCCGTCACATAGTAAATTCTAATCTATAGAAAAATAATGTTTTTAAAAAAATTGACTTTTTTGCCATTTATTGTTGTTTAAAAAGAAATTATTATCTTTCAGTCTTGTCGCAAACACCTGCACGAGCAATGATTATTTCTTTGCATTTGTTAATCTCTTGAGTCAAATAGATGTAAAAAACTTTAATTTTGTTTATCAAATCAGAAATGCTGTTGTTAGGTTTTGCAATATTACGACAGTATATTACAGCTCTGTATCACCAATAACAAAATTTTTTTATATTTTTTGTCCTTTTGGTGATTTATATAAATTCTGTTAGTATTCTTCTTTTCCTCAATGCAAATAAAAAATGCAACTATAAACAGTATTAAAATGCATATTGAAGATAAGATCAGTGTGTTTTATCTAAAATATATTTGCAAATCGTTGAGTTGTAGTAAACTCCATTTAAATTGTTAAATCTACTGCGGAGAATAGACAAAATTTACAGTTAGAATGCTAACACTACCCCTCTGAAATATTGAAGCATAAAATTTACCATTTATGCTATTAAAGAAAGAATTTAACCTACCTTGTTTTTAACGCAAGTAAAAACGTGCTTTTTCACTAAAAACATTTGTACTATTTTGGTGCTTAACAACTTTTTGTTGAAAGGTGGTGATGCAAACAGAAACAAATGCGTCAAATGCATTCAGAATATTTGCTCGTAAACTTATTTAAAAAGCAGAAAATATTTGCCCATGTTGTAAATTTTAAGCTGTCGGCCATGATTACGTGATAAATAGTACATGATATTTAGTAATAGCTAAAAAAGTTTTAAGGCAATGGCAACCAATTAAATCTTCTTTTGTAGTCTGAACATAATAGAGCCTACATATGGCGCTTTCCAGGCGTTTGTGGCGGTAAACAAAATGAGCTGTTTTTAAAGACCACTAGCAAAATCTGAAATATTCTATCAAGACTTTTTGGTCCAGTTTTCGGGGATATGACTTTTAACTTAGCATTTTTTTACCCATGCAGGAAGCTGGCACTGACGACTTCATTTAGAAATTTTTGCTTTGTTCAAAACAGAAGAAGACATATTTTAGCCTTCTTTCAGCACTAAAAACATTTTTGTAGACTGTTTGATCAACATTTTTTTGTTTCTCTAAAATAGATAACTAAACTAAATACAATTTTTTGAAACTATAAACGAAAACCGCCCGCTTTCGCCAAGTGGAGTAGAATAATTTTGACGAGAACACGCCTGCTTTTATTTTCTTTACTGTATTGAAGCAAACTGTACGGCAATTTTCTGATATAAATGTTGAATTATTTCCAGTATTTAGTTTAAAACTACGTTAAGCATCTTTCTTAGTTTAAAATTATTAGAGGTACAAATCAATTTTCATGGATGTAAAAAAATTCAAGCAAATAGCTTGTAGTACAAGGATACAAAGTTGCAACAGCTTTGGTTTGCTTGGGATCAACTTTTTCGGGTTACCCATCAACAACATGAATAAATTAAATCAAAAAAGCTTTGCATTTGCTTTAAGCTAACGTTATCAAAATATTTACGAAAGATAGACTATCCTTGTTGATCATACTCATAAACGAAATACAATATCTAAGATACTCCAAGCTTGATCATTGATACTCACAGCGCTCTCCTGCTACAAATCCTGTGACGTCAAAACACTGGCACCTGGTTTCAGACATGGCTGCGCTGCAAACACCAACTTGCGGAACCTGAATAATAACGAGGTCACTGAGAAGACCTTGAAGGGCTACCGGTGTGAAAGCGTTTCCACCTGTGGCTACATTTCCCTCCATACATGTCAACTGAGTGAAGGCAGGTTGAAGCAGACACAAAACCACTCCAATGTAGATTAACAACTTCATTATGTTGAATTTTTACTTTAAACTACAACCAAAAAGATAAAAATTCAAAACTCCCGATTTGTACTTAAAATTAGTTTAAATATATTTGCTTGCAACTAATGCCCTGAGATCTGCATATTCACCAACTGAATATTTTGAAAAAGATTTTTTTATTAATGCCACTATAAAAATGTAGCTTTGCAGTTTTGTTTTGAGCAGAAAACGCTATTTGCTCCGAAACTTGATACAAAATTCTGGATAAAGCTGTGTATGCAATACGCTGAATTTTTTGTCAGCTGCCATAAAAAATTTAATGACCAGCAACTTTACATGCCTCTGATTTGTTGTTCTTTAGCGCTGCCAATTTTTTTTGTTTCATTTGCAAATATATTACCTTTTATCATGCTTATAATTACAAGAAAATTTAATAATATCTAAATTTTAGAATGTAATGAACAAAAGCGATAAACATTTTACTTAGAAACTAATATTGAAATGAAATAAAATTTTTTGTGGTTCAAAGAAGACAATGTACATTTTTTCTATTCTAAGTGTAAAATATTTTTCACGTTATTTTATTTGTAAGGCCTTTTTATTTTAATGGCACGACACGGGAATTGAATCCATGACATAAAATCTAGCATTCTGCAGACAGTGACACTGTTTCGACCTATCAGGTCTCTTCAGTGCAGTTGGTGATCAATAAGAAGCTAGAGGCTTTTAATAAAGCATAGCTTAGATCGTCACACCTGTGGGACCAAATACTAGGTCCACTGTAGTGGATGACCTGATAGGTCAAAACAGTGTCACTGTCTGCAGTTTGCTAAGTGCATCGCTGGCCTCTTGCATTACTATACATGTAAATATATTTTTTTTTTTTTTTTTATTTACCAAGCATAGTTTTCGAAAATCATCCTATTTTGAAATATATTTCGTATAATTTTCAAAAGCTTTACTTTGAATAAAACTGACTTTGACTTAAAATTCGCTAGCATTATTTTGTAAAACGTAAAGTTTGAGTATTTCGTGTTCAGTTGCGTGTAATTTACCCGAAAACCACAAATTTATCAACCAGTTTTGAAGATCGTATATAAGCTTGCACGTTCAATTTAATCACCTGTTTTATTGGAAACGTGCGTTTTTGACAGTGCGAGTTGCCTGTCATTCTGTTATTGGAATTTATCCTGTTTGTCAAGTTGTTATTCCAAGTGGAGATTAAGTCCCGCTACGAAGTTTAATTGTATCACCGTCTGATCATTGTTCGGTAAGTCCTATACGTTTGAGTATCGTTAATTCATACTGTATGAAGTATTATTGAAATTCCGAGTTTGAAACCTATAGTGTAATGATTCTGCTTTCCCCGTTCTATAAATGTAAACAACTTACTCAGTTAGCTCTGTTACCGTGTCGTGCATTTGGTGTTTATGCTATGTTATTGCAGAAAAACGTTTCTCTCGCCATCGTCCTTTATTTGTTCCTTTCAACTACTCATTTGTTCTCAATATATTTTTGGTTAACTATTATTGGACTTTTTGTTTACCGGAGCGAGACGAGACGCGTTCATTCGAACTTCCCGTAAAAGCACGATTTTTGGGCGTACTTTTACACTAAGTATTTCAACCGGATTTGCATTCTTCATTATCAGTGGTGCCAGGGGCGGCTCGTGTATGGTACTGTGGAACTGCAGCACCCCCAGTCCCCACTCCATTTTATCGATGACATTCGATATGAATAATTAATATTTTTTTTTGTTTATTTTTCCTATACTTGTAGCTACATTATATAATACATAAGGTTAATCTCAACAACCATCCAAAGTTTATGAAAAAGATATAAAAATCTTTTTGTTTCAAAGCTCCTGTGATATGGTGTTGAAATTAGCAATAGATTGCAATGCAGCTGTAGAAAAAGAACTGTCGCTCATGCAGTACCGATCCTTGTGTCCTGGTGTAATAAGGGTTTCTTTTTGACGGACAACTGGCGAGCTGTGTGTGTGTGTAAAGCTGATAGACAGTGACAAAAATTAGGCCTATATGGTGACTTTCTGAAGCAGCCCCCCGTTAATTTTAGCTACAAGCCGCCTCTGAGTGGTGCTGTGAAAAAACTGTTTTTTCTTCCAATCAAACAAATTAACAAAACAGTTTTTATGGTTGTTTTACAAAAGAATTGAAGCTGGGCTGAGACTATCACTAAAACTGTGGCATCGACATCACTTTACTTAGAAGACGCATCAGTCCTCGGATCACAAACATTTATTCTGCGGGTCGCAGGTTGCTCATCTAATAGACTGACACGATCTAGACTCCAAGTCATTGCAACGTAGTTTAAAAATGAAACGCTGTAACAAAGTGAAAGAAGTCATGCTTTTTTCTAACTTCAAAAATAGAAAAACAATAAAACTTAAAGAGAGAACAAAAGAAATGCACAAGTGCAACAAATGGACAAGTGCCAATTTACAAAATTCTCACGCGAGCACGTGGAAATAAGCAAAACAAACTTCATAGGGAAAGGCTGTCCCAGATCTTTTTTTTTTAGTACTGCTTACAGCAAAAAAGACGCTACTTATAAGAGTTTAAGTTTAAGTTTATTATTGTTTTGAAAATTATAGGCGAAGATATGGAAATTGTAAACCTTGCTTTTTGTCAATTAGGTGAAAGGTTTACAATTTATTATTGTTGTTTGCCCAATACACTCAATAAACGTCAACATAAAACAGTAATAAGATAAAATAGTACATTCGTGTATGGGACTGGAGACACTAATATAACCCAAAGGTTTTGTACTCAGTGCCTCCTAATAACAAAAAAACAACAAATATATTACCAGCAATAAATAAATATTTAATAGAGACTGGAAAGAAGAAGTAAAAGAGAAAAAAAGAAAAACGAAATAAGGAAGTTAAATTTTGTATAAAAGAGCATAACGTGAAAGTTACATATTTAATGCATCAGCAATTTTTATAAAAAAAATCTAGAATCAAAGCAAAACTTTCAATTTAATAATCTCTAATCATTTGTTCTTTTAATATTTTTTGAAGACTGGTAACGGTTTCTTTTTTTTATAGAATTGTCTAGAGTTGCCCACAATTTAGTACCACAAAAAAACAATTGTTTTTGTGACATTGTTTTGTTGACCTGGGTTAAGAAATAATTGTTTATAGTTTTTTGTCTTGTACTGTACGAATGCACACTTTCAAGTTTAACAAAATTTTTTTCAAAAACTTTAGAAGTCATATTGCAATTTAATTGATGCATAAACTTTGATAATTCTAATTTGTAGATGTCTTCTAATTTCAATAATTTTAGTTGCTTATACAGTATGCTAACGTGATCAAATTTCCTACTCCAGGTCATAATCCGAACAATGTTGCTAGGTCTTAGAACTATTTTTTTTGTCTAGAGTAGGTTGCTGTTCCCCATAAAATAATACCATATTGAACACGACTGTAAATCAAACTATAATATAACAATTTGAGTGTTTCAGTATCAACAAAGTTACGTAAGCGATATATTATAGCTGAGGATTTCGGAAGTTGCAGAGAAAGTTGTTTAATATGTGTATCCCAATTAAGACCATCATCTACGAGCATACCCAAATATTTTACGTTTCTTACTCTATTTAATACGTTTTGTTGTAATTTGATTTCAAAATGTTTTTAGTTGAGGCATTGATACAATTGTCAATGAGCATATAATTACTTTTTGATATATTTAAAGATATCTTATTATTTCTCAGCCGAACATTTATTTTATTTAGTTCATTGTTAACCCGTTTTTCCAACTTTTTGATATTACAGTCAGATAGTTGTAACAAAGTATCGTCAGCAAATAAAGTGGTTTTAAAGTTTGAAAACGAAGGTAAATCATTAACATATAAAAGAAAAAGTAGCGGCCCAAGAGCAGAACCTTGAGGCACCCCACAAGTGACAGTTCTTAGACTTGATCTGTAATTGGAAACTCTTGTATACTGATATCTGTTGCTTAAATAATTACTCAAGAATAGTTTAGCGTTATCTCGAAATCCAAAATTATTTTTCAGTTTCTTTATTAATATTTCGTGGTTCACTGTATCGAATCCCTATGAAAAATCAAGAAACAAACCGCAATTGTATAATTTATCATCATTACTTTATAAAAGG
This sequence comes from Trididemnum clinides, assembly GCA_963675345.1. NCBI lineage: Eukaryota > Metazoa > Chordata > Ascidiacea > Aplousobranchia > Didemnidae > Trididemnum > Trididemnum clinides. The sequence continues at coordinate 22,119,956 of OY776305.1, forward strand.
TTATCATAAATGCTGCTGATTGCATGAATTGTTGAATGATTGCTGCGAAACCCGAATTGGCGTTCATCAATTAAATTATATTTTTTAAAATAATCATACATTCTACTGTAAGTTAATTTTTCAAATATTTTATTAAATTGTTGGTTTAAAGATATCGGCCTGTAGTTGGTGGCAAGTTCGAGGTTCCCTTTTATAAACATAGGAATTACTTCCGTCATTTTAAATAAATCTGGGTATTCACCTTCAACAATACATTTATTTATTATATAGTGTACATAGAAATTGTGCTATTACAGATTTGCCATACTTGATGAAATTTGTAGGAGCATCTACACTTCTACAAGCTTTGTTTGTTTTCAACTGATTAATTAACCTTTCAATTTCTGGTGGAGTTGCTGGAGAAAAAAAGAAGGTCCTACTTACAGTGCTGTTCATAATTCAGGAGCCACCCTGCGAAATTTGTCGATATTCTTATTCCGAGCCATATTTATTCATTTTAATGAATTGTGTATCTACATGTTATATATTTTCGTGAAGGGTATGCTGCAGGAAATTTAATAACAGCAACAATTTTTTTCTGAAATTTTTTTGAAAGCTAAGATGCATCTCATAATGTGACGTCATACCGAAAACTGATTTTGTCATTAGTAACAAAACAGCATAACAATATTATTGTGAATAGCAATAAATGGATAACAATAATTTTTTGTCAACAAAATACGTTCAAGTCATTTGACACTTAGTTTGTGATTTTTTTAGTGATTCCATCACACTGCTCTATTTATGACGTCATAATTTATACCATATTTTGATTTTGCCAAAAAATTTTTTAAAAATGCATTCTGTTGTAAAACTGGGATACGTAACAGCCTTGTCAAATTATTAGCACTCTTTATAAAGATTATGGGGCCCTAAAAAGGCCGTTTGAATTGAAAAGAATTGAATTGATATTTTAATGGCCATCCATGGTTATCGATGACTAGTTTGCAGCGGCGAGGAAGTGAATCAACAAGCATTTTGAGTTCTTCGGGCGTAATTACTCGAAACCAAGCAGCAATAACCTGTTTGATAAACTCTCTTCTAGTTTTAGGTTTGTTTTTCCCGACAATACAGCTAACTCGGTTCCACAAATTTTCAATTGGATTTAAATCAGGAGATTGGGCTGGCCAGTCCAATTGTTCAACTTTGTGGGTTCCATACCAATGTTGCAGTTTCTTAGCACGATGGCATGGTGCATTATCGTCCTGGAATATCCAATCATCGTCGGAAAACAAAGAGCGTGCACTAGGTGGCATTTGGTTTTCCAGCACATCAATGTATTTTGTTCCGTTTATCATTTCGGAGACTAGTTTGAGCCTGCCAATACCACTTGCAGTCATGCAACCCCACACCATTATCGACTGCGGATGATTGGTGGTCGGTGAGATGCAATATGGTCGGTACTCTTCCTCAGGTCTTCTCACATAATTATTTCCAGCGTGGTTATTTAGGGTAAATGTTGACTCATCGCTGAAGAGAACTTTTCTCCACTTCTCAACAGGCCATTTAACGTGAGAACGTGCCCACTCTAAACAATGTTTTCTGCTTTTCTGTCAACAGCGGCTTTTTTCTAGCTTTGCACCCTCGAAGACCATTTTCTAGCAACCTTCTCCTCACTGTTGAAGCAGAAAATTCAACTCCCTAGACAACTCTTTCGAAGTCAGTTTTCTGTTTCTCAATGAAATCCTAATCAGAGTTCTATCAGACCTGGTTACTGACTTTCGCTTTCTTCTTGATCGAGGCTGAGATATCGAATCTCCTGTCTCCATCCACCGCTTTAACACTCCTTGCACTTTTTTTCGAGATACACCAGTCTTATTTGCGATGAATCTCTGTAATTTTCCTTCATTTTGAAAAAAAATGATAACTCCTCTTGTTTCAGCACTAATCTGTTTGAAGCCCGTGATAATTGACTAAAATATAATGCTAAACCTACCTAAAATAACAAAAAATAATCTCCTATTATCACCTCACAAGTACCAAATCGTGGTGTAATCATGATGTGACCAGAGACATGACCCCAGGTTATTACAATGGAGGAAAGACTTTTTAGGTCCTTTTTAGGGCCCCATAATCTTTATAAAGAGTGCTAATAATTTGACAAGGCTGTTACGTATCCCAGTTTTACAACAGAATGCATTTTTAAAAAATTTTTTGGCAAAATCAAAATATGGTATAAATTATGACGTCATAAATAGAGCAGCGTGATGGAATCACTAAAAAAATCACAAACTAAGTTAAGTGTCAAATCACTTTAACGTATGTTGTTGCCAAAAAATTCCTGTTATCCATTTATTGCTATTCACAATAATATTGTTATGCTGTTTTGTTACTAATGACAAAATCAGTTTTCGGTATGACGTCACATTATGAGATGCATCTTAGCTTTCAAAAAAATTTCAGAAAAAAATTGTTGCTGTTATTAAATTTCCTGCAGCATACCCTTCACGAAAATATATAACATGTAGATACACAATTCATATAAATGAATAAATATGGCTCGGAATAAGAATATCGACAAATTTCGCAGGGTGGCTCCTGAATTATGAACAGCACTGTAGGTAGGGTTGCCAACCGTCCTTTATTTCAAAGGACAGTCCTTTGTTTGAACTCCCCTGTTCTTGTCCTTTATGAAATTAGAATTGTCCTTTATTTCTAGCATCGCTTTTACTGTAAGAGTTGGAAAAAATTTGAAAAGTTCAGTCAAACCGCGGTTGTGGAACACAACTCATGGAAAACCGGGTGTTGACCTTTTTTTTTTTTTTTTGGAGGCCACCATGTCCACGAGCAGTATTTATACTGGTGGACATGGTGGCCTCCAAAATAAAAAAAAGGTCAACACCCGATCACCCACCCGGACAAGGACAGAGGGGTTCAAATAGTGGACTGTCCTTTAAAATAAAGGACGGTTGGCAACCCTAGTCACAGTGTCCTTTATTGAAATTTGTCAAAGTTGGCAACCCTAACTGTAGGTATGATTGGTGATTAACAGTTGTTGTTGCATCAACTTCAACATCTGGTATGTTTAATGCCATTTGTGGACCAATATTTACAAAAAATTCATTGAGAGTTTCAGCGCTAGCTATGGGCGAAGTAACAGTCCCATAGGGCGTTTGCAGTTTTGTAATCTCGACCTGATTTTTTAGTTTTTGAGAATTATGTAGTATATTAATAGTTTGCCAAATCTTTTTCGGATTGCTTCTATACTCAATAAGTATTTTATTAGAGTAATACCTTTTTGCGTTAGTTATCAAACGATCTAAAGCATTTCTATATGTTTTATACCTCTGATTAACATCATTAACCAAGTCATTGGGGTTGTTACTTAATATATGAGAATAAAGATTTTTAAACATTTTGTTTTTTATTTTAATTGATTTAAAAATTCCACGCGTTAACCAGAGTTTTCTTTTAAGAATCTTTTCTTTTTGCGTCATTTTTCTAAATGGAGCTAATTAGTCTACAGTATTGGAAAAGGTATTCAAAAAAATTTTAGTTCGTTTATTAATAGACATAGTCGAAACCACATTTTCATTTAAAGCTTCTTGCAAAGTTTTATTGAATTCATCTTTACTAAAACTGTAAAATTTCGTACTGTAATATGTTTTTCTGTTTTGTAATTTTTTCCTGCATTCGAAATCAGAGAGAAAATAGGAGAGTGGTCTGAGATGTCTGTTACTAATATTCCACTTAATAAAATGTTTTTAAGCAGTGAGGTATACGCATGATCAAGTAGAGTCGTTGAATTAATATTTACTCTTGTGGGTGTGTTTATTAGGCATTTACACGAGAAACTAATTAGAGAATTTGCATAGTTTCTAGAATTTTTATTTTTTTCGATTTTTAATAAGTCAATATTAATGTCGCCCATCACAAATAAATATCGTTTTTGACTAATTATTTTGCTATGCACGTTTTCGATGCTTTCAATAAATTTCCCAATGCTATTTTTGTCATATACTGGATGACGATAAATTACCCCAACAGTTAGTTTACCTACGATATCATTTTCTATGTTTATCCATAAACTTTTGGAATCAGATATTTTAAATTTAATATTAGAATAAATGCGATAATTAATATTGACCTTAATGTACATAGCAACTCCGCCAGCGATAGTAGTGGTATCTTCATGAACAAATATGTATCCGGGTATACTAATATCGACAGTAATGTCCGCTTTTTCATAAGTTTAGTCTCAGTAAGTAATATAAAATCTGGTTTTTGTTTAAGTTCAGATAAGAAATTAGTCAAATTGTCAATATTTTTTGTATGCTTTTGATGTTAATATGGATAAGGAAAAGTTCAGAATCCTTACTATTACTCAATTTGTTATTTAGTTCTTGTACACTATAGTAATTACAGTTCGAAAAGAAGTCATTGTAATCGGCAATTGCAGTGTGTGTTGATAATGCATTGCTTAGAGGTGCCAGACAATCAGCAGCTGACAAGTTGTTATCAAGTGACTGTATAGGTACGCTCATAGATAATGGTGTGTCAGCGCTTTCAAGCATTTATCACAGTAACTATCCGATAATGTAACTAAACAAGTACTGCATTTTGATTTATCGAATTGCACAAGATTTCGAAAGCACAAATTGCATAAATCATTTGTCTTCATTTTCGATTTAGATTCTTTACAATGATTTTGAAAAGTTGCCATTTTGTCTAGAAAAGTAGTTTTAGTTAATTACAAAGTTTTTAAGGCAAATTAGGTTTCGGTAACACTATAATTGATAACGCATAACGGTCGGTAATTAAGTGTAAGGAAATTAATGTCAACCCCATACCTATGAAGATCATCTGGCGTCTCGATCTTCAGCCACGTAGCATTTCCATTTTCATCACTTATATCATTGTCATCGTTTTCATCTGATGTTTCTTTCATCATTATCTTTTCATTAATCGTATGAACTTTTGCAAATTGACCATCACATTCCTCTTTTACATAACGTGATAATTTGGCTCGCAACGAAGTAAGATCCTCGGTAACGAACGCATTTTTTAATTTTTTTTATGGACGGGTCTTCATTCTTTACATCTGTGGTTACAGTCTTTATTTTCTTTTATAATTTTAGTAATTCTAATCACTTTTTGAATGAGACAAATCTTACAATTGTCGGTCTAGTTTTTCCAATTCTTTTTTGTCCCAGCCGATGAGCTCTTTGAATATCTAAATCTTTCAAATCAACATTAAGAAGCTTTGCTATTTCAATAATGATATCTTCTCCATCATCTTTTTTATTTGCACTTTCAGGAACATTATAAATTCTGAGATTTTCACGGCGGCCGTACTGTTCTAGAGAATCCGATTTATATAAGGACAAATTTAATTGCTGTTTAAGTCGCTGGTTTTCTTCTTTTGCTTCTTCCAAAATTCTCTTGTTCATGGCCAATTCACTTTTTAATTCATTAACTTCTTCAATTAATTTTTTAAATGAAACATTAATTTCTTTTAGTTGTTTTCTGTCTTCTTCTGTGAAGCATGCACTTTTGCAATTCAAATTTTCCTCAGTGCTCGAACTGCCTTTGCTTTTTTGTCTTGTCATAGTAAAAAAGCACGTTTACTAGCGCGTTCGAGAGAAAAAAAAGACACGTCCGTTCAGTTGATTTACACGCGTCGAAATGAGTAGGTAGGTCTCCAACAGCTTATTCAAATAGAAGGACCTGCAGTTTAATCAAGGCGAGAAACAGTTTTAAATTAAAAATTTTATAAAAGAATTTTGTCTGTAACAGGTATCTTGTGATGTTGGTGATCATGTTTGGGCAATTTTTTGATTTTACATTAGTGCAATGCCCAAGGCAAATCCCTTTAGGTAGGAAATTGCCTGAAGACTGCTACAGAGCAGCTATCACCCTATATACTTTGTAAAAATTTCTACTAAATGCTTTGTCGATATAGATCATTTTTATGCCATTAACCCTTTAAGGACCACAAGAATTTAATTCATAAAATTTGAAACAATGCCGCAATTGTTTGGTAACAACGAAAATATAATGGATTTGAGATAATTGGTTATCACGTCATAATGATATAACAATCAACAATCATGGTACATATGTGTTCCAAAGGTCCTCAAAGGGTTAACAACCATTATTTTTGATGTGTACTTTGAAAGGTTAGTCTATTTTTTCAACGCTTGTTCTAGTGCAACCAATCTTGTAACAAGACTTCGCTCATTACAGTATCCAAGCCAAAGAATAATTGTTAGTGTCTTGAAGAACACCACACACGGAAGATATCTCTGTAGAAGAAGTCAGGACTGGATTGAGGAAGATGAAGAAGAGAAAGGCTCAAGGACCTAATGACACACCAGTGGAAGCATCGATCGCTTTAGGGAATAAAGGTGTGGAGTTTCTAGTGAACTTCTGCAAAAGAGTCCTACGAGGGGAGAAGATGCCAGATGAATGGAGGAGGAGCGTGCTCGTACCTTTGTAAAAAGGTAAAGGAGACATCAAGGAAGGAGGAAATTACCTGGGGATCAAGTTGATGAGCAACACTATGAAACTATGTGAGAGGTTAATAGAAACAAGAATAAGGAAGGAGGTGACAATCGCTGAGCAACAATTTGGGTTCATGCCAGGAAAGACTACCACCGACGAAATCTTCTGTTTGAGAATGCTGTTGGAGAAGTGGACTGAAGGGCAGAAGGCAGTGCACTGTGCCTTTCTTCACTTGAAGAAGGCATACGACATGGTACCCAGACAAGAACTATGGAAATGCTTGCGGTTAGCTGAAAAATCGGAGTGGTACAAAAGAATTATTAGCGACAACAACTGTGAGAGGTGCAGCAGGGCTGACTGAGGAATTCAAGGTAGGTGTTGGATTTCACCAAGGCTCAGCACTCAGACCATTTCCTTTGGCTATCATCATAGCCAAGCTGACGGAGAACATCAGGAAAGACTCACCATGGGACATGCTGTTTCCAGATGACATAGTGCTGTCTGGTCAAAATCATAGGAAGCGAGAGGATGATCTGGAGATTGGGAGAAATGTACTGGAGAGAAGAGGCCTGAACGTGATCCGGAGTAAGACCGAGTATTCGAAGGCTGAGGGTGTGGTCCATGGGGAAGAGTTGAAGCTGCACGGAGAATAGGTAAAGAGAGTAAAAAACTTCGAATACCTGGGTTCAACGTTAGTAGAAATGGAAGATCTAAAGAAGAAGTGAGGAGGAGGATCCAAGCAGGATGGATGAGCTGGGAGAAGGTGTCTGGAGTTTTGTGCGAAAGGAAGTTATCAGCAAGGGTTAAGGATAAAATGTACAAAAGTATTGTTAGACCAGCATGCTTTATGGAATCGAAACGGTGGCAGTGACAGAAAGACAAGTGGAAAAAAAAAGTTGCAGAGTTGAAAATGATGAGATGGGCACTGGAGGTAACAAGAAAGGACAAGATAAAAAACCAATGCGTGAGTGCACAGGGTGGGGGATAGAGACCTGGGGGTGAAAAATTTTTTTAATTGGTTTTTAAAATTGACCAATCAGAAACGACCAAAAGTCACATGTTTAGTACGGTACGTTTTTAAGATTGACCAATCACAAATAACTCACGGCAAAATAGTCTTTGAGGGTAAATTGCCATCGACGGCAAAATAGCCACTGCCTTAGATTTACCCCACTTCATAGAAAACACTTCGCTTTGCTTTTTGTTATGGTAATCAGTTGATTTGTGTGAAAAATGTCTTTTTCAAAACTTTTTAGACTAATAGAAAAGCTTTCTATTTCTGATAAAGATACCACTTCAAAAGTGGAATCTTCAACAAATTTAACTAATGCCTTCATTAACTAATTAACAGGTTGAAAAATTGATATCTATCAATAAAATCTGAACACATGAATTAAAGTATCTACACACTGCTGTTTAACACATCCTTTGAAGAATCCAACCCTAATTAAAAAAACTATTGTGAAGAATAAAACTTCACCTTGATATTTAAACACAACAATACCAGTACTACAGTACTACCAGTTTATCTAAGTGCAACATTTCAAAATTGCATATCTCAAGTCACAGTAATCATGTACAAAAAGTAGCTAGCAAATCTACCTGTCTACTGCCTATTTTGCTGTCAATGGCAAAATAGCTGCATATGTCAAAATGATTTGATTGTGATGTGTACACTTGTGGCAAACTCCTAGTACCAGTACTACCGTATTGATATGTAATGTACCGGTACTTAATTTAAAGACAAAACTATCAAAAAACTTGCCAATAACCTGATAACTTTGTAACAAAACATCTATTTTTTGCAGAAAAACATATTATTTGCGTCAGCTATAGTCTGGAATAGCAGAAAAATTTGGTACACCTGAAGTGCATGTTTGACAGTAGATCAAGGTCAGGAATCAAAAAAAGAAACCAAAACGGCATTTTCGCCACAATCTAACCCATACAAAATTCACTTAGCTCGCTTCAATGATATCAAAATACTTCGTTATTAAATCTTGGCCAACAAGTTCAAATGGGTGTTTTGTTACTTGCCAGCACTGCACAGAAAATCATTTGATTTTGTACTTGCAAATGCACATCGCTGTCTTTAAAAACTTGCCAGACCAATTCTCAAAAATATTGGTCACTTTAATTTTTTGTGGCTGCTCTTACCAAATTATATGCTTTACTGTACGGTACATTAATATCAAAAAAATATAATACCCAATCAACTTTTACCAACAACTACTGCTGTTCAAAACATACAAAAACGTGGTGGATTAAAAATTTTCTGCTAAAGTTAAAAAATTATGTTGCCAATATAATCATGCAAATATGTAATATTTATAATGAAAGGGGTTTCAAAATCATAGCTTAGACCGCCGCCGCCAAAATCATACTAGATCCGCTTGGTGGAAGGTCTGTCAGTACTCTGCGAAGCCGTGTCACTCGTGAATGAGTGGCGGTTGTCGCAGGTGCACTAAGTCTAGCAACTGCTAGAACAATAGTGCCGTCACAGCCTAGTGGTCACAAGGTCTTACATGTATAGTAATGCAAGAGGCTAGCGATGCACTTAACAAAACTGCAGACAGTGACACTGTTTCGACCTATCAGGTCTCTTCAGTGCAGTTGGTAACCGACAAGAAACCCACAAGCTTCTTGTGGGTTTCAAAATGTTTTACGTAATGAAAAATGTCCGGGACTTAAGAGTTGACAGGCGCTCGACTTAACTGGGTTACGAAGTTGTTCAAACGTGGAGGATCTACTTACAGATAAATTACAAGAATTTTTGTGTTTTTGATTTCTTTATTAAAAAATTTGATATAATCCGCAATGCTAGTGGTGTACAGTAGATTCCGCTTAATCGGGTCACTTCGGGACGAGCACCATTTGGCCCGATTAAGCGGCTGAACCGATGTCCTTTGGTACACCAGTTATCTCAGCTAGCTGGCGATGACTAATGTTTGGAGGTTGCTCTCTAATTTTTCCTAAAACAAAAATCTTTTCAGCAATTGTTAAATCTTTTTGCGGCATTTCTGCTGAGGACTTCACCCAATTTGCAAAAAAACACAACAATTACAATGTCCAAAAGCATAAAATGACAAAATAAATTGCACCTGTATTGTTCAATTGTTACATAATAAAGTTGGCTTTGTGATATCGAGTTCTACTGTATTACCAAGGCGGTTTTGCAATTACACAAATGTATGTGTGGCTACAGCTGTGGCCCGATTAAGCGAAATGGTGGCCCGATTATGTGGATTTAACAAAGTGCATTATCTTTGATTGGATTTCGTTTTTCACAATTTGGCCCAACTAAACGGCTGACCCGATTAACCGGCGCCGCAATTAAGCGGAATCTACTGTGCATGCATAAATATAATATACCTTTGTATACTTTAACAGGCGCAAAATCAGTAAAGTTTGCTTGCAAAATGACAATGCACACGGTAATAAGTACAGTTGCTGCATGTTCCTGTTGTCAATAAAATGTCATATAATGTCAATGAAGCCTACAAGAAAATGCAAAATTGATTGCTGGAATGTTTTTGTGACGTTTTTTTGCTGAGGTAATCACGTGATCTTGAGAAAACCAAATCAAGAGCATTTAGTCGCACATTAGTTTCTAGAACCATAAAAATGTTGTCAGTGGTAGAATAGCCACTTTTGTTTTTGTGATTAAGTTAAGTAGAATTACTTTGTTTATTCAGCCGCAAATTAGTTTCTAAATGCTAAAACCATAAAAATGTTGTCAATGGCAGACTAGCAATTCTCGTTTTGTGATCAAGTTAAGTAGGACCTTTAAAATTACTTTGTTTATTCTGTTAATATCTTTACAACCTATAGTCCTATTGTGCTCTACCATTGTGAATAACTTTCTTTTGCCTAAAACCAATATTAAAGCTTATCTTAATGGCAAGTACGAATAAAAACACAGAATTGGAGTTTTACAAAGCCATAACGGAAGGCAAAGCAGAAAATTTAAAAGTGCTATCATAAATCTATTGCTCAATCGTGAATCAATGACTCTTTGCATGTTATAGCTGTTAGCAGCCTGATTAGTTTATGGATTGCTGGTGAACATGAGTATGACTGAAAGTGATTCATCACTAATACCTGTGGATGGCAGAGCACAGTTTTTGCAGATGAAAGCTTGCATTAAAACACCCTGGAATAATCATCGTCTGTGGCTCAATGAGCTAATATTCACACACTTATAGAAAAAGACAAATTATCAACAAGAATTGGTTCTGTATATACTGTATTTTATTGCTTTTATAGGTAAACTAGTGGATTATGTTTTAAGAATGAAAAAGAATTTCAAAAAGCGAAAGTTGTATCTTGCTGATGCTAATACATCTGCTCCGCCTCGTACAAAATTAAGATGGAAAAGTATTGATGGTTCTAAGAGCAAATGCAAGTTGATACAGAATCTTGACAAAAAGAGTGATCAGGCAAGACCTGAAAACAATTTGAATTAGATCAAAAGTGATTATGTTGCTTTTAGTGATTGTGGAAACACATCAACATTGTGCCCAACAAACAACAGTAGTGATGATGATTTGATCAAAAGTGATTATAATGCTTTTAGTGATTGTGGAAACACAACAATATTGTGCCCAACAAACAACAGTAGTGATGACGACAGTTTCATTAACGAAAGCATTAACTACAGCAGCAGCTCAACTACGGTGAGTTATATATGTGTAATGCAAAATCACCTACTCACAAACAAACATTATTCAGTACATACATTTTTAACATTGTTATGGAAACTACTTTTATCTTTGCCAGTTTTCCCTTTCTGTAATAAGGTTCAGGATAGCTTGTTTTGCCATGTGAGTTGGTCATGAGACCAGCCCATTTTCTTCGTTTTTGAAGATTTTGCAATTAAATAAACAAACCAAGCAATGTGAAACAAATTTTATGTGTTATTCTTATTCCTTTTAAGAGGTACGCAATTAAGCATTATGTTTTTTTGAAGTTAGATAGCATTTGGTTTGGACTTTCAAATTTTTGTGTATGATAAAACTAATAAGCTTTTAAGTAATAGTGCGATTGATCAATTTCATCTAATCAAGTAGTAGCAAGTAGCTTTTCTAATATTTATTGATATGTTACTTTATTTAAATGTGGAACCATGTCAGAAGCTAGCTAAAAATAAGCCTGCATGTTAAGCCAGGCAATTCCAAGGCAACGTTTTGGCCTACTTTTTGTGTTGGCCAACTTGGCCATTTCATACAACTAGCCCAACTACCAGCAATAAAAGATCAAGCCATTTACTTTTTCGCTCGCTTTGACTGCAAATTCATTTATTGTCATTATGAAAGCATGCTAAATATCTGCTAATTTTGTATTTTACCTGGTTTATTTGCATAAAACGCTATCACTCCAATGCAATTCAATGCAAAAAACTGCTAAAGGTGCTTCATTTTTTCAAAAATAAATTTTGATGATGTAAGGTAAACTTCATGTTATTTAGCTCTTCTGGTAATGTAACGTTTATTTAAGTTGATACAAGTTCTTATCGAGCATGCAAAAAACTTTAATATCCGTCAACGTTTCGAACAGCTATACAGCTGTTCTTCATCAGGACTAATAATAAACGAAAGCACGAGTGAGGCAATATAAATAGTTTGCTACGCAATCGAAAGAAAAAGGCAAAACAAAAGGTTTGAAGGCGAATAATAAACAACTGTAGATTACGTCAAATTATCATAAATTTCAGAATAAAAACAATTTTCTTTATCATTGATTGAATTTTCAGAATTATGAATAAAAAAAGATTCAAGAAATCGGCGTTTGGTAAAATCTATTTCAAAGGTTAAAATTTTGCTATGATCCCAGTCAACTCGGTGATCTTTGGTGATGACATGCTTGACCAATGCCGTTTTTTCATTAAAATTGTTGTCATCAACTTTTGCCAGATTTGCTGGCTTTAAATCCCTTTTATGTTCAGCCAATCTTGTTTTGTAAGCCCGTCCAGTTTCCCCAATGTAGATACC